>QUSF01000007.1:38935957-39383387 GCA_003676055.1 Chloebia gouldiae
TATATATATATATATATATATATAAACACATAAACACATATAAATATATACATCTAGATATATTTTATCAGGTGATCAACTATGCCTTAGGCCAATATATTTCCTCCTACCGACAGTCAAGACAACTTCAGGTAACTGACTTTGATGTGGATACCTGCTCAATAAATTTGGTCAATGAATATCACCTTAGATGATATTCTTCCTCTGTCTTTTCAGAGCACCTAATACACATCAGCAAGAGTTTCCTGCGGCTGTGGACATTTTTTTTTCCAAAGGGAAAGGTAGAAAAGGTGTCTTGCCCTGTCATAATTAGCCGTATCTAGAATAAGTGCCAGGTGAGCTCTCTAACAGCAATATGGAATCTCTTTGGAGACCATAATGTTTCATTATGTATTATATCCTAAAGTGCACCATGATCTGTTGGAGGTCAGGGCATAATGGTAGGAATCAGGAGACCCAACTATCCGAAGACTATGCTGAAGCAGAAAGATTTCCTTTTCTCTTTCCACCTTTACGAAAAAAGAAAAGCAGGAACTGCAACATTTTCTGGAACCTAATCCTGTCAATCTGCATTAGGCATCCTCAGCATAAGAAATGTGTAAGGCATTTGAGCAGAAAACCTGATGGTTCAGACCCTAAACTTATTTCTTGACATATTCCTGTTCTATGTGAAGGCTGATGTTTAAATATAGCAATATTTGAGATATCTGTGAGTTTTCAAGATATCTACTTAAGGCTACCAGGTTTTCTTGATGATGTATGGGCCATTCTTTGACTTTCTTGAGGTGAAGACTGGAGATTACTTGAAATCACTGTAAGGTCTAATAGGCTACCTCAGGATATCTCAGATGCAATAAGATACTCCCGCTGAGGCTACTTTATTAAATTGTAGACTTCCATTGATTTTGACACCTGGTTTGCATGTATACACCTAAATCTGGGCATCTTAATCTGACATTCAAAGCATAGAAAAGAATGGTGTTATTTTCAAATTTAGATAACATCCATACAAGCTTGTGCTGAGTCTAATCCTAGATTCTTGAATCTTGAAGCTTTATGTATGATACAGATTCTGTATTGAATTACATTTTGTGGTCTTTTTATTTAATTGGTCTTATTACCACACATGATGTGTGAATTCATTAGGGAAACAATGCAAAAGAAGCTGGACAGTCAGAGATTGTAATTCTAGGTGGAGAACTTCCCTTAAAATAATGCCCTCAGCACATTCTTAATCTTGGCAGCAAAGTATATCCTCATAGGGGCTTTCTATCAAATCAGTTAGGTTTCAATTTATCATACTTTTCCTAACTCAGCTTTTGTACTGATCTTTGAGAGAATCCATCATGACCTATGCAAACACATTCCCTTTCTTTATCTCAGGGTTAACTCAACTAAAATCTGGTGAGAACTGGGCTGCGGCATTATACTGCTTAGTCCTTCTTTTCATGGGACTTGACAAATTTTCATTTTCACTTTCTTCCTTTGAGAGGAAAGGGCCTAAACAGTTTTCTGAGCAGAAACAAAATAACTTTCCTGCTTTACACTAACTTTTGTTCCCCTAGCAGAAAGAACAATATCAAAACTGAAAAGTGTTAAATCACTTTAGTGCAATGTTTAATGTGTTAGGCATTTTGCTAACTCATTTTCTACTAAAATTAATTAGAATTTGGCAATGTGTGTTAGATTAGGAGGATGAAGAAGACTTTTCACATCTCACTTTCAAACTCTGCTGTTATTCCTCCATTTTATATTCTGCCTTACATTATGTGCACCAAATCCTGGTTGTAGACTGAAGTACTTCCTCAAGACCTTCCTTTTACAGTAATAAAACCTAACTGCATTTACCAGAGAGGATTTAAATATCAGGACTAGAGCCAAACCATCAGAATTCTTATTTGTTATTCCAGATGTGCAGCTTCTCTGACAGCTTACTCTTTATCTCCTTTTGTCTACAAGCATTTACAAGTTTTTATCAGTAATAATTTCTGGAGTTAGAACACAGTGTTAAGGGAGGCTTATATTTTATTTGATATAATTTCATTTGTCTACTTTCTTGAGAATTCTTGATAACTTACTAACTAAATAAATAAACAAATAAATAAATGTCATTACAGAAGAAATACTCCTTCTAGGAAATTATGAACCAACAGGAAATTTTTGACACATTGGTAGGTCTCTGCGACAAACATAGAAGACTTCTATTGTTTCAACAATGTTAACAAACACTTGCAAACACTCTCATCTTTCACAGAATTGCATTACTTTAGCAGTTGTCTTTCCCAGAAGTGTTTGCTACTATTTAACTGAGTATTTGATTTAGAAATCACAGCTGTTCTTGTAAATTGACAAATCTGCATCTAAGTAATAAATGTGAAATGGAGTAAATATCCACAATATGCAATCCACCACTCCAGTCAATATCATAAGCATCTCTAATTTAAACATAATCAAGTGTTTCTTTTGTAGTCTTTGTGATACAAAGCCTAAAATCAATTTCATTCATCAACGGGATAGTAAAGAATTTCATTGAACAATTTAACAGAAGAAGATTTTTTTAAAGTAAGTGTAAGTAAATTCTGTATCTAGACTCAATACTTCCTGCAGGAACTTTCTCTGACACAGATAACTACATACCCATACTTTCTCAATCCGTAAGATACCAGCATTTGCATGGTCCATTGTACTCCATTTCTTTGTATTGCTCAGTTGTATGACCAGTTTTCTGGATGGAGTGATATGGAGTTTTTTTGTTAGACCTAGATGTGAAGTGTTTTACCCCAAAAATTCAGGAATAGTAGGAAAAGGAAGACAAGTATTTGATCACAATGATATATATTCTGGTTTTTTTCACCCAGTTTTGAAGACTGGTGTCATACAGAAACTAGGTACATGCAGTTATGCTCTGTATGTGTGTATATGTGTACATGTGTTAAACCCTTGAGCTGTCCTCAGTAAATTTTTAATTCCAATCCTAGTGTCAACAAAAAAATGTTGGAAAGGTTATAAAAAAGGTATTGTTTCTTGTTTTGTAAATGTAGGAAATGAAGAAAGGAGGAAGAGACTCTGACAGAAAAGCTGAGGCACACACAAATGCCTTCTTCGTGAAGGTTCATACTTTAGATACATCTCAGTTGATATCTGATTCACACTGGCACTTAAGCCTGGAATTTTGCTTCCCTGATCATGGGAACTCTTTGGGATGCATAAAAAGATCTCCTCTGTGTGGATGACAGTGTGAAGAAAGCTCTGACAGAGGATGATGATGAATTCAGGCCTGCAGTCTTGGAGGCCCTCTTGGCTGCTGGATCAGATGTCATCTAGACACAGCCAGAGACGCATTATAAATACTTCAGCCAACAGTCATTCAACCACAAGACGCAGAGCTGCAGGAAATAGGCTTCCAATCCTCATGGACAAGAACATTGCCTGTATTTTCTTTGTGAAAAGTTTGGTATTTTTGCTTTTACAGAAACATGAGGTAATTTCTCTTTGTGTTGTTCAGGCTTTTGTCATGTGAAAGGGACAACTTCACTTGAAATGCATAGGATGCATCATTATGTTAGAAGTATGTCCTTGCTAAAACATGGCTCAGTTGTACACTTTTTGCATAAAAGAAATGTAAATTTATTAAATGTTAATAAATGTTAACATTTAATGTTGACATTAAATGTTCAGTCCTTTCCCTCTCTTCACTACCTTTTGTGGCAACAAGCTTAAACAAAAACTGTGCTTTCAGGAACATCAGCGATCAGGAGATGCAATTAAACAAGTATCCTCTGCAGTTGTATGTATGAAATATGCATAATGTGAAGAAACATTTTAATTGTCTTAAGGAACTTTTGCTTTTGGCTCTTTAAAGATATACCAAGTTTCTATTTCTGTGCTAAAATAGGTCAGTTAAGAAACTTGATTGTCAACATCACTGTTACGCAAAACAAATGCAGCACTTTTTTTTTTCTGTAGTAGATAGAACAAAGGATTATAATAACGATATAATCTGTGATAGCAATATAAAACCAAATTAAGTCTGTCTATGCTGTCTATATTCTTTAGACCACACACAAAATATGTTGAATTTTTTGCTTCCTGGTTTTCATGTAGATATTTATTTTGATTAGAGCTGAATCATTTTCTAACAAACTGACATTCTATTTATTACTTTGCATGACCACCATCAATGAATTATTTCTATGTTTCCCAAACATTAGTCCATTTATTGTTACAAAACCCAGTGGTGACAGAAAAGTATTGTCTCCATTTCTACAGTTGTGGCCAAAGACCACACAGTTAAGAATCCATCAGACCCTGGAAATGAACCAAAAACTCAAAGTCCCAGCCCAGCACCATCCCAGTATGACGAACCTTATAAATTTCTTTGCAGACTCCCTTTATGGTTTTCATTTCAAGCAACACTCTACAACATGAAGTGATGATTATGTAACTGTATTTACAGACCATCAAGAGCTACCACAACTTGAAAAAGGGAGCAATACTTTGTTTGGTATAAAGGAAACCCTTGTCAGATGTTTTCATCTTCTTTAGAAGCTAAGTAAAAATACTTTCAGCATTGATGTGTGATACTAATCCAATATAGCTGGCTATGTGGAGTGTGTGTATCATGACACCACTTCTAATACAAAGAGAAGAGGGCATTTTAGTGGATGGGCCATTTGATATAGCCACAGGTACTCTTACTTCTCAAAGCTCTTTATACCTATCCTATTGTGATCCAAAGATCTATTTGTGAGACTATTAAGAAAGGTCTTTATTGGGAAAAGAACTTAAGGAAGAAATACACCCTTTTGTTAATTTCTTTCCTATTTAAAGTTTATATGATTTTTACTGAAAGAATTAGCTTTTTATCTATTAGGAATTTCCAATAAATTAAATGTTAATAATATATATACTGATACACATATACTCATATATATAATTATATATTAATAATTATATATTATTATATGTCTTGTAATAAGATGTTTAAGTCTAAATAAGGTGATAATTTCCAATTTTACAGTCAATGGAGAAGAATCTTCAATTGATTATTCATTTTATTGCCCTTGGAATTAAATTTACTCTTGAAATTACTGTGTCTTTCTGTTGAGAGAATAAAAATACTTTTGAAGCCTAGAGTTTTGATACTTTAGAAAGCCTAAATAGGAACAGATTAACTCTACCCATATCTGTAAAAATAGATATGTCTGATCTGAAAGAAATATCTTCATGTTTTTCCACTACACTGCTATTTTGTGGAATAACATATATCTTGGTACTGAACAGAAGTACCTTTTTTTTGAACTGTACGGCTTGGTTGCAGAAAAGCACTTTATTTTAGAGAAACAGCAAAGATACTTTTTAGCTATTTCAAAATTTTTGAGTGTGTATGATGCTTTAATTAATTCTTCTGTTTATAAGTCAAGAACATTCTTTTCATTCAGTCCAAAAGATTATAGCACATCACAAGTTAGCCTTAAATGAGATTGTCCTCCAAATTGCAAGAATCATATAACATAGATAATTCCATAGTTACCTATTTCAACAAAACTAAAAAATAGAAACCCTTTAAAAAGTGTCCTTTAGAAAGGATGTTAGAGAGAAACATGAGGTTTAAATTTCATTGTTCTCTGTGAGAATAAGAAATATTTTGTAATTCATTACTTGGTCTATCTGTCAAAAAATACTGAAAGGCAGCTCAGACTGTGGGGACACTTCACTGTATTAAGATGCAAATCATCCAAGGAGATATGGTTTATACCTCAAATTTGGACTGAAACCCCCTCAAAATTCTCAGTAATTCTTGATAAAAAAGGATTTTTAGAATAATATCAACAGGACTGACTGGAGTTGTATTTGTAGTTTAGACAGTATATCTAAAATTATCAGAGCACTACTAAGATAATTTAAATAAATGCATTCCATTTGCAAAGCAACAGACCAGTAAGAAACCCACACTTGGCAACTGTGCTTTCAGGAACATCAGCAATCAGGAGATGCAATTAAATTGTTTTAAAAAAACTGCAGTAACCTGCCCACAGCCTAAGGTAGGAGAGCATCTATGTTAAAATGCAAACTGGAAATTCAATTGTGTCTGGCATTTTAGAGGCATTGCCACAGGAATAACCAATGTCTATGGCAATCCCTTCAGTAGTTTATTTTCAGTAGTGTAGAGCACTCAGCACATTGGGCTCCCAAAATTGAAAAACATAAACAGAAATCAGTATCAGTAGTCAGTACCACCTTTTTTTTGCCTTATTCTGGGCCTGTGAAGATACCAAAATACTCCAGTGGGAGAAACATGAGGTAAAAATATAAAGAGGGAATTTTTCCTCTCTTGAAGGCAAATCTGAGCATAATTGTGACCATAAAAAATATGTCCAGTGTTCACAGGCATTATAAGAAGCTGTGGCATGTATTTCACCTTGACACCTTATATTGAAAGACTGATTTGTTTTTAGTCTACTACATGTGGCTACAGTGATGCCTTTCAACCAATAAAAGAAAAATACTTATTTGGGAGAAAAAGCTTGACCAAAATCTTGAATGGTCAGCTGGGTGTTGGATATTTTTTTTACCAAGGTATTGCTGTTGTACATATACTATAAGTAATACACCCAGTGTTACCTTATATAAGTATTTTGATATACTTAATTTACTTTTTGATCAACTTTCAAGATGTTGTTTTATATAAAATATGTGTTGTATTTTTAGGCTTTCTGCATATTTAATAAACTTATGCCTGATTTAAACACTTGGTGTCTGGGTTAGTTATTATTAATAACTAAATATATATAACTATAATGTGTAATTAATGCTGTCAATCACTTTGCTTTTTTCCTTTTATTCACCAGTTCTTAGAAACCAGTAAATAAACTACTTCTCAAGTACACTCAAAGACAATATGGTGTCTGATAAAGCCAGCTGTTTCCAGCTATCACCATATATTCTATAGGTGCCATGAATGCATACCTCTAAACTGATTTTACAAATGGTGTTTGTACTTGTGTTATGCTTTCTGAATA
The DNA here is from genome assembly GCA_003676055.1 of Chloebia gouldiae. NCBI lineage: Eukaryota > Metazoa > Chordata > Aves > Passeriformes > Passeridae > Chloebia > Chloebia gouldiae. The sequence continues at coordinate 38,942,980 of QUSF01000007.1, forward strand.
TCATTGCCAAGTAAGTTACGAAATTAGTGTGTTAAGTTGTGGTTAACAGATTCCTATTTTTTTTTAAATTGTATTCATGTTGACTACAAAAGAAACTCTGAACCAAAACCAATTGAACAAAAAGACTTCCCCAACTTAATTTACAGCAAATATTTTGAAATCTATGCTTTCAGCTTTAAAGTTTGCATGTTCTAAGACTTATTTTTCATTTATCTAAATACTATCAAGCAATACACAGCATCTGCCCTGGTGCACCTGCAGCCTTAATTTTTTATGAAGAAGATGGTAATTCACCAGCTCTCTTACGCCATTTATGTTAAGGAGCTTTATAGATCTGTTACATTTGGGAGCCACATAACTCTAAGGCAATTCAGCCTTATGTTAAAGTATTTTATCTCTTTGCACTATCTGTTATAAGGTAGAACTCCATAAAGGATCCTTAGGTGACTGTGCAATTCCCAGGGATTTCAAGGGCACTTAGGGTTCTAAATAACTTAAGGCATTTGTGTCTTACTTGGTAAAGCATTTTGGGGTATACTTTAGCAGTCTGCTGAATCAATACCTAACTTATTTTCATTTTTTTGCCCCCTAATTGTCAAAAGAAAGAACTAGTAAGGTAAAGCCAACTTTAAGCAAGCTTTTTGTCAAATAAGGATAGCACAGAAGGAGGCTGGCTCCTGTAACTTAAGTGTTGACATTTAGGTAAGATAAAGTTTAATGAATGTGAAGCAGTAGGGATCTGTTGAGTGTGTATCTTTAAGTAACCCCTTCATCAATAGAAATACGCAATTTTGGTTTGACAAAAGCACGTAAACAACCCGTACTTTTTTTTTTTTTATATAGCTATCATTTTTAATAAGGAAGCAAAGAAGCAGCAAGAAACACACAGAAATATTGAGTTCCATAATGACAATTTTGAGTTACCTAGTTAGTTAGTTATTTTAGTTATTTCTTTCCAGAATAATTTTTCTTCAAGCAGGTTAATATTAGTAGAGATTTGCTTTGAATATTTTTTTGCTAAGTGATAATTTATTCAACACATTCATTTATCCTCCTGAATTTCATCAGCCTAAAGAGTAATAAATACCAGATTATTTTTCCTCTGCATAGCACACATGTAATTATTTTTCATTCACAGTTTGCTAACAGTATAGGTTTTTAATGCAGCATCCAAAGAACAACTTTGGCAGTTTATCTAGGAAATTCAGTATACATAGCTCATGACAGTAATCTTAGTTATTTTTAAATTAGCCTTTCATTATAAAGCTTAATTCCTGTAAACAGCATGTATTAAGAACATTTTAGAAAAATCTATGTTAATTTAAATGGTGGCAAGGAAAGGACTGCAGACATACTAAAATGTTATAAAATAAATATTAAGGTTTACTGTCTTCTGAGAATAAGAAATCAGAGAAGCGTTTATAAAAGATTAAAATGGTCATTATTTGGTTCAAAATCTAACAGTACACTCAGCAAAGGTTTATCTTCCAGTATCTGAACTGTGATGAAGTCATTGTGGTACTCAACATCAATATTTATTATGCTACAGTTCTAATGAAATATATAAAATTTAATTGAAAGGGGTGATTTTTCTATATGTTTATCATGATCATAGGCTTTTAAATTATTTCACAGATTGCTGAATACAGTTCCTTTGTGTTACAGGTACACCTATCAAATATCTGTCAGGCATTACATAGAAATTAGAATTAGAATTAGATTTCCAGTTGTTTATGCTTCTACTGCAAGGTTATACTGGAATTTTGCTTACACATCCCTAAAAAAACCACCTCCTAAAATTCCAGACTAAATTTATTCTTGATCAGTGACAAATGCTTGCGCTCATTCAACACCACCCTTCAGCTTAACATCTTCCTCTCTCCCCAGTGCTTATTCCCCTGATGTCTCTGTAAGGTAACTATATTTCTTCTCCCAGCCTCACTTTTAGTAGGGTTGGTAAAGTAAATTAAATTACTCTCCTCTCATAAAATAAAATTGTCTTCATTCTCCTGATTTTGTTAAAAGCCGTTTCTGCATCTCTTCCTCTTAAAATTAAACCTTTTAAAATAAGAATGAGCAGGAGTACACACAGGACTCTAGATGATATCTTATGAGCACAATGCCTTGTCTTACACAATTTAATAGAAATAGAAGATTTTAATACAATTCTTTCCTTTAACGACCTTCATATTGCACTTTGCTATTCATAAGACTAATCTTCATACCAAATATTTTCCTGATTTTTTTTTCATTTCTAGCTGAAAAAGTCTCCACTTATAAGTTTCATGACATTGTCACTGCTCCAGTCCTCAAGGAAAGTAATATTCCTATTGTCTTATATATAAATGTGCTTCCAACTTAGGCGGAAATTTCCTGAGTTTTCCTGTATATTGTATTTAAATTCTTACTTTAAAAGTTGTGTGAGCTAAGTTTTAAGGGCAATCTTTAGAAACCCCAGTGTTCATGCCACTTTTAACATTTCAGCTCTGTATTTCTCCTGATGGACCTGTTACTATCACTATTATTTTCAGCGCTTTACCAATTTCATAAGATTTTAATTAATCCCCATTTTTCCACCTTGAGATATGAACTCTCCTGTGACACTAATACATCTATATTGCTGAAATCCAGATGATAAAGTTTGCTGTATTTTCTTATTTTAGAGGCTCAGATGAGATAGATATAGATATACATATAGATAAAGGTATATTAGCTATATATATGAGATTCATAATGGTATCTATATAAAATTAGATTATTCTGGCATTGTTTATATTTGTGAATCAATGCATTATTTTACTCTTTTCTTCCTAATGTATTCTAAATCTTATGGAGGATAGCCTACTGAGATTGCCTGGATTGCTTTTCCTGACTTTTTAAAGCATTTTCCATTCTTTAGACATAAGATAATACAACAGATTTTAAAATTATTCTATTCAAACTTCTTTTGGTTTGAGATGTCACTTGTGTCAGAATAGTCAGTAAGATGTAATTCACTTTTCTAGAGAAAACTGAATTTAGTGTATTGCACTTTAGCTTTATTTCTGTTTCAGCACTGGCAATTTTCATTTCTATACATATATTCATCCTAATTTTATTGCCTTTGTTTCCATATCTAACATCAACTCCTTGGTGGAGAACTGGAACATATTTCATGTTTGAATAAATGGGCACTGATTTCCAGATTACACAGCATTTACCAGATACAAGCCACACAAGTCATAAGGAAAAGGAAATTGCATAAATAAGAAGTGTAGAATCCTGAGGCACACAGGGTACTGACCAAAGGAAGACCATGACAGAAGGAAGAAAGCAGCAGGAAAGAATCAATAAAGAAATATACATTTAGGTAATATGAAAATTGGCTGATATGAAGACCAATATAGACATTTGCTTGGCTTGCACAAGGAGGAGAGATTTTCAGACATTAACAATAATCCTGCAAAGACCTATTTCTAGATTTGGCCTTGGGTACAGCAAATAGCCTTATATTAATGAGCACTCACTTTAGATAATACACTTTAAAAGCAAGGAGCTAAAATAGCATCAAACAAATTACTCTGAAAGAAAAGACAATGTCCCTGTTGTTAGCATCTATCAAAAATAGCACATGTAAATGACTTTCAGATTTTACTTTCTTTAATTGCGAACAATGTTCGACATATTGCATCCCCTGAACAATAGCTTGAGAAATTATTTGTGTTTAAAATATTTACCCTAAGGTGGTTTTATTTCAGAAATTGGATGGTTATCATACACTGCAGGTGTTTTGTTTGCTTGCTTGTTTCTTCTTTGCCTGGTAATAATATTGTGCTTCAAGCATTAGCAAGGTTATTTTGTTCAGTATGTGCTTCCTTGTAGTTTACCAGTTATATGTCTTTTGGTCCAATTATCAAATAACAGCTATTTAGCTTTTTGTAGATTTTCAGAAAGGATGTTTGTACCTGAGCTAGTTCCCTACAGAGAATGAAAATTGCATTCTTCAGCTTCATTTTTCTGACACATAGCAGGTACCATGTTCAGGATAAAACAGATTTTTTTTTTTAATATACCTTCCATTGCCTATACAGACAACAGGAGTAATTTGGTCCCATATTTTCACCTCCTGTGCTTAAGTATATAGGTGCAAGGTTTTCATGTGAACTAGCTCTAAACTTTTTTTAGGGTAATTGGATTCAGGAATACAGTCTCAGTAGTGTTGAGATATAAAAAAAAAATCTAGGTGTTCTCTTTAGAATCAACCAAATAACTTCTACCTTTCCTCATACCTTAGGTTGCCTAGCATAGGTAGGTATTTATAATCTGGAGAAGAAACTAGCCCTAAATGACCATTGGTCATGTATATCCAATGAGGTGCCTTCATGCAAAATTGCATCATTTTTTGTTTGGTATAATAGTCATTTTCATGTCAACTTGTTGCAGAAAGAACAACATGGAAGAAAAAAATGAAACATTATCAGCAGGTCAAAGTGTGTGGAGTGCCCACAACAAACCCTTAGTGTCAGTGTCAAACCTGAATTTAAAGTTTTGGTTTTTATTTTTATGTCCTGAATAAACCCATAGAAGCTATATATCTGCTTAGACAGAACTAAAACCTACAGAATCATGGAATCACAGAATGGTTGATGTTGGAAGGGGCCTCTAGAGGTCATCTGGTCCAGCTGCACTTCATGAACAAATAATGGAAAAGGAAGAAGTCTCACTAAGTTAAATAAACTTTTCTTCTTTTTTAAGACATGAAAAATGGGACCTGCTACTTGAAGCATTATCTATTGCCCAACATCTCCCTCAGCACTGAAGCAGACACTATTTTAGTAAGAGCTAAAAATCGGCTGTTGATTTTTGTGGCAGTAGGAAAACATGCTCTGGCAGCAGAAACCGGGTGGGATTCTGGGTTGCAGAGCTGATCTCCAACTGCTCAGACATCTAGAGCAGGCAATCTTTATTTTAGTACTTTTACATTGCTATGGCACTGAGCACAAAAATCCCACATGGAAATCCAATCTCAGAGCCTGGAATTACTTTCTATTATTTTAGGTTTCTTCAGTTTAAAACAAATATGTTCAGTTCTTTCAATATCAGTTTTAGACATAATCCCCTCATGCATTTGGCTCCCATGTTATCAGTAATAAAAGTAATACAAAAGCAGTTGAATTTTATGTCTGATAGTCAGATGGATCTAGTCACTTGAGATTTATTAATTTTGAACCATTTATCAAGAGCTCTCTTCCCACCTAGTATTCTCACTTCTACTTTCCTCACCATGGATTTCCCATCTAAATCCCTATTTTTGTACATTTTAGCCTGAGGTAATGTATTACTTTTAAATCTTTGATTTTGTCTGGGCTCCAGAAGAAGACACTTTCAAGCACTGGGTGCTTGGACGTGGATCAGACTATCTTAGCATAAAGTTATATGCATGATTTTTAAAGAAAAATATAAGGATAAAGTCTGTCATACAAGTAAATAATACTGAAACCTTGTATAAATAACAGCCAAAGCAACATCCGAAGTGTAGAACTGAATACCCCTGACTTTTGGGGTGTGAGGTGTGGGCTTGGTGGTTGCTTTGTTTTGTTTTTTGCAGAACAGGAAGCATTCCAATTGGACAAAGTCGTAACAATCAAACAAATTCCCTTCAATAGCCTTGATATTGTAATCTATATAGGGATTAAATAGGGATTGCCTCTGTACCTGTTGGATCAGAAATCTTGAGTTGTAAATTAATATGAAAATAGATAGATGTTACACTATATGATGCATGAGAGAAACTGAGGATCTCGAAAGATAAGATTAATAAAATATGTATTTAAGATGTCAAGTATATTATCTGTTAAATAAATAATTTATTTTCTGTTCTTTGGATCTGAGTATGTTAATTATTATGGGATGAGAGTATTTTTTAAATAATCATGGAGCTTAACATATGTGCACTGAAAATAATTTCATTGTTGTAGAAAAAAGAAAATAACTACAAAGTTTCTAGGATCATGACATAACATGTTACCAGTTTCTTAGGAAGTGAGAAAAAAGGAGAAAACAATTAAATACTTTGTGGTATCACAAGTGGTATTCTAAAACAGAAATAAAATACACATTGGAAAGGTCTGAGGACTTCAAACAAAAATGGCCCCTTTAAATCACTAGCATAAAAACAAATCCTGAATTGGTGGTCTTTTACGCCACAAGATATTTTTAGAATATATACATTGGGTTTTTTTCCAGAAAGAATAAGTTGCCAGAAGAACATCTATGAAGAACAGCTGAGTGTGCACAGTACCTAAATGGCAGGAGGACAACTCTAAAACCTTTCAGACATTTGCAGAAGATTTTATTTGGAATAATAAAAACAACAACACTTTACTAGTTTGTATAAAAATGTAAATAATATACAGATGAGGAAGCTTATAACAGCTAAAGTTCTGCAAGTCTCACATGGGCTATCAGGATGTTTCCTAGTCAAGGAAAGCTATTGCTCCCCTCGGCTTTGAGTTTGGCTAATAGAAGTTTTTCCCTGATAGGAAAAGAAAATTGTCTTCAATTTATTTTAGTAAATACAATTCCCTTGACCTCTAGTGTTTCAGGAGGGAGCAATTGTATCGATTTCAGAAACTGAATTAATGACAACAATTTATATGCATAACTATCCTTTAGTGCATTTCAGCACAACATTGCCATTTTTGTTCGATGTGTTTGCAGTGTCCCCTGTCCTTTCTGTTAAGCTTCAGCACAGAATGCATGCAGCAAGGAATTGGCTGAAAAAATATTTCATGTTGCTTGGATAATACTTGTTGTTAAGTAGTTGATTTATTTGGGAGCTCATTCTCAGGATGTTGATTAGAAATTGCAAACATGCATTGCTTCATCTAGAAATATATACCAATCATGTAGTAATATATTCATATAGATATTCTACAGATATATATTCTATATGTATTTAAATATATATACATAATATTTATATTTTTTTTGTAAACCAAATGCACACACACAGATACACACATATATATACATATACATACACATACCAATATATATTGACTTAACATCTTTCTGCATTTACAAGCATGCTTGTATAGTAAAAGATAGTCAGATGATAGGGATTGATAATGTGTGTTTTTTTCCACCATAGAATGTATCTATAAATTTATATGACTAAAAGAATATGAAGAAAATATTGACATAGCCTGAGTATTATGGAGAAAAATAAAAGCTTGCACATTCTTTAGAAAATCTTATGTTTAAAGCTGAATAAAAAACTATTCCATTTTAGCTGACACAAACAGTTTCTTTAATATTCAAATAATTGAGATTTCGGATTCCTTTCTTTTCGTGTTTTTCTCTGACTGGAACAGTCCTAAGAATTTTCCTAATGAACAGTTAGAAGTCAGCAAAATTACAATATATGGTAGTGCAAACGGTCTCATATTTTGTGAATGAGACAAGATCCTCCTCAGAATTTCAGTCCTTCTCATTCTCACCTTTTGCTGGTTCATTGTATACTTACTTGAAGGTTCTAATGCTCTTCACCTGGTTTTATAAACCTAATCATTTCATATGTTTGTAAGTCTATGCCCATCAAAATCCCACCTCTATTCCTACTCTTTCCAAAACCTAAGGCCTTCCTATCAGCGCTTGTCTATTTTCCTAAAAGTTTGCAATATAATAGAGGAGGTTTTTCTTCCCAAAGAGATTCCTAGCATCCTTTCTGAGTTCCTTAATCTGTGCCTTTTGACTTAGAAGTGTTGCTCAGGTATTCAAATCCCTGTAGAAGAGGTTATTCGCACCGGTGATTACGTTTCAAAAGTGACTCAGTATTGGTCCCTAAAATCGTATTACAACTTAGACTTTTTTGGAGGGAAAGGAGTCAAAAAAATCTCACAGAATCATTAAAATTTCAGTGTGAAGCTAAGATCAAACTCCATACAATGGTCATGAATAGATTGCCTTTGATACAACAGGCAGCTTTGGAAGAACCATGAATACTTTGAAATACTCTCAAAACATTCACATATTTCAGCCTAGCACAGAATAAGGATTATATTTCTTTAGGTATTGTATTCAGATTAATTCTTCCTAAATCTAGATTTATGATTAGGGTGACTGTTTGAAGAGATAAGTTACCTGAACTATGGTTACTGAGGGATAGGCACTCTTAATTAAAATAAACACCTTCCCAAAGGATTCAGAACTACAAGAAATGTACAGATATGCATAGATTGTTTCCAAATAGACAAAAGACATGACAAAATGAGTCAGTACTCTAGGGATCACTATGCACAAACACTCTGGGTTTAAAATTCAGATTAATTTTTAACATAGCTTCCAAAAGTTACTTTTGTGCTAGAGACAGTCAATGTAAAATTATGTGCAAATGTCAGCAACGATACTGTGAAGAAACCAATTGAAACGGGAATTAGAATGGTGTATAAAAATACAAGATATTCCGGCTCTAAAATGAAGTATTTAAACAGATATTTAATCAGGGCAGTTAACCAGTAATGACACCAATTAATCAAGAAGTGGAAGCACATTCACCTTGCAACCCCTCCCCCACACCAAACCCATTACATTTTGAAAGAGATTGATTGTGTTTATTAAAAAAGTCAACAGTGTAAATTAATTATTATAAGGCAATGTCAAACAGCTTGTGAATTCTGTGAGTACCAGAATTATGTCCCTTTCTCAGACAAAAGTCTTGTATATTTTGTAGACATTTTACTGTATAATAAGTATAGGATTGGGCACTGCATGAAAAGTAAGAGCTGCATATTGGGGGAGAAAGAGACTGAAAAACAACAATTTTTCCCCCCAGAAGGAATATAGAAAATTTCTGGTCTTAAATTGTCTTTTTCAAGTATTCTAAAAAACATGTCTCACAAAACTTAAACTTCTGGACTTGCCCAGACAGTTCCCATCTTGAGACTCATTTTTACACAGGTAATCAAAAGAGGTTCTACAACAAAGCAAGAAAAAATTTTCTGAACAAAATATGTTATGAGATGGAGAAAGCTAGAATTAAAAAAAAAAAAGTTTACTAAGGCATCAGTTAACAAAATAGACATACCTATAAAAATGCAGCAGCACCAAGTACCTCTGACAGAAAACATGAAGCTATGTTAGTGGTAAGCATAATTTTTAAATTTCAGTTTACCACTCCAGTTGGCTGACATTTAATAAGCCTTTTTCTCCTCTATACAAGTTAATTAAATCAGGATTATGTATTTATTTGCTCATATATTTCTTTGTCACAAAACACTGTGGTGACTGCTTAGCACCTTCTGCAGTGTTTCAAGTTTTTTTACAGACATTCACATTGTATTCCTGTCATGCCAGAAAGAATAAGACTCATGCAGGATTCTGATAGATAGAAGTATTCAGGACCAAACAAAAAAGAGAAAATATAGTCAGATAACATGAACTTGTAATATTGTTATGAGAAAAAGAAAATCTAAATTCAAAAGAAGGACTGAATTATCCTCTTCTCTCTTTAGAAACTTTCTGTAATGTTTTATAGCCTGTAGCATTATAGTCACAGAGACACCTGATTAGCAATGCTTTTAGAAAGAGGAAGCAGGTAAGCAATCAATATTTACATCAGAAGTGAAGATCTGCATGCTTCATGAGCAGATCATTGGCTTGAATCTAAATTGTATTTAGCACTTCAAAAAATCCCAATCATTTTCTCCTTGGTCTGCATGGCTAAACAATTACTGAGGAAGAAAGTCAAAGGGCTGATTGTGTCCTGGGATGCATCACACACAGCATTGCCAGCCAGGTGAGGGAAGGGATTTTCCCACTCTGCCCTGTACTGGTGTGGCTTCACATCAAATTCTGTGTGCAGTTGTGTGACACAATGTAAGAACGACAGCAAAGTGTGTCCAGAGGAGGACAACAAAATATTAAAAGTCTCTAGGGCAAAAGTTATGAGGATCAGCTGGTTTGTTCATCTTGGAGAAGAAAAGGGTGAAGGATGAACTCACCACACCCTATGACTTGTTGTTAGGAGGGCAGCAGAGCAGGAGGTGCTGAGCTCCTCTCTGGTGATCAGGGATAGGACACAAGGAAATGGAATGAAACTACATCAGGGAAAGTTCAAATTGGACATTAAGAAAAGGTTTTTTATTGAGAGGGTGTTTGGTCTCTTGAATAGGCTTCTCAAAGAAGTGGTCATGATAGCAAATCTGTCAGAATTCAAGGAACACCTGGATGATGCTCTTAGTCATATGACTTAATTTTAGGTAGTCCTGCCAGGAGAAGGGAGTTGGATGCAATGATCCTCATGGGTGCCTTCCACCTTGACATGTTCTATGAATCTATTGCTTGACTTTGAACAACTTTGGATTCTAATTTTCCTGGGGAACAAAAGTAATTTCCTATTCCACCTAGCTGAACAGGTACTAATGCACACCATAAAAAAATATATAATTTGTTTTGATAATAATTGATAATAATTTTTGTTAATTGATAATTAAGGATGCAGAAGGAGCCCTTTGAATACAGTCTAACATAGAACAAGCTCTAAAAACTGCCTCAGAAAAAATATTTAGGACAGTCTGAGCAGGCTGAAAGGCTCTCAACCCTTTAAACAACTGGACTGCAGCTAAATTTAAGATCATTTGAAGTCTAATAGCTCTTGGCAAGAGGTTTGACATATTCTTCAGCAATTACAGTAATTTAATTGTAGTTATCTTATAGTATTAAAAAGTACTAGGCAATTTCCTGTAATAAGCTTGATTAAGATACCTCTGAAACATCTCCCGTCAGTTGTAAGTCTGCTTTAGAAGGTGAATCATGACCCATAGTGTAGCATCCCATGAACTCTCTGCTCTCAGCCAATCCCCAAGTCCTCTGCCCTGGCAATGCCAGTGATTACCATGGAGTAGTCCTCCTGGGGGGGAAAAGACAGACTCTCCCATGGACTTCCCCTGGTTTCTCCTTTCCCTGTTCCCTCACTGGTTGGATACCCCTGGTGGCTGTGCCCTGCCCAGCCCTCCACTCTGTCCCCAACCCCTGCCCCTTCTTAAGCTGCCTGCTCCACATGGTTGCCCTTTTTCTCTTTGGGTTACTTTCAGCTTCATGTGACCTTGCTGGAATGAAACCTTGCAAAAAGAGCCTTTCTTGCCTCTCTTGCTAAGCCAGCTGCGGTGAGTGTGGTGTGTGAATCTGACTGCATTGCCTGAACGTTTACCCAACTTCCTTTTCTACAGGAGAGGTTTGTTGGGAATAGATATTAGGTAGCAGCATCTACCATCCATCTCCTGCATTTTTACCATAGAATCTGTTTCTTTTCATTGTCTGTAGAGAGTGTCCAGATGGTCAGCTCATAGGTAAAAGACTATTTCATACAGACATACACTTGGACAGTTGAGGATTATTCTTTATGTCTACAATACTAGTTTGTGCAAGAATGAATCTCAGACTTTGAACTAATACTTTGCCTTTTCTTCTATGCAAGAAAAATCAGTATTCCACTTTATTATGATTTCCTTAAGTATGTACTTCTCTTTTTACAAGCACACCACTTCAAGCTTCAGAATCATAAGGTAAAAAAGTAGTTTTAAGCCACAAAGAAGGAAGCACAAAGTTGGGGTGTTAGTCACACTTCAAGGGATGGTGACTCCCCCACTTCCTGGTGTGTCTTTTCCAATGGTTTAGAACACTTTCTGTAAATAAATTTTTCTACTATCTAATATAAATTTCCCCCTAGTGAAGCTGGTGACATTTTCTCCCATCCTTTCCCTTATTATTTGGGAAAAGAGATTGATACCCACCTCACTAAAACATCTTTTCAGGAGACTTGTGATGTCTTCCCTCAGGGCTTCTTTCCTCTAGGCTAAAAATTCTCAGCTCCTTCATTGCTCCTCATAAGACTTGTGCTGTAGCCCTTTCATCAGATTTGCTGCTCTTCTCTGGATTCCCTCCAGCACCTCAAAGTCTTTCTTATAGTGATGGGAGCAAAACCAAACACAGTAGTTGACATGTGGAAAGTCAGTTTCTAACTGCTTTAATTATCAGCTGAACCACAGCAAAGTTCCAGTCTTGACAATACCAAATAACGCTTCTCTTTACAAAAGCATCTATGCAGAAATAAATAAAAACAAGTTTCTGTGTTCTTTTTAAAAATCCGTTTCTCTACCTATCAAACAGTTATCAGCTGGAGTCTCTATAGTAAGCAGAATCTCTTTGTTGAGATCATCCTTGAATTTTGTGTTGATGCTTTTTTTAGGTTTCTGAGTTGCAAATCATTAGACAACCTTATTTAGAAATGCCCAGGCTCTTTTGTTGTTAAGGTACTATGATCTAAAGGTGTTCTTTCTTCATTGATTTAGACTGAATGAAAAAGATGTATATTGAACTCTTGAAAAATATTTCCTGTATTAAACAAGCACAGGAAGCAGATTTTTTGTTAACATTCTCTCAGGCTTTAATATCCTTGAGATTGAGGTGAAACTTGACCTTGTTAAAGGTCAGTTTTCTGTCCATCAACTCCTGAAGTTACATGGATATTCCTGAAATTCTATTTCTTGTGTTTCTCACACTGTTATTTATTCTATCAGTTTTCTAACTGTTGTGGTTTTGTTTCACATTTCCTTTCTGTAGGGATAGTTCTTTGACAAAAGTTTTGATATCCTTAATAAGTGGAATGATGATAAAGGAGGCAGGCAAAGGCTGGGTTTGGTCACTATACCACTTGTACTTTACATTCATGATTACAAAGGCTGAACCACTGAAAAGCTAGAAACACAAACTCTTTCTATTATAGATATGTAGCATATTAGGAAGAGTGACTGGAAATAATTGATAGGGACTTATAAGCAGCAATTCAATAATTGATATGTCTCATAAGTACCCATGACAAGTGGCATTGATCTAGCTAGCAATGCTAGCTGCTTTCTTTGGATGTTTAACAGATATGGAACAATTTTTCTATGATAATATTTCAATCTTCTCTGGAAATAAAATGATCTGTTATAACCCTGAAATCCTTGTGGCTCATCTACTCCAGGATTATTCTGTTCTGGCATAAAATTGACAGAAAATCATGAAAAAAATAAAGAAACAAGCAAACAAAACATTTCAACACAACAAACAAATCCTTTTTTTTTTCTTTCAGCTATTAAAGGTGGCCCATCAGCTCTTCTGGTATTAGTGCAAATTTGGTCTACCAAGGCTTTGGAAGCCTAGGACTATGTGTTATTTGTGCAAATTGTAAGAGCTAGACTGAGACCTCTTTAGTTTGCTACAAAATTAATGAAAATAATCTTTCACAAATTACCTACTTTATTATCTAAAATTAATTTACTTCTTGCATAGCTATATTAGCAAGATTTTATCTATTACTTGAGTTTTTAATCTGATTCTTTATAGCATGTTTGCATCATGGATAAAGCCATGGATTACAAAAGACAAGGTATTTGAAAAAGAAGCACAAAGAAATTAACTTTAAGGCAAGCAAGATGTGTTTTTCATCTGGGAAAACTTTGTTTTGCTATAGATCAGTCACATATTTTATTAAAGTGTATTTACTGACGGCATGTAAAGAAGACACACCTTAGCTTTGATTGTCTAGCTGTCTTAATGAATATTGCATAGACATTTGCAAAGGGAATATGGGGAGAAGTTCCCTAACTACACTCATCCAGTGGGTTTACACAACATCCATAAGGACATTTTCTGCTTTTTACTACATTCTTTTCATAATTATTGTTAGTATTTTATTTACTTTCATGATCATTACTACTGAGCACTGCTAGTTTCAAAAAGCTGCCTATAAAAATCTTGAGATCTAATTCCTGAGCAATGTCACAGTTATTGAGTACTGTGGGTCATTTTTCATACGTCAACCATGAGCATAATTTTTGTAATTAATAAATGTGTTCAATACTCATGTTTTTCTTGAAAACTTTTATTAATCTTATGAACAGCATGGGATATCTACATCCAGATCCATAACAACCTCCTCATCTAGATAAACTAATCATTTTTTTCTTATGTTTTTTGTTGTTTTCAAAACTTAATTCCTAAACTTTTTACAAATCCTTAGTAGGGACTAGTCTGTCTGCTAGTTAACCCATGTTTAACAAGTCATCAGGCTTTTTTTCCCTCAGGATTTCTTTTGAAGTTCCCTTTAAAAATTAGCATTTGCAACTTTGTGGCAGTACCCGGGCAACTGCCATGATAATTTCAAGCAAAAGTGTCCATTTCTGTTTTTTCAATTAAATGCTTAAAAATGTTAGGTGGATTAGCATGTGGTCTTGGAAATTTGCTGCAGTTCATTCGTCAGCCTGTCGTGTGGTGTCTTCCAGAGACATTTTCCAGTTTGAAATAAAAACTCCATTGTTTTTTACAACTCATTTGGGACCCCTTCCAAGCTTCTCTGTGTGAATTAAGGAATAAAAACACAAACATTTCTTTTATGCTACATTCATGGATTGTTTGAGTGCTCCCTCATACTTTTAATTGATCTTTAAAAAAACAGATGTATTTAGAATGGCCAGAAGTTACTTGCAAGTGAATTTTGGAATTCTTTGGTTTAGAAAAGACAAAAAAATATATGTAGGATAGTGGATACTGTGATAACATAAATATATCTATAAGGCATCTTTTGGTTTCACTATGAAGCTTAAAAATGGGCCATTTTCTATTAAAATAGAAACTATCTGATACCTCACATTGGCAGTTAGCATTGCAGTCCAGTACACACAAAGTAGCATTTTGTGGTTCAAACCGTTTTACTGGAGAAGAAAATGTGTATCTCTACATCTTACACCCATCCCTAAAGAGCCTACCAACCACAAATTGTCAAAAATGCATTAGAAGCACATTCCAGGAGAATGAAAATTCAGCAGAGTAGGCAAAAAAATAAAAAAATCAGAGCAAGCTGTCTCACTTTTTGACCCATGCTTCAGTCCCATCTCATGTAAACAAAATTTTATGTAGGTCAAAATATTGAAAAATCCCATTCTGAGGAAGCTTCACTTTGGTAAGAAGGATGCTTGCCTTGAATACTTCTGTTATTTTTTCCCTCATGTAGTATACTTTCTCAACATGTAAATATATTTTTTTTTATAAATGCAATATGGATGTATTTGTTTCAGCTAAAAATGTTCAAGTGTTATTTGAATACTCAGGCTCTTCAACATAGTAGTAATTTGAACTGTCTTTCTTACACTTACTATTGTAAAAATGGTTTTTCTAGTCATTCTCCCCCTTTCACAACGTGAGAAAAGCTGAGACTGGATTCTAGCAACAGATATTTCAGCTCCTTTATAGTGCCAAGTAACATAAGAATCTCTATGCACAAATATGTCAAACATTGTATTTTCAATAATATAATGGGAAAAAAAGAACAAAGAGTCTCCAGTGAACTTGTGTATGCATAAGCCAATTTTCAGAAGTGCTAGTCCTAAGAATTGCAGTTTGACAGACCTACTTATCTGAATGAAGTAAATATTTATTTATCAAAGATAAATTGTGAATGTATGATTCCTGAAAATGGATGTGATACAGTTCAAAAACAATTTTCCACCAGATCTTTTTCACTGCATTCAGACTAATAAGTTTCTTCGCAGAAATGTTTCTTTCTACCTGTGGCAATAGAAAAGAAGGTGGTAAAAATAGAGCTTGCACTATATATATGGAAAGTACTATTTGTGACTACAATACAAGACCATCTTTAGTTCACCTATCTATGACACAGATACATGAGCTTTGGAAGATATTACTGAAGTCAATTAATTTAAAACAATTTTAATTAAAATTTGATTGGTTATGGTAGACAAGTGGAAAGTCAATTTTTAATCTCCATGATTTTTCCTCAGAGACTACAGCAATTCTACTATACATCATTATAACTTTCAACACCACTGCTGTTTGATGAGATCAAACAGTATGATATAGGATAAAACAGAACACTCTGAGATGTAATGTGGCTCAATACACCAGCAATTTTTTAATATAATTTTCAAATTATTTTAAAAGTGAATTGGAAAGCTATCAACCAGTGCTCCAAGTGCTTTTTTACAGCATTTACATACTATTCAAAGAAATTTACTTTTTCTTTTTCTGCGTATAGACCAAAAAATTAAATGCTAAATATTTTTTCTAAGATTCCATAGAGCTATTGAAGTAGTTTTTACCTTAGCAGATGAGTATTTTTTCAGGTACTACCTGAATTTAAAGCATGAAAGCTACTCTGATAATAGTTTAAACCAATAATTGGTACTGAGACAATATTTGAGGTTCATCTCACCAAATCTTGGACAATTAACTATTTGGTCTACCTTCCTTTCGTGACTGTACAGACCTTTTGCATTCCTCTGAATGTCAAGGAGAAAGGCCTGATCATTTTTGTGTGACATCAAGGCTGGCACTTCCTGGAGCAGGCTGGACTGGAGAGCTACTGAGGTTCTTCTAAACTGAACAACTCAATGATTCTGATTAAAGAAAGGTAATCCAAACCACATTATGTGAGGTTCCTTTTTACACATTGGTATTAATTATGTTTCTGTTTATCTTTTTCACCGTGAAGATGGTCCTGCTGCGCCACAGCCACATGAACTTCAGTATGAAAGGTAGGTCCTTTCAAATTGGTGTTATTACAGCATCACACCAATGCATATACTAGAAACAAACACTGAGAGTAGAATGGGAGGGGTTTGGGGTGAAACAGCCATTAAGCTATCACATACTGGGACACATATTGAAAATTATTATAAGCAGAGGCTTTGAGTGCTTTTTTCTGATCTACATATTGCACAGTTGTAATTGCCCTTTGAAAAGTTTTGTTCCTTGAATTCTGAAAACAAGGTAAATATCCTAGAGATTGTTTATGAATTAATCAGAAATACCTAAAAACATGCAGTTCAATTCTTAGTGATATGATAATTTGGTTTTAAAAAATGTACAGCTATTTTGATGCTACCTATAAACATGTATCACCCTGGTTCTCAGAAGACACATTAAAATCTTATAATGTCTGTTTAAATGAACGCCTGTGTGCAAAACAGTGTGGTGCACCATATGACAAATTTTTCCCTGCTAGGCAATAATTCATTGTGTCTATTTGTTTTAAACATCTACCTCTGAAGGAAATGAGTGATAAACAATTTATGTGGAAGGGACTTGATAGCTATCATGGTGCTCTGGAAAATATGCTTTAATCACCGGTTTGTTTAACAGTTGCAGTTTATAAGTTCATAAAATAAAAGCAAAGTATTCTAAAACAAAATAAAACACTGTTATACAAACCCATTATTCTTAAAACCTTCCACTGTGTTGTATATTCACATCTAGTCAACTTTCAAATATTACAATGTGATAACAGATTTTAACTGGTTTAGACTCACATCATTTCTTTTCTTTTTCAAAATGTTTTTAACATGTAAAATAGCATCATGTTTTTTCTTGAACGTATTACTCATTATTTGTAATAAGTCAGCCATTGTGTTAGTTTCCAGGTACAGAGGCTGTTTATGTCAACAACTGATATAATGTATTTTATATTACTAAAAATTATGACATTGCCATATTAAGCATTTAAGTGTATGGCTTCCTTTCTGCTTTAGCAAAACAGAAACACTGAAATAAAGATACACTATGTCATAGGCACACTAAAGAAGTTTGAAGCACAGGAGAGGACCTTCCACAAAACTGCATGAAGCAATATGGATTGGAAGTTCACTATGGTTAATGATAAAAGAATATTCAGAAAAGTCCAAAATTTGTATTTCTTGGCATCTGAAAATTCTCCAACTTTATCCCCAGAATTACAGCATAAGTTTAGGAGAAAAAACTTTCTTTCCCCATCCATGTAGAGAACTACACATTCAAACTGTGCCAAAGAGAAACAACAAATCTCTGGGTTTTTCCATTTCCCCCAAAACCTATCTCACACACAGCTGCTTTCCCAATTGTCACAGTGAGATTGCTTCTCACTCAACCCATCCTTGATAGAGCAGACACTTAAAATTTGTCTTCTTGCCATAAGACTGAGAAGAAAAGAACTAATACTTTTTTCTTTGAATGGATGATGGGGAGAAGTTACTTATTAATAAAATAATTAAAATACCCCAAATTTAAAATACTAGCTTATGCCTAACCACTTTAATATCAGTCGTGTCACAAAGCATGAATGCCATCTGTGCCATAAATCATTAAGGCACACTTGTCTGTACTTGATTTTTATAGCTGACTGCATTGATAATAGTTTGTGTGATTAACTGAAATGCTGGATGCTGGTGAAAACAGAGCTGTTCATTAGAAGGCTATCAGTCCATTGAGCAGATTGTGGTTACTCCTAAGTAACCTGCTTTCTGAAACTCCTGTTCTCCACTTCCTCCAGATTTTTAAACAAATAAACAAATAAATCCTGTCTCTGAATTTTATCCTGCCACACACAGGACTATCAAGAGGATGAGACGGAGCAGGCGATGACTACAGTGAAAATTTTACAGGTGTTACAGAAATGAGAGTCTATCATGACAGTTCATTTAAGCTCCATTTATGCTGAAAGTACTTACCAAGAAACTAAAAGTGAACAAGCCCTGCAGGGCCTATTCAAAAGCATTAGCAATAAACCAACCCCCACTGTGTCACTTAAAAGTTACAAGTTCTAATTTCATGTGGGAGTTATCTGGAAAGTTTGCCTCTACTATGATTATATCAGCCTGATTTTATTCCCCTCATCATACAAAGCCTCAGTTTTTTTTCATGCATAATTGGCACACGTCGTGGGTCTGTCTCTAATCTGCACAATTATCTACCTACACCGATTTTCAATTAAAGGATCACAGTGCACACGGCGATAGCATATTCTTGAAAGGCCACAGTTTCTATAAGCAGGCTGAGAGTTTTGCTATCAGAAAAAGGCTATGCACTGGTTTTTACCTGACATTTTGCCTTTGGTGTAGCTCAGCATGTACAAGAAATATGAAAAGCAATCCTCAGTCTCTTTCACTGACAAATATTTAACAGAACAGCAGGGGCTGAAAGTGTTGGTGGCCTTGGCTGAATTGAAATGTCAGTAGTAGCACCATAATGCAGCATCTATCTGTTCACACACTTCAGAGAATGAAATCTGAGTGCTATCCTTATAGCAAAACACTTTAACATTTACCAGTGCATACACACAGACACAGCAAAGAAACAAAGAGCACAAAAATATTTGAATTATTGCAAGAGGTGTTGTGATATATTATGAGCTACATTTTCAAAGGTCAAAAAGCTCTGAGTATTGAATATGGAATTACAGACCATTGAGTACTACAAGTTAGCCAATTAAAATATTTTTAATAATACATATTTTGTCCTTCCACGGATGAAGTCTATATTCTAGAAAGTCAGTTAGTGTATTTTGGAGGAAAAAGATAATGAATGCTGCTTAATTTTTCTTCAGCAAAAAACGCTGCTAAAATTTTTGTCTAGCAAAAAGAAGGCATTCCAAACAAGCAGACATTGGTTTAGTGCCGTCTTGGTTTTGGCTTGTGTCTTCATCTTGAAGACAAATCACATTTTCCTCTATGACATCCAGTTCAAGAGTTAATTTCTTTTGATGTCACTTGACTAAAAAGACCAAGAAAACAGTGTCTTGCCTGCAATCAAGCCCATCAAAGTTCCGGCCATGAACAGATTCTGTATGAATCCTCAAGGAAGATTGTCTGGAACCCCATCTATTTAGTCATTTGAATAATTACAGAGACATAAGCACTGTCTTCTGTGCTCTTACCTCTGTTTTAACAACTCATTTACATGGTTATTTGCTTGCCTAATCCACTCTTGTGCACATTCAATTATTAACTTCCTAGGTTTTGATTTTCACTAAAGAAAACCCTTCTGCAATTTCAGTTTCCCTGTATATTCTCCTCACAGTCACGTGCTTTGCAGCTTACTTCTGTTTCTGTTGTCCAGTGTATCACACTTTTTCATTTTTCATCTGAGCTTTCCCATAAAAATCTCTTCCTCCTTCTTTCTGGGAAATGTGAGTAAAAATCACATGCCTTTAAAAAAAATAGTATAATTTTTCATTTAATCTTCTCTGGTAAATTATTTAATGAATTACGTACTCATACCTTAACTAGGTTAATACTTTTAGACCTCGGAAAGTTAAAGGGGCTCTGAGTTATAACTATCACACTACTCATGTACACATTGGACTACTGGGTGAATAAAAATTTTAGGTTCCTACAGTCTCATCTCTATTTGGTTTACTTGTTACGAAAACATGAGCTAATTCTGCCATGACCACCCTTGCACACACTTCTTTATTCAGCTGTGTTCTTGTGATTTTAGCAAATTTGCTTATTTCCTCTGCCTACTACTTCACATAATCACAAAACTTCCTGGTTTTATATTCTCCTACTTATACATTTCGCGTGGACTTTTTCTAGGAAAAAGAGAAGCAGTGCAGTAACTTTCACATTATAAACCCTTAAGCTATTACCAATGTCAATGCTTCTCATCTGCCTTTTTAAAGAGATTTTATTTTGTTCATCTGAACTAAAGTAAAAGATTTCAATGCACTGTTAAACAAAGGGCAGATGCTTTGAATAGTCTTCTGTTATGAATCTTAGCAGTAAATTCTAATGTATTAATTTAATATCACTGTGGCCCACAGAACAGTCATAGATTATGTAGATAAAATATGCATAGTTATCATGTCATCCTCTGCAAGTTTTTCTCCCCAATTTATTATGCTATATATATTGTCATATAATAGCACACAATGAAAAAGAGTGCTATGAGTTTCTCCTTGTGGAGGCCTTAGCAAAGTAGTTTTTAAACCTCATTGTTAATTCTACCCGTTCTCTCCTTAAAACTAATATTAAATAATGAAAAGCAATCCAAAGCCAGTTCTTGGTCCTAGATGAACGCTGAGTATGTACAAGGTTAGATTCAGTTCTGTACATTCAACATCTAAGTGCCTGGAGGTTGACTATACACTAATTATCTCTGCATCTATCACAGTCAAAGGGCATCTGGGGATCTATTAAATTTCTTTAATAGAGGCACACTGTGTAATTTGCCATGCTAGACTGTCACCACAGCTTCTTTTTCATATCTGAGGTCTGGCACCATACCACAGTATCCAGGCTCATTGGCTCTAAGGACCCTAAAGACTCCATGTTCAGGTGGCCTACTTTAGGGATGAAGGAGTAGCTCTCCAAACCGTGCTGTGCAACCTGCTAATATTTTCTTAGGTTCCATCAAAAAAAAAAAAAAGCCCCAGCATTATAGGAAGAGGGGGAATGGATAAGGAAAGTATGATCTGATAGACATGACAGCAGAGGTATGGCACACTCCTCTAGAGAAGTAGCAGGGTCCAGGTAAGATAGCTTAGGGCACCTCACATGGCACACTCAGGAAGCTGAATCCCACCTTATATCGCTGACTGACTATAGCAGGGTGGGCTGGCCCTGGCCAGCAGTTTGTTGAGTCCTTCTGTTCCACACAGGATGGGGAAGAGAAGCAGAAGAGCAAAAGGAAGGGAGGGAGGGAGGAAGGAAGGATGGATGGATTATGGCTAGATTGGCAGATGGTACCCAAGTATTCTGTTCTCATAAAAAAACCCCAAACAAACAGAAAAAAATAAAAACCAACCAAAAAAAACCAAACCCCAAACAAAAAACCCAAAAAATTCCAAAAAAAACCCCTCAACATTGGCATTAAAAATAAGAAAACCACAGTCTACTTTTATTCCTTTTTTATACCTTGAGTACTATATTCAGAAAGGAGCACTGCTAAAAAGAAAAATGTTATGGAAACAAGCAATTTATCTAGCAACATCTATAGGCTTTTTTGACTCTGGACATGGGATTTTCATGACAATACTCCAAGTATCTTGCTTTTTTTTTTGTCTGGTTAAAGATGAGTGACAAGAGCTTTCTGGGCAAATCTATGCTGCTCTACATCAAGGGGGGATGAGAGGAAAAAAATCAACACACGCTTTGCAGAGTCTGAGATTTTCTAGAGGATTTAAAAACTGAGCAAGAATAATGGGGGAAGGAAAGCATTATTTATGTAACTGAGTGATAGGTGAACACATTTACAGCTTTATCTTTAGAAAACCTTGTATGTTTCTTATATTTGATAGGACTTACTTAAGATAAATATAGCTGTCAAAAAAGTAAGTGATTATTTTAGGATTTTCCTTAGGTTCCTGGTAGATAAAATGGGAAGAGTAGATGTTTCCAACTCAAGGAGACTTCTTAACTCAGCAAGATCCCAGTATAAACAAGTCTGTCTGTAGTATATGCTTGCCTATATAATTTACACAATTACTGCTGTCAGAACAAAGCTCACATTTCTGTCCCTTACCTGTGCCAATTACATTTGATTACTCAGTACGCACTCCCTCAAAACCCAGGAATTATTTTGAAATAAATATTCTTTACTCTTTGTTTATAATTGTCATGGGTTTGTACCCTAATTTCCTGGCGAAGATTGCAGTGTGGCTTCAGCTCACCATCTATCTCACACCTTAGTTTCATGACCAAGCTCTTGGATGTGCATCTATAGCAAATGTGCTGAATGATCACTTGAGAAAACTATCTGGGTTAGTGGACATGACTGTTTTTCAAAGTGTCACTTTTAAATATGATAAATACATAATCAATATAACAACATAACTATTTTTAAAAGTGTATTTTAAAAGTGTCTTTACATATTTCAAATTTCTCACTGCCACATAGAGAACTGTGGAGATACAAATATTCTTATATAAAGTTATAAGTACAAAAACCCTATAATTCACATGTGAAGTTGTCCCAAAAATTATGTGCACAAAAAAAAAAACCAAAAAAACCCCCACAAAACAAACAAACAAACAAACAAAAAAATCCAAAAACCAAACAAACAAACAAAGCAAACAAAAAGACTACTCAAAGGTATACAAATGCAGCAACAAAGAGGCCAGGGTAATAAAGTTTGCTATTTTTTTTACATGCCTCAAGAAAATGGTTGACTATAAATTTTTAGAACTGTGTATAAAACTGTTGTGAAAAGCTGAGAAGTTTGAAATCTAAAGGAATCCAACAGTATTATTATAAGTATTGTGATACAATAGAAATTGCAGCTAAATATAACATTTTTTTAAAGTTTCTGAGTCTTAGAAAGGACTTTGTAACCAGTTCTTGAATGAAAGATGACTTCATCTTTTCACCTGATAAATTTGGAAAATACATGTTTTAATCATCACTAGAACTGTAAAACCAACATTTATTGATAGGTATTAATTAATTATGTAAGACAGAGATACACCTTCAGAGTGTGATTCATCCAATCTGAAGATAAATATCTAAAGTAATTGGGAGGAATAATCACCCTCTGTAAGGGTCTATTTTGTCCCTATGACTGCCAAGCAAACCTATATGACTGTGAAAGGACTGAGACAGTGAAACCAATTCTACTGATTGACATCCAAGTGTAAGAGTACAACATAACTCAAGGAAGAACATACTGAAATAACTGAGCAGCACAGGATGGCATTTATGTCCAAATATAACTATCTGCTCTGAAATTAACATCTAGATTTGCTCTGTAGACAAAGCCACTGGGAGTTTCCATGGCTTACTTCTAAGGTCATGTTTCATGATGTGAAAGTGTTTCATGTTGTGAAAGTGCTAAAACTAATGACTGTCTCAAATTTTGAAATATGGATATACAAATCATGCTGCTATGTACTTAAAACCTAGGGGATTGCTCTGTCCTCCAGATTGCACAGCTGATATTTAACCATGACCAGTGACAGAGCTGGAGGAAACAGCATGAAGCTGAGTCAAGGGAGGTTTAGGCTGGATATTAAGACAAGATTCTTCACTCAGAGGGTGGTTGGGTACTGGAACAGGCTTCCCAGGGCACTAGTCACAGCATCAACCTCACAGAGTTCATTAAGTGTTTGGACAATGCTTTTGGACACATGGGTTGACTCTTGGGGATGTTCTGTGCAGGGCTAAGAGTTGGACTCAATGGTCCTTGTGAGTCCCTTCCAACTCAGGTTATTCTATACTTCTATGATTCAAAGTGCCAACCATAAAATGTTCTTGGCATAGATTGGTTTTCTTCATTAGTCAGTAACTATCCATGGTTTTTTCCTTTGACTTTGAGGAAAAGTAAGCAGCATCAGTGGTGCACTACTCTGACAAACTTGAATCAATTTGTACGGATGCTGTCTTTCAGTTACTAAATGAACATTCAATTTATTAAAATAATTTTAAATAGAACTGTGAAAAATAAATCAGTAATGTCATTTTCTAGAGTAAAATAGGTCTAGGTCTAGGTCTAGGTGCAGGTGTAGGCAGAGGTCTAGGCATGTAAGGTTTTTCATTGCATGACTCCTATTTAAGTACTTTTCCACACACACATGCACTCACTGTCAAGTCCCAGTTTAACAGTATTTAGAACTGTGACCTAAACATTAAAAGGTGCTCCATGAATGCCGTGTAATATATAATTTAAGACACTGATTGTCATTAAAGCACCTTCCATCACCACTCAGTCTCTAAGAAATTTTAACTAATTTTCTTTTGAGTTGTCATAGCACAGCTAATAAAACCAAAACAAACTCAAAATCAAAAATGCCCAGTTAGGTAACATAAGCAAGACTGATTCCTTATTTCAATCACATTAGCTAATCATTTCTTCAAATAGCCAGCTGAGTGTAATGCAAAAAGAAATTCCAAAATTGTATACTTTTACATAAAGTGAGATTTTCATTCCTGGAAAATAGTTCTAGTCAATGGCAGATTTATTAATTCTTTATAATTCCAGTCAGTAGAACAAAACATGAAGAGTAAACAGTGCAGAAATTAAATATTAGTCTACTTAGGGCTTATGTATGAAAAAAATTGTTAAAGGAAAATTTGATATCTAAGAGAAAGAAATAAGTACAATGAGTATGTGCAGACCTTGAGCAGTTACAACATTAATTGTTTATTACTAAAGCAGCCATGTTGTGTCAATAACAAATAAAACACAAACAGCACTTCCAAGGAAATGCCTGTAAATTAAGGTTTATGAATTTATGTGTATCCATGGTGCTTCACTGTCAGGGAAGTACACAGCTTATCACACTACAGAAGGACCAGAGAAACAATAGAGAAAAATACTTGCATTTGATAACAGAAAAAAAAAAGACACAAAACCAACACCTTTTGCAATTTAGTTTGAGACGGTATGTCTTAAGCAAGTCTCACTGAGCAGTAAAACAGAAAGTAACCATTTTCCTACGACAGTTTCATGTCATCTTTTGAGCTGCATCACCAATTATCAATTTCCTACCCCCTATGGCTCCTGAAGAGGCAGACACATTGATCAAAATGTTACTAAAGCATCAGTTGGCAAGATATGTCTGGATGATATTTCAACACTTTGCCCTTTTCATCAGATTCAGAGGAAGGTGGAAAAAGAAAGGAGTTTGCTATCAGACTGTCGTATTATGACACAAAATAACTTATGTACCTACACTAAGATTACAAGAGTAAAAGGAATTAAGTTTTATTTCTGACCTTGTAATATATATAATTTTAAAAGTGATAGTAGATAAAAAGAAAAAAATATTACTTCTCAACTACATTAGTTAAACTAACAGTTTATTAATTCTCTCTTTTCACAAAAAAGAATGTAAAACAATAATTTTTTTGCATAAATAGTGCATGAAAAACTCTAGTAGAAATATATAAACATTAGAAAGCATGGAAAACTTTTAAAAGAACTTTAAAATTTAAAAAAAAACAAAGTAACATCAGAACATATTTTTTTCTGAAATAAACAAATATATTCTTATTAAATCCTTCATAGATAAGCCAAAAAGTAGAGCTTGCAAAAATAAAATCTATTAATTACTTGTAATTTAATGTAATGTAAAATCTTACAGGAATTATAGAAGAAAGCAAATAATTTAAAGAGTACTATTATTTGTATTATTTTGTACTTCAAAAAGATAAGAAACGCAAGGCAGTTTTAAAGATATGAATTACACATGATTAAACAGCAGGGAAAATGTAATGTGACTTTTTCCATAGCTGCGACTTCAGCGTTAGAAGCCAAGTAGAAAATATGACACAACCTTCTGATAATGTCAGACTCAGCCTTACAGGGTCCAAATTGAGTCCTCTCACTGCTAGCAGCCTTCAAGACAATTGGAGCTGGCTAGTGCCATTTTATTGTTTTAGCTCTAGCTTAGATTGGTACATACATGTGGTACAATGTTTTTTGTTAGAATGATTTTGGCATATTTCTGTAACAAACAAATTGTTAAAAAATAGCATTTATTCTTTGTACTTATAATTCCATTAACTGCCAGAGTAGTATGTCATCAACCCCCTTTTACAGCTGGGCATATCTGACTTATGGGATCATACCTCCCATGACACTTTTCCCCTTTCATTGCATCCTGTTGTTGGAAGACAAAAATAAGGTAAATTTCCTGTCCTGTTTTGATAGGGAACTTCCAAAGAGATTGGAAGGACTTTCAGTATCCACTGGGAACAAAGCAGTAACTACTTCCAGTTGTTTGTTAATACAATACAAATGCAACAAAAATGAGGAAAAAAAAGACCTAAAAATACAGGCATGAGAGAATTCATTCCCTGATTGAGAATAACTGCTCTTAACAGCAATAAGTTCCAACAGATATTTAACTTTCAGGTAATAAAGCATGTCCTCAGTATGCCTTTTCTCATTTACCAATATAGTTTTTAAAACTACTGTAGACCACAGATCACCAAAGGACAGGATTTTGAAGCTGTTTCTGGTTTTGCATATGTTATGTAAAATACACATGGAATCAAAATGCAGATGTTATAAAATAATAGTGCTATTCTTTGGGGTTCCAGTGCTTTCCTAAGAGATAAGGAAATAATTTTGTGTGTCTTGATTTTATTATCTCACTTGCTTCTTCTTAATTTCATTCTATTTCTTTCCTCTTTTTTATTATGTATTAGAAAAAAAGTAATACTCTTTGTATTATGTGCCCAGAACATTAACAGATGCATTCAGAACTCTTTTTACAGCACCTTAAGGATTAGAGAGTGTTTTATTCCTATTTTAAAAACAATTCTTTCAATATCTGGCAGATATTCTGCTGATCAGATTCCAACAAGATGAATAAAAATATTCCCTCAGTTACAATGACTTACAAGTTTTATCTCCTAACTCAATAAACTCAGAATATATCCTATATGTTACTGAACATCAGTGAGCTGTATGCTATGAAATGTTTTCTCCCAGCTAGTTTTATGTTATCCAGTTTAGAGACATGAAATGTTCAATTTTACCAACCTGTTGATTTTTACTTTATTTAAACTAAACAGGGTGCTTCAGAAGTATAATATTGGAAAATCTGGAGACCTACTTTTACAGGTTAACAGTAACTTATAAGACTTATAAATAAAATGGGAAATAGGGCTGACATACTAAAAATATTTATCTATCTATCTGTCTATCTATCTGTCTGTCTATCTATCTACCCATCCATATTTGTATTTATCTGAGTCTACATTGAGAGGGATCACTGAAGGGTGGGTTCTAAACTTAATCACAGAACACTATTTTAATTTCAAATGTAACCCGCCTTAAAAAATCTGCTTAGGAAGTGATATTTTGTGATTACCCAATATGCTAAATTAGTTCACAAAATGATAGATTTTTCACGTAGGGACATTTTAAAAATTGAATTGTTTCACTAGGCTTGAATTGTTTCACTAATAGGATGATTCCCTTATTCAGCATTACCTATGAAACACTTGTTTATATTCCTGAGAATAGTAGCACCTCAAAAAAAAAAAAAATCTGGCAATTATATAAGAGCTGAGAAATCGGGATGCCTGGACTTCAATTTCCAGTCAAGTCTCTAAAGCTGGTTGCAGGGCTCTTGCCCATTGTCCATTATGAAACAGGAAAAAAAGAAAAGAAAAAGTTCAATAAACTCACTAATTTCCTATTTCAGAGAAATTATGTTAGAAAGAATGACAGGTTGGTAAGGCCCACCTTAATCCCTGGGAAGGTAATCAAACAACTAATTCTGGAGACCAGTCTGCTAACCTTTTATAATTAAGTTATTGGCAGTTAAATGGGCACAAACTAAAACACAGGATGCTCCCTCTGAACATCAGGAAACACTTTTTCACTGTGGAGGTGATCAAGCACTGGCACAGGTTGTCCAGGGAAAGTCTTCATCCCTAAAGATATTCAAAAGCTGTTTGGACATGGTCCTGAACAGCTGATTCTAGGTGGCTCTGCTTCAGCAAGGAGGTTGGTCCATAGGCCCCTTCCAGCTTCAGCCATTCTGTGACAAAACAGTTTAGTCTAGCAGTAGAAAAAAAAATATGTTTATATTAATTTATTTCTCTCTATCCAGCTGATCTCTTTGTCACAGCCGTCTTTATTTTAGTCCATCAAGATTTTTATAAAGACAAGTGTGTATAGAACACAGTGTTTGTATCATAAAATGCCTTTGTAAGTCTTCCTTTCATTCAGGTCTGTCAATTTTTATGATTAGATTTTGTCAGAAGTTGGATAGTTTTCCCAACCCTCCCAGTTAAGGGTTAGCAGAAGAGTTCTGACATCCAGCTCGCTCTTTCACTGTGAAATGAAGGGTAAGATGATATTCCAGATACCTGAAAGATTGCTTACTATTAGCTTTGGGGTTTTTTCAAAGCCCTTTTATTTCACTTCAAGTCAGGATGGAACTGAACTGAAGGAGGCATTCTAAGAGTGCACCTAGTGCATTCCAACAACTAATCACATAACAATAATAATAATAAAATAATAATAATAATAATAACAACAACTAGACTGGCGCTAGACTTCATTAAAACCCCTCATATATTTATAATGCTGGTCCTGGAAAACAAATGTTTGTCTCTACAAATCTCACAAAGCCACACTTGCTCCAATACAAAGTAGTACTTCAAAAGGGTCAAAAGAGTGGTTGCTGTCAGGCACAGAAGAAAGGTTAGATGGCTCATCACTCTAAATAAAATATTCATCATCTGAATAAAAGGGCAGACTATTCACTCATTTTGTAAGAGCTCCTAAAGAAACATTTTTTATACTACAGTTCTAGAAATGAAGTTTAAAGTACATTTTTATAGAAATTTACATACTTAACCACTGCTGACCTGGACTGGATTTCATGAAGAGCCCGACAGATAGTGGCAGCATTTTCTCCCATTACTGGCCTCCTAAACCACAATATCCAAAATATCTCCTAATCCAATTTTAGATGTTCTGTAAATAAATATTTCTTTTCTATTGGAAACAGATGAGCAGATTATCATTCATCTGCTTATTTTCATCTGTGAAATTCTTAACTGTACCTACTACTTGACCACACACTTGAATTCATCTGTGAAAATATAGTGATGCTATTTACCCAAGAGAACCATTTACTCTAGTCTCCTTAATATAAACATTACAGGAAGATCCCTGGTGTTTTCTCACTGAGAAACTTAACTAATTTATAACATATGTGGTATCTATATGATAAGGTACTGTATGCAAAATGGATCAAAATTGAAAGCATAATGAATTATTTTATGCCTGAAGAGTCAACAACTGGTCAAATGCAGAAATATAACTCCCTGATTTGTAGATAAAATGTTTACTTGTATGTTTTATTCAGATGTGCTCGTTTGCTATTTGACATTAATGTCATCTGTCAATCTATTCTGTGATGATCTATGTAGAATATAGTGTTAATTTTCTGGTTTGTTGTAGAAAACAACAAACTTTGAACTTTCAGTCTGGTGTTATTATGAATTCTACTTTACTACCATTCTTTCTAGTGGATAACTAACTTTCTTGTAATAAACTTTTCATTTGAAAGTAGATGCTTGTATAGAACAGGTAAGTGTAACAAATACTTGATATGTATTCATCCTTCTAGACATTGTTGTTATCTCATTCCTACTTTCCTCTATAGAGAAGAGTAATGCATCCTAATTTTTGGTAAGAGAAGTGTGATCTTGGCACTCTGTTAAATCCTCATAATTTTAAAAAACTTGCTCATTCCATTGAAAGCCAATGCACAACTTCACAAATTTTCATTTGTGTGCAATAAGGGGAATGTGGCACACAGCAAATGCTTTTGCTAAATCTCAACAGAAGCTCCCTCAACTAGCTCTAACAAATTTGCAAAAGAATACTACATAAAAAAAAATCACACTACATCTGCTTTTCTTCTTGCAGTTGCACTCCCTTGGACAAAACTACTGGCAAAGTTTTATCTTTGTATGAAACTAGGAGAAAAGGTCCACCCACATATAGCTGTGTGTTGTTATCATCTCAGTTGTTTTCCCAGTCCTCTGAGTAGCCCTGCATACCTGAGATAATGCCATTTTTCATGTAGCTGAATAGTGCAGGTTACAAAATATATTTATTCTCCTTCCACAGCCACTGAAAAGTAATCCATGTGTATCAATATTTTATAAGATATCAAATAGTGCCCAAAAGGTCTGACTGACTGCAGAGAATGGTATGGTTTGATCAAGTCCTGTTACCAAAATATTCCCCAAACCAATCACCTGGGAACCCTGAAAAAAGGCTTTGGACTGGATTTAGCAGTGCTAATGTACTAATGCTGATAGGAAGGAAGCTCAGCTGGGAAGGATTCATCAGGAGCTGGCAGAAGTCCTGTTTCCCATTCCAGTTCCTGTTTCTCGTTCAGTGAGCTGCACTCTCCTGAAGATTGAGATGTACTTAGTCTCATGATTAGTCTTAAGAATGTAGGAGTTGAAATGGTTGAACTTGATTTTTTACAACCTTAACCATTCTATGGTTTCATGAGCTGTGAGAACTTAGCAGGACACTCAGGAGCAAAGGCCATTAAGTCCTGCCAGCCAATGAAATGGGTGTTATTAGTGGACAAATGCAATGTGCATGATGACTGCCTACACTTGAGCAGAGTTTTCAGAGTTGCTTCTACTGATGCTGCCTGAAACAGGGACACTAGAGAACCAGGGGATCTGCTACAGGACCAAAGATGAAAGAGATAAGTAGGCCTGAAGTCTCCCACTCTTCCTTATCATGTTTAGGATAATTAACAGATTACTGAAAAGCTTTCCATCATCTTTGTGGCTAGTAATGTCCATCAGGTACTTCCACAATAAAAGATTTCTTTTCCCCTGTACAGTTTCACAATCTCAAAATAAGTATTTTCAATTCAATTTAAAATCACCATTTTAAAAACCAAAATATGCAGTTGATGGGTCCTCTTTTAGCCCAGAAGTTTTTTGAATATACATTGAGGCATAAGTCAAAAGACCCTGAGGTTGCCACCAATAAAAAAGAATGACAGAGCAAAGAGAATTCTTCAGAGCTATGCTTTCTTCATGTTTACATGTTTCCCCAGGCATTTTATTTTGGCTGTTAGGAAAAGCTGTAGAAGTAAAGTAAGAAGTGTAACTTTGCAAGGTATCTCAAATTGTAAAGCTTAGAAAATTACTTATTGCCTGTCTCTTTCCACTATTTTTAACTTGTTCACTTTTTCTTACTGTTTTTGATAATATATCACATGTATTTATCCCTTCTGGAGTTCATCTTAAGATTGTACTGCATTGCTGAGTCTAGTATTATGCTGAAGTGTACTGGATATTAATGAGTTACCATCATTCATTCAGACAGAGCTGATATTATTGAAATGTCTAAATTGTTCTATCTTTGCATTACTCTATCTTTTTTTTTCCCCCATTAAAATTCTATGAGTCTATGATTATCCAAAAATGTTAAACTGGGATTATGGCCCTAAACTAACAACTCTGAATTATTTTAGGAGGTTATACACTAATCTCTTCTTTAGCATTCAAATTATATAAAATGCACAAAAGAATAGTGGTGAAAACATTAGGTCTTGTAGGGCACTGACAGAAGTTCTAATTCCCAGCTACAGAAATGTGTTGCCTTGTGAAAATTTCTCCAGAATGTTGTGAATCTGAACTTGTATGCAAAGAAGTTTGGTTTCAGTAGGAAATAAAGAGGCAACTCCCATCCACTCCTTCCTAAACTAAAGCAGGAGTTTCCAACTGATTTAGGCTCTTGAAAAACTGCAGTATCCACAGTTACTACACAACATTTTGGTAATGTAAGGATCAAAAGGCTGCATTTTAAATTAAAAAGAGAAGAATCAGGGAACATAGCTATCTGAATATGGAGTGAGTTTCAGAGACTTGCAATTGAAAATTCAAAGCATAAATCCAAGTGAGCCTCCTTTTAAAGAAAACTCATCTCTGCTGTCCCTTTTTCATCCATCTCTGTACCATGAGGGCTGTGATGACACCCCTTGGAACTCCATTTTCCCAGTTAAATGCAATATGTTGAACATAAGATTGAAATTGTATTTTCCATTTTTTCACAACCAGCATCTTACATGGACTTTGATATTATAAAAGAAAGGGAATCAGAAGGACCAGAAAAGGAACTGATGGTCTTGTGAAAACAGTTATACATATATGAGTTCTGATTCTCTCAGATACTGAAATGTGGTAAATGGAACTTCAGGGAAGTAAAGAATTAAGGCACATATTTAAAAAAAAAAATGTTTTGATAACTGCTCAGCTTTAGAAATTATTTTGAGGCTCTTCCTTCCAACCAATAAATATTAAAATTATTTTGAAAAGATAATGATTTCTGACTCAAGAGTCATACTGTGTGCTTCACTGATTACTTGATACAGTTACAGGCTAGACATCTTAGACTACTTAACATCTACTCTGGCTGGAAGTCTTCTGTTATCACACACAGGAAAAAAGTTTGAAACAGAGTTCAACAGAAGACCAACTGTTGTGATCAGGCCAAAGTCTTGGCCTGAGAAGAGCATCAATCAGCAGCTTGTTTACCTGCACCTCCTCCCATATTCACTGTCCTCAGTCCAGCTTGATCTCTCCTTTACCTTGCCTTTGGCCTTTCCCATAAGCATTCCATTGTGAAGTTTTGTTCAATCTAACAAACCTGTTCCTGTATCCCAGAACAGGTTTTTATGAGATTGCTTTTCACCAGTTAAAAAGTTGTGGCTGGACATTATCATCACTTTGGTTGACTCCTTCTAAAGCCTATCAGTCAGTGATCTGAGAGTTCTGGACTTTTCCAGCATCTCTGTTATGTCCTGGTACTTAGTTTGTGCATCTGGCTGCTTAATTTACTACTTCATATGGTTCTTTATACTGAGCAGCCCATTCACAAGCTGCCTCACAAACCAGGTGTTCTTACATTGCCCCTACAAAAACCTCACACTCTGAGCATTCACATCTCTCCATCCAGCTGCAGAGATATGATTGTAACTCAAATCACTTAACATGGGACGGAGTTCAAAGATAATTCAAATTTAAATAAAGCAAACCCAAGAGAGTTAGTGAAATAAGCAACATTTTTCACAGGCCGAAGATCTATACAACATGAGAAACCAACCACAGAAGGGTTCC
This sequence comes from Chloebia gouldiae, assembly GCA_003676055.1. Classification (NCBI taxonomy): domain Eukaryota; kingdom Metazoa; phylum Chordata; class Aves; order Passeriformes; family Passeridae; genus Chloebia; species Chloebia gouldiae. Next base: position 38,976,396 of record QUSF01000007.1, read on the forward strand.
CAGGAGTGAATACCAATTAATATGTTAATATCTAAAAGACTTACACCTTTGGAAAGAAAAGCATTGACTGTTGTGTCAATGACCATTTGGCCAGAAATGTAACAGGTCACCATAAACTTTCTCATTTGATCAATAAAAAGAATTATTATTTTATTTACTTATCTTTTTTTATTGCACAATTATTTTTAGTATGTATCACTTTTGTGTAGGACTTTAACAGCCTATTTTTACATTTAGAAAAATAAAAAGAAAGAAATTTCTTTTAACAGAACAACACTTTTCATGAAATGTACTCCTTCTATGAGAGTCTGAAATTTAAATATCTATTTTAAAATGAAAGAAGATATTAACCACAAAGGCACTACAAAATACAAAAATAGAGTATTACAACCTCAAGACAAGAGTTTATATAATATGTGTCAAACTTGCAAAATATAATCTGTCTTTAAATATTCTGACCTTGTGGAATGTGCTCTTTAGTTTTAGCAGCAGTGCTCAGGCCTTTTCACTAAAGTTGTAAATGCAGAGACATGCTCCTCCACAATGAAAATTATTAATTAAAGCTGGTTTTCCTTTAAAAGAACAGATAACAGGTTAGAATTGTGTAATCATAGAACCATAGAATTCCATTTGGGTTGGACAAGACCTTAAAGATCATCTAGTTCCAACTCCCTGCCATGGGCAGGGACACCTTTCACTACACCAGGTTACTCAATGCCCTCTCCAGCCTGGCCTTGAACATTTCCAGGGATGTGGGAGATGAGGGGTCTACAACATGTTTAGAGAACTTGTTCCAGTGTCTCACCACCCTTAAAGAATTTCTTCTGAATATCTAATCTAAATGCATCCTCTTTCAATTTAAAGCTGTTTTGATTTCAAACAGTCTTTGTGCTTATTAATGTTCTAGCACCTCAAGACTTGGACTATTCTCATGATGTGTCTGCTGTAATTACTGTAGCAGATATTTTGGTGACCCACCAGGGACCCTCATCTCATATGGACTGAAAAGGTTCAGGGTGCATCTGTGCTCCCTGGTAGCGACTGAAAGTTGATTTTCAGGACACTTTTGAGGCAGTGAGCTAGATGCCTTCTGGCTGGGACCCAAATGGGAATTTAGTTTTCCAATGTACAAGTCATGCAGGATTTAAGGAAACCAGGTTTAGTCCTTCCCTCCTGTATTAACAAGTAGAAAAAACATCCCACAACTTCAATTTTTCACTTTAGGTTCAACACCTGAAATGAGTTTTGGCTGGTTTGGGGCTTGGGATTTGTATATATGAGTGGCAGCCTCTAAAGAAACTAGAGCACTGGCTTCAGGCTAAGCTGGCAGCTGATCACATACCATTATTTGGTGACTGACTGGATGAGGAGGCCTTTCCTCTGATTAAAGAGGGATTCAAGACAGTGTGGTTTCATGTGTGTCAAGGGTCAAAATATAGTAAAAAGCTTCTTACAGCACTCAAGCTGTTACTCATTACAACCCTAACAAAATGCTTACAAGAGGGGAAAAATGTATTAAAGTAAAAGGTATATTTCCACATTCTTTTCAATAACCAAACTAACATATACAACATGGTTTAATGGTAATATAAAGGAAATCCTAAAGGAGGAAAATTAGCTAGAAAAAGAACATATACAAAATTTACCTGTCTTCCTGAAAGCAGGTGTACAGAGATTAAGGCAAACCAAATGTGCCATATTACAGACAATATATTTAGTAAATGCTCATATTTAAGTATTTGAATGTTCGATTTATGTATTTGGTTTTTTTTTTTTTTTCATCTTTGATAGCACTTCTTCCATAAAAAAAAAAAAGAACCTGCTAAATTCTTGACTGTATTAGAAGGTCTTCAAAGCTCTCTTCCTTATAGCAGTTGGGAGAGAGAAAATAGTACCATGAGATATCAGCCTTCCCTCATACCTGGAAGGAATTACTTTGACTCTCAGCAAGAAAAAGTCTAAATGTCTGTAATCCAGGTGTAATCAAGTTCATTTACTCTATGAAGACTTGCCTTGGAGAAATACTTCTCTGATTAAGAGTACAGCTAATTACACTGGAATTAAAGCTTAATATTTCTAAGCTAAGAAAGAGTTCTTTAACTAAAGAACTGTAACTCAAATTAAAGTGATAAAAATTGGCAGATTAAGGAAAATAACCTGGTCTGGTTCTCTGCCCTGGGCAGCAGAATATTGACAGGCAGCTAGGATCACTTTTTATACATGGTAATTCATCTTCAAAAGGATAATCCCTAACACCCCATTTTATAACTACATACGTTCTGAACATTTGAAAGTCATTATTTTAAGATCAAACAAGCAATGGCGATTTATATGTGTTTCTGAGATCTCAAAAACATGGAAAAACAAGAAGAATCTTCAATAGCTGTATTCAGGACACTGATAATTGCTATGACATCTATAGAGATGTAGAAAGAAGGGTACATGACAAGAGAAACTCATTTGTTTACAATGACAATTCTGCAGTACCATTAATGGTTATATTGCAATTTCATCTGAGGAACTGAGGTTTTTTATTTATTTAGTATGTATTTGGTGCTAAGTCACATGGGAACTGCATCTCGTGCAAAGGAAATTTCAATGTAAGAAGTTTGGACATACTTTTCCCTGCTATTTCATTATTTGTAACATAAAATAAGATAAAATAAGTGCCAATTAGACACTAGAAAAGAAGAAAGGGCTTTGAGAAGAAATTACTCCATCTAATCTATCAGCCAGTTAGATGGCAAGCTGAAAATACTTAAGAGTTCAGACTGAATGGGAATTTATGTTCAAAAATATTTTAACATCATATACTGAGGAAACACTATACTTCAACTTCTATACGTTTCCCTTATAGGAACTTGTATAGAAAGAAAAATAAAGCTGTTTGTAAATCTATCACTACTCCAGATTTTAACATTTTACTTTGGATAAACCCTTTAAACTGGTTTATTTGTACAAACATTATTTAGCTCAGTATACTCTGTTTATCTCATATAAATATAACTTTTTTTCTTTGTGTTTGAATTTTCTGACTTTAAGCTAACAAATGGGAAATGTTCTTTTCTTCCTTGTTTTTCCACAAATGTTCAGTATGAAGTTTCTATTTCATCAATGTTCAAAATCTAAGGATTTCTGGTTAAATTTCTGGGACATTATTAAAAACTTATTTTTGCTCTTTCTGGCAAAATAAAGTTATCTGCAAGTAGAAGCAAACAGGTTATGAATGTCATACCTTGCTAAATTAAGGGTTCTGATGAGTAAAGAAAACTATTATAAGGTTTAACAGGTCAAAACAATGGTTAAAAATACTATCTCAATCTAAGAAGAGAATGAAGACAGTTACGCTCTTACATTTTTCAAAGTTAGAACAAGTATTGAAGAAAAACTCCATAAATTGTAGTAAGGCCATAAATGAGAAGATACAATATATAAGAATGAAAAATAATACATCCGTATGCAATGTGTTATCTCAGAAATTGGTTATATTGTGTGAAGTATTAAAACCTAGATAGATGGAATTGATTGATCAAGAGGAAATTGAACCACTACCAAATTTTCACTGCTAAATGAAAGATTGCCACGTGTCTTTCCTCTCTTACTTTTGCAGTCTAAATGCACAATAGAGGGAGTCAGAAACTAGGTTTAAATCAGTCAAAATAAGACATCATAACCAAACCTTTTTCAATATCCTTTTCATGTGCTGAAAAACTACGAAGTTTGGTAAGCAAAGCTTAAAGGAAAAAGTCTGCCTAACTAAATTGCTGTAAACCATTTATTATTACTGCAATAACTAAGAAAGAAGAGCAACAAAGATAAAAGTATTAAGAAATTATTAAATCATGTCTCTTCACACTTTATAAGCTCTAAGTATGACATGAAAATCAAGGTTTTATGAAACATTTGCAACTTCAACTCTTGGTAGTGGTACACTGCTATTTCTTAGAGAAAACCAGAGAGTGGTCATTGCAATAATGGACTGGCTGGGAATACCTGGGAAACTTACTTCTAGCTGGAAAATGCCATGTTTCTTAGTCCTGGGAGCCAAGTCTAGTTAAAACTACCGAAGACAGAATAGGAAGGGCAAAAGAGTGAGGCCAGAACACTCTCCTGAGTGTTGGAAGAGACAGCTTTTGGACTTTTGGTATCGCATCTCCAGCACCTGCCAAGCAAACAAGAGTGCTTCTAGTACCTTTTGTCTCACCTGGTCTTTTGAGGCAATTTTAAAATAAAATATTACTCTCCTCCTCTGAAAAGGCTCAAATGCTTATACTCAGGCAAGAAATAAGATCATATATTATCTGCTGAATCAGGCCCCTGGAGAGATGCTGCAAACACTCCTGTCACCATCCTCACAATTTCTAATAAACTCGTTTCTGCAGCTCACTGCTCTGTGTTGGATACTGTTAATATTATTCTAACAACTTCCAAAGGCGCAGGCAACTCTGCGGCTGCTGCACCCTTCTAGTTTGCATGTGGAAGTGAAAGCAATCTTCCACTGTTTGACCTTGGTGCAGAGTAGGCAGAAACCACTGAAAAACAGAGATGTGAGGCCCAGACAGAGAGTGAATGATTCTGTCTAAGGCAGTTGCTGATGGCTGTTCCTCTGAAGTTCTTGTGGTGGTGATAAGACATTACTAAACTGTGGGAAGGTCCTGCTTGGTTAAAACACATGGATTTAAAACTACTTATTAAAGAAAATTCTTAAAGACTAGCTACTCTATAGCATAAGAAATTAAAGCTCTCAACAGTCTTAAAACCAAGGTATTCTTAAATGCTCTCGAAGTTATGAAAAAAAAGGTTTTTACCTTACAGAATTCTATAGGAAGGGAACGAGTTTTATTTGAAAACTTTGTTTTCTCTTACAACACACTTTTCAATAATCTTCTCATCCACTGGGCAGTATCAATTGCCCATTAACAAGCATTTTATGATAAACAGCTGCAAATGAAAACTGAGCTGGATTTGAAACCAGAGAAGTGGGATTACTGCATTCAGCATGCAGAAAATAGAAATGAATATTGCCATGTTTTCCATGGAAAGATGTTAAGATGTTAACATATAATTTTTTGCCTAAATCCAGTAAATGAACACAAACAGCTCAACTCATCTCAGCAAGGACAAATCAGATATTTCACCCTTCTCAAACCATTTTACATATGCTTGCATATGTCCTGGAACACCGATCATGATCAATTATGATTAATTTAAAACAATAAATTTAAACAATAATAGTCATTTTTTAATAGAAGCTTGCAGGAAATTTTATTTAAAGGCCGCCAGCCAAAAGCAACTCTGCTGTTATATTCCAACTTGAAGTTCTTTTTACCTTTCCAGATTAACTTAATTTGGTTTATTATTATATGTATTAATAAAAGTATTTGAAAAATTAAATTACAAAACATATCACAAAAGCCTTCTTTTCATAGTCCTTTTTCTTCTTCTATCACTTAGATTATACCAGACCTAGAGAGAGTGCAAACTGTGATGAACCTTGTCTTTTGGAACCTGGAATGCATTTGACTTGCAATCAGTCTGAAGGCCTAATAAAGGTTTTTCTTCTGAAACTGTTCCAAAATGTTAATAATTTGTAATTGCATCTGTCTGGAAGTATTATTATATTGCCAACTGAATAATGTTAACCTAAGTTAGATTTCAGACCCCTTTTACTTTGGGAAAATCTAGACATACTAAATACAATTGTTAAAGAATATAATTAAATAAGCACATCATTAGATGTCTCCATAGACTCATTTAATTGAATTGAAAAATTCCATGTTGAAAAAATATGTAAAAGTATCAGTCACGACAGAAAATTTTTTAACATTGCCTCACTGCATTGATGAAATCTTTATGAATTTTACCAGTTTAAACATCTAAGCAGAGAACGCACAACAATTTGTTATGAATTTGGAAATGTGCTCAATGTTTACATAAAGAGTCCTCTTCAAAGATGAAAGAATGCATGGAGAAAAAATAAATTGTGACCTTCCTGCAAAACAACTTTACCTTTAAAGATGGATCATGTAGGGTGATGCTTCACTGCATCCAATATATTAATAGTTATTAAGCTGACAGAAAGTCAATTTCACTGTAACTTGTTCTTTACCAGAAAGCAACAGTAAAATGAAAAAAAATAAAAGGAGGACATTCAATCTATGCTTCCTGTAAATGTCATTGTACATTTTAATAGGAAAAAAGTCTTCATAGACATTAATGACTAAACTGTACATAAAATTTAAAAAACCCAAACCCTATATATATTCCTATCATGTACTGTTTAGGCATTGACTGATTTTGAAGTGCAATGATCCTTTGAAGTCAAGCAGGACAAGTGTCTTCAATAGCCAAGAGTGCCTGATAGGAGTATGATTTCTGCCACTCCTAAAGCAGTTCTGGGAGAACATGAAATCATGTAGTCATCACTATTATACAGATATTTAGAAATAAATTATTATAAAGGACAGCTAATATCATTTGCCATGCTAGTTAGTTATTGCATACTAATAAGGGTATATGAAATCAATAATGTTTGACACAAACAAAAGCTCAAGTCTTTAAGACAGCAAAAAATTTGCAAATTAATATGCTAAAAAGATATGTCAGAAATCAGGACGTTTTGGATTCTGGAAATGGAAAATATCAGATAAATTTACAGAAGGATTGCTTTATCTTATTTTTACTGTACTGAGATTATTGTGAGTATATGCGGAATACATTTTCAGCAGCTTGGTTATTTTAACCGATTGAACATATGCAGTGCAAAAAGAAACTGTTAAATGATGTGGTCATACAATTATCTAGTGTATTTTATTAAGCTACAGTTGCATATCAAGAAGGTACTACAATTAAAAAAGTGATAGGATGAATTAGGCACTGAAATTCTGATCCCACTTCAACTCTGCCTAAAATGATGGTCTGAAACAAATCCTCTTTGCCTGATAGTGACTTACCAATGTTTTCACAACTTGGCCATCTCAGAGTTGTTTGCTTCTAATGAGATGAGTAACACAAGCTGTTCACAGGGATCATAAGAGCTGAGCTTTTCCATATGGAAACTTTAATGCGCAATCTAAATGCACCTCAGTGAACGTTGGTGTTGCAGGGGGTCCAGAAATGCCTTACAGAGAAGAGATAGAGAACTATTTCCCAATTCAGTATGATTAAGCACTCCATAAATCTTTTTTTTGTTCACAGAGCATGGGCATTTCTGGAGTTGGAGCTAAAGTGATGAACACTGTCCTAAATGTTACTTCATAAGTGTTACTTAAAGCTTTACTCTTTCAGGATTGCTTTTTTTGTGCAGACTTTAAACCGCTTATGTATAAGAGATACATCCTTATTTGGCAACTTACATTAAACACAGACTTATAATTTTTTTAGTCAAAAAATACAGTGGAGTGACTTGCAAACAGAATAACACAGGACATAAATAAGATAAATAACAAGAAATTCACTGAGACAAATGGCACTTAAAATCCTGTAAAGACTATGATAAGTGAAAACCCTCTGGCCTTTATATGACAAAAAGGGCCAAACAATTATTTTAAACAATCATAAAGCTTGTTTTTTGTCAAATGTTATTTATTTCATACACCCTGCAGTAACTTACTGTAGAAGACAACACTTCAGCATGATTTGTCTCAAACATTTTGAGTATTGCTACAGGAGAGGTGAACAAAAGTGAAGGGCCCCATGGAGGTGAAAAATCCAGCTCTGGTTTCATTTGCAGCTGTTCTGATCCAGCTTCCTGCTGTGCTTTGACACTGGTGCTCAGCCCCACCCTCCTGAGTAATTTCCTGGAAAAGGGCTGGCTGTGCATGACACACATAACAGGTGAAAAGTCTCATTTACATAAGAGGCATTTATGGCATCAGGTTAGCCATAAAAAGACACAGATTAGAAAGATGCTTCTTTGCTGTTTTTCATCTCTGGCATCTCTTTTTTCTCTCTTCTCTCTTTCGCTTTCTTCATTGCATTGTTCGCCCCGGCTCTGGATCATCCAGGCAGCAGCACCAGTGGAGGATCTAAAGACTGATGATACTGTTTTGTTTTTTTCCCTTGCTTTGCCCAAGCAAAGCACAACTATCATATTCTATTCCATACTCCGTATTAAACTCTGCTGTGGGAGTGGGGAGTACACTGCTCGTGTAATGGTGTGCTGTGGCTTGTGAGCCAGACCTGTGAGGAGTTTCTGGTGGGAGCTGAGAACTTATTGAAGTGTACTGGACAGAATAAAGGGCCTGCTCTCTGTCACTTGTGAAAATCTATTGTACAAATTTACAGGCTTGTTAGCCAGCACCTTCTCAGTCTAAATAGTGGGCTGGTTGCCAAAGTTTTGGTGACTGTAAAATAAAACAAGATTTCCCTGACACATGGTCCAATGTCTTTGCTCAGCCTCATGAGAATTTACAAGGAACATCACAGCCCCTACTTGTGGGTCATGACACTTACTGGTAGGATAAATGATATTAGCTGCTTTTTATAACAGATTAATTGTTGATAGAATTTTGTAGCGTTGTATTAGGTATGAGGTTTGCTAGAAGATGAAAGCTTGTAAAGGGGCTAGAAAAAAGACCTGTTCTAATAGAGTTTTCAGGAAAATGCTACAAAAGTGAGATTAATTTAGGAATTCCACAGTGATAGGTGCAATCATCTTACTTAAGGGAATATTTTGGTATGGGGTCTAATATGAATCAAAAGATTTATAAAGCATTGCTAGCGTGTAGATTTGAATACAAACTTGTTTGATGGGAACCCTGGAAAAGACGATAAATTATTTTCACATTGAAATGAGTAGCTAATATTTCCCCTTTTTAAACTTAGAAAGAAGCACAACATATTTGTGATAGCAATTAAGTGCTGTGTATCTGATCTGGTTCTCCATTACACTTGAGCAGCACAGGTAGAAGCCTGTAGAGTACCTACAGCTCCCAGAATTTCTCTGTGTTTTCACCTACTCTATGCTACACAATGAAGTTATGATGATGAAAATTATTCTTTAAAGGATAATTTAACCACAGCCTCAAATTTTCATTCTATAGTGAGAGTTAATTAAAAATCTATTATTGCTGATTTATTTGAAATATGAGTACCACCAGTTTTCTTCTTAATTTCATTTGATCTGTCTAAACAGGTAGATTACATGTCAAGAAGACAACTGGGTGCTATACAGATGCAAATCTTTGCCTGCAGGGAATTATTTGGTTAAGTTTCCCAGCAATCATTCTTATGATTGAAGACATTTAACATTTTTGATTAAATCACCTTGGCACAAAGACCAGGACCATATTCATGAGGTCTACTGATGACATTCTCATCACTATAGAGGACTGGAACTTCTTACAGGAATAAGTGGATCTTTCTGATGTATGAATAACAGTAATTGGCTGAAAATCACCAATGGCATAGACTGACTGAAATACTTAGGAACTGAAGAGAAACAAAAAGAACTGCTTCTTGGGTTGGTTAACTGTACAATTACTACGAACCATCAGGATAAGGCAATGGTGGAGAACAGCATTGTGCTAGCTGCATCACATTAAGTATTTTTAGCATAGTTCTACAGGGTTTCTGTAAAACCACATTTTGAAACATAAAAATTATTACCTCAGATTGGACTCCATACAAAGACAAACGAAAAAATTTGGTATTACCAGTCTACCAGTAGAATAAATTTGCACTACAAAGCCATTTCACTGTGATTGGAATATAAGGTAGCCTTTGACTGCCCCCAGTATCCCCATCTGATTCCCTGCTTAAGAGGAAGCCTGTTTTCCTCAACATTTTAAGGGTGTTGTTGGGAAAAATGTTGGGTTTATATATACAGGTAATTTAGATCAGGAAAGGCTTTCAGGTATATACAAAATCTAGACTTTAACAAAGAGAGATAAATTAAATAAAATACATTATATTCTGAGCAATAATGGTATTTTCTTTATTTTTGCTCATGGAATAAAATATTATCATCAAGAAGAATATTACCTGTGGCAGGGAAAGTAATATTATTAAGCTGACTTTCATAAAAGTGAATGCTAATTATAGCTACTAATCCAATGAGACACATTTCAGAGGTGTGCATAATCACTACAAATTTCACCTTTCTGTGAATATATAATGAAGCATCAGAGACTTATTTCTAAGCATATCAACTTCTGTCAAGAGATTTTCATTACATCAAACATTGATTAAGCTAAACTTAGGTCTACCATGTAAAAGATGGCTTAGAAGTGCTGGTAGGCATCATTTAAAATGTATCTTTACAGAGACCTCTATTACAGTGTGTGAAAAGGAAAGAAGGGAATATTGTCAACTTGTATAATGTACTTAAAAATTACAAAGTGGAAAGTTTTGCGACTTTTGCTACTTTAAATCTGGAGATTGTGGAGAAGCAAAGGATAAGCAATGGAGATAATTATAATTAATGTCTTTGATGGTTGTTGTTCTTACTTAGAGAAAGCTTCTGTTAACAAACTGAGATAAGCTTGTCATGCTGTTAGGGTCTAGGTGGGATCCTGTGTGTGGAAACAAGAGCTGATACATGTACATACCCTGTGTATGCAGAAGAGCATAGACACACTGCACATACACATGTGATACAGGGGAATCCTTCCCTGTAAAGAGAAAAATCTTCAGTAGTTCATGCAAGTTTTATGTTACAGGCACAGACAAATGCTATCCTAGTAATCTGGTCTCATTTAACCCCTGTGCCACAGCGGGTGCATTTCTGTCACAGCAAGTTCTCCTTGTTCATTTGCTGAATGAAATACATGAACATATGTATTCCAACATGCTGCACTGTATTTTATCTGGTCCTGCTGAAATGAACTGTAGCACATTCTCAGGACTGTGCTGTGCTATATATGTATTATCTTTCTGTTTTACATAGGCAGGTTTTGGGTGGGACAGAGCTAATTTTCTCCATAGTAACTGGTATGGGGCTGCTTCGGATTTGTGTTGCAAACATTGTTGATAACTCAGGGATTTTTTTAGCTGTTGCTGAGCAGTGCTTGCACGGAATCAGGGCCTTTTCTGCTCCTCACCCCAACCCCACCAGTGAGCAATCTGCGGCTGTGTGGGGACACTGGGAGGGGGCACAGCTGGGGCAGCTGACCCCAGTTTATGAAAGGAATATCTAACACCATATAGTGCCATGCTTACCATATAAAGATGGGGTGAGGAGGAAAAACAGAACGTTTTGAGTGATAGTGTTTGTCTTTCCACGGATCACCATGATCCGTGATGAAGCTAGGCTTTCCTGGAGATGGCTGAATGCCTGCCTGCCCATAGTGAGTAGAGAATTAATTATTCAGTTTGCAGTAGATTCTACTGTTATATTCAGTATAAGTGCCCAAAGAATACAAAAATGGTACTCAATATTTCATTAATGCCCAGAGAGCCTTCTGTCTTCAAAAGCAATAAATCTTTTGAAAGAAAACAGAATAATTCTTCACTTTGTAGGAGGATCCTGTGGTAAGTTAAGCTCATTTCTCACAGCACTGAGACACCATCTTCTTTCACTATTTCTAATAGCAGTTTAAAACACTATATCTTCCAGGAGCCATTGCTCCAAATTTTATTAAAAGCCTTTAAGCCTTTTTAACACAGTACTGTGCTTTGAGGAGTCTTATAGTTCTCAGTACAGGGAAAACCAAGGTGTTGAGTATAAAGCCTTTAAAGAAGTTACTATCAGGGTGTGGCCTCATGTATTATTTTTCACATTGAATAAGATTGCCATTTTGTAGTCCTTTACTGTCACTATTCTGCAGAACGACCACATCACCACTTTATAAAACTCCATACACAAGTTTTCAGGTACTTGATCCTGTTCAGATTCCTGTTGTAGTCCAGCCCCTGGTGATTTTATTGTCCTGATCAGCTGTCAAAGAGAAATGCAAAGGTAACTCTGAGGGATACAAAAACTGTAAATGAGGAGTTTCATATTCCAGGTTAACTCTAAGTCCAGTAGTGTTAAGGAGAGTCATTTTGCAGCTTCCAAGTAGGACTCGTGACATGAAATACACATCCATGCTGACTTGAAAGGCTTCTTCCTCAGACAACGGAGAGAAGTGTTCTCAGCTAGGAAATTATTCACCTCAGTTTCAAGGACTCAGTTAAATTGCCTAAACAAGTCTACTGAAGACTGGGCTAGGATGTCCCACATGGTATTCCACTGATGTGCCAGAAGGTGAAAATTCTGTCGCAGAACCTATAATATTTGGGGTTGGGGGTTTTTGGGGGAGTCGGGAGAGCAGTTTCAAACATCTGCCAAACCCTAAGTTTTGGAAGCCTTAAAGCATCTTAGATACCTTTAAAGCCCCCAAATTAGCCCTAGATGTCTATATGAGAATAAGATGTGCCCTAGCAATGCTTATTCCTTTCCTTAGTAAAGATATTAAAGGGTAATTAGATCAGATACAGAGGACTGGAGTCAAGTGAGATGAATACCACTCTCAGTGGTAATTAGGTACTGCTTTGAAAAACATCAACCACAAAATGTATGAGTGCTTCTATTACTCCTCTCCTACCCTACCTGCAGCTATGCTGTAGCAACTGAAACTGCAGAACTTCCAGGTGTTTATACTGGGGAAATCATGTGGTGTCTGAATATTCTGGCTTGGGGGCAATTTGCCTCTGATATAGTGCAGTTCATAATAGTCATACTGTAAGTGGCATAAATACCACCCATAGTTCTTTCTTAGGGAAAGGTTCTATTAAGCAAAGTGTATTTGCAGATATGCAAGAATGGTGTAGACATTTACTAGCAATAACAAGGCTATAAAAATTCAGTCAGAACTTCCCTTTTTCTTTTGCACCCTATCTTTACCTTTTAAATTAAACCTTAAATCAGTAGCAAACACAATGCTCTTCACTGCTGCTTTGTAGTTTATTATAATTCCAATCTAACAAGATTGTCTGGCCAGCTGTCTACAAACAGCACAGACTGGAGAAAGAAAGGAAATTGAAATGATGTCAACAGTTTAAAAGTGCTAATTAGGATGTTTATAGATAATGCTGTAATTTTTGTTTTCTACTATTTTTAAGACCATATTAAAACATGTAAAAGGCTTTTGGTCTAGGGACACATTAGAGGGTGACCAAGATTCCTACTTTTGTCAGTTCTGTTTGTGCAACTGTGTGAGACAGGAAATCCTGCAGAAACTGAAGTGTGCCAACTGAGCACTGTAATGGAGTTCCATGACACGTATTATGTTTTGGGGGTGTAATTTCAGTTTATGAAGTCTGAATGGAAGACCAGATTACTGGGAGAGGTCAAGTCTGCTCCATGAAGTGGTGCAAGAGCTGAAAGAGGGTTGTTCAAAGTAGCTTTAAATAAGAAAGGCTCCCGTTTAGCAGGACAGTTTCCAGCACTCTGCAACTGCTACACGTGGTCTGCAAAGGCAAAATCAAGAGACTTTCAAAAGAAATTTCCAAAGAGTCTTTATTTCCTTTGACTTTTGGAACTGGTGTGTCTATATAAAATACTGTATCTCTAATTTCTTTTTTAAATTATGCTCCTCATGTAGGAAGATTGCAATTGTAGCCTGCCATGCTAATATTTGCTCATAAAGTTTTGCTGATTAATTGGTTGCTTATTTCTGTCTTCAGTCCTGCCAATCACAATCTGTTATAAACATGTACATATTTTTAATTGAAATCTAAAAACATAATGTAAAATGAAAAATAATCACATAGTTTCCTTCAGTATATCAATAATACACCATTATACTAGGATTCAAAGTGCAATTAAACTGCTAAAGAGGCTACTGAGCAGTAAAACGCATTTTTTCTTTAACTGAGAGCCAATACCTTAGAGGATAATATGCCTGTTAACAAAAAAATAAAAAAATAAAAAAAAGGGAGATAATTAAAACTTTTATAAAGCATCTGTCATACAGCTGTACTCATTAGGGATTGAAAAACCACACAGATTCTAAAAGATGAAAAAAAAAGTAAATCTGAAGTTCTCCCCAAAATAAAACAGAAATATTAGAGAAAAATATATAATGGTCAAACCTTTGCATAAAAGCACAGATATATTAAACCAAAAAACCTCAAACCCCAAGCCTATAACTTTGAGTTACGTTCTGATGTGTAAACAAAACAATCACCATGTAACATTTCCTGAGAAAAAAGCAGAATGATGAGATACAGTGTGGATCACAGATTATTGCACTTTAATTTCTAAATGAGCTTAGACATCTGTGAAATTAAAACCCCAGGGCGGACAATTTATGTGACACTATGTTGAGAAAGGAACAAAGCTTTCAGATGCAAATTCCAGATTTCCATTGCGTCAGACCAGGTAACCTTGCAAACAACCTTCACACAGACCAGTCTTCTCCACTCTGACTGATGTCTCCCATATGTATCTATTTCTCCTCTCCGTTTTCCAATCAAGTTGACAGCAATTCCCCGTTCATTTTCGAAAGAGACTGATAAAAGCCAGACTGGACCTGTACCTGTTATTAACCTCTCTTGTACCATTATTACTTATTTTTCTCCTTTGAGATAAGCGGTTACATTGCACTTGCTGATCTTTGCATGTGATGTGTTATTACATAAAAATGGTACTGCAAATGTCAGCCTGTTACTGGGTCATTAAAGTCAGGTCATGATATTTGAAAATTTGATGTTCTTAACCTTTTCAGGAATTAACCAACATATATTATGTGATTATTTATCTTTGTTTGTTGTTTTTGTCATGGTTGTTGTTGCTTACATCAATTATTCATGAACACAAGGGCATATATTATGCTATAAAAAGCCATGAAGTCTAATTGATTTATTCATATTATTGAAACCATAATTTAATCATTAATAGTGTTTACATATTTTTTTTCACTGGCCAGTTTGAGTCTCTTTCATCATTGTGAAGAAATAACTTTGAACTCTGTATATGCACAAACACTTACTCAAATGTCTTCTATACATATACAAAATAGCATGAGATAGAGTAAGATGGAAAATGGCCCCAAGCTGCAACAGAGGAGCTTTACTTAAACAAGAGGAAAAATTTCTTCACCAAAATATTGGAACATTCCCTGGCTGCCAGGGAAGTTGTGAAGTCACCTTCCCTTGAGGTATTTAAAAAATAGGTAGAAATGGCACCTTGTGGGCATGGTTTGGTCGTAGACTTGTCAGTGCTGGGTAAATGGTTGAATTTGATCTTAAATATATTTTCCAGCTTAAATGATTCTGTGAACCTATTATTCTGTGATACCCTATTTTTTCTAAGTGAAAATAAGGCTTTTTGGCTTATCATTAGAATTCCTGAATCTTCTTCAGTTATGTACACTGTCATGTTTGTTACAAAACAAGGCTAAATGATGGATATTTCTCATTTTCAATTGTAAACTGAAATATCTGATAAAATATGTGTTTGAAAATAGGACACCCTGATATTTTGCAGATATGAATGAACTGCAAATCTCAGGTAATGCTTGAAATACATCACATGATAGGCATTCTAAGATGCCAGAAATTATGACACCTTCTTATATAACTGCAGCCACCAAAACCAAAAATCTATGAAGTTCATTAGTTTTTGCAGGCCCAGCATCATTTTATGCCAACAGCTGAGGAAAAAAAAAAACCAGAAAAGATGGTGTTCAAATATTTGCCATGTTTGCTTTGAATTGGAACCAAAATTCTTCTGAGAAGCCTTTCAAGCAGAAAATATGAACCCAGACTCCACCTGCTACTCACATAGTTTAATTTTATAAATAAATCAATTCAAGATTTTTTCCTTGACTTCTCTGCATACCGCATGATTTCTGCAGACAACATATTGTCTTCCTTTTGTGTGTTACATTAAAATTATTCTTACATAAACAACAAAGAATATTTTTGCTAAGTGTATACCTAAAAGTTTACCATATATAAATATATTTTAATTCATTTATTCAATATACTTGATGAAAAGATGTCATGTAAAAAGTCTTCTATGAAAACCTTCTTTGGTTGCTAGTAAACAGCTCTGTGTAGATATCTTTTGCTAGATTTTACATATGCATTTATAGAGCAATAATGCCAACGGCATGCTGGCCATCTGCTTTCCAGCTTTAAGAAGTGAATTGGCATTCTTCAAAACCAAGCAAATATATTTTTTTCCTGATATTTCCTTCATTAATAAATACTCTTGAAAATTTAAGACAACTACCAAAGGAACAAATCCCTTTTTACAGTGAAAATATTTAAATTCATTTAAAACATGCAATGTGCAATACCATACTAGAGAAGACAATTTGTCTGTCTTTTTCACACTCCTGAGAACAACTACTGAAAAAGGGCCATTTTATAAAACATTGTTAGAGAAATCAGCAGTTTTTAAACTCAAAATATGAACTGTAAGAATATGTCCTGTTGTCATAGCAATCACTCTTGTTTTAGAGAAAAATGGCACAAAACTGTCATAACTTGTAAGCAAAATAAGCTATTAAAAAGAATAAAATCACAGATTAATGATTCTAGCAGTCATGAAGATGCAATCTCCAGAAGTGATTTATTACCTTTCTGGGGAGGTGAATGGGCAAAGTGTGATAAACTAATTGCAGGTATGAGTATTTTTATGAAAAGCTTTTGCTTCATGTTGGCTCAATATGCTTTGCTTCAGTTGCTGATGTGACACAACCAGCCAGGAACAGTGAGAGATGCAGCAAAAAGCCATTCCCAGAGGGAAATGTATTATTCTTCCTGGTAGTCTTGGGGTGGAGAAGTTGACTCCAAAATGCTAGCAGTATGGCTCTTCAGAGAAAGCAGAATATGTCTTCACTCATTTTTCTGAGTCATTTTCTACAGTAAACTTCTTTTTTTCTTTTGTTGTTGTGTTACTATTACCAATGCAATCCAAAATCAGTGGAATGCTCATTAGAGTTACTATTTTTTTTTAAGAAATCCTCATTCTTTCATATTCTTCTTAGATCTAAGGACCAAAGCTAGATAGGTCCCATCCATCTACAAAATCTTTTAAACCTTTCAATTCTTTTAAGACAGTGTATATCTTCACCATATTAGGACAGGGCTGCATCATTTATCTTTACTTTTGAAATAAACATTTCTCTGGAGTTTTGACCCTTTTTTTCAGGGAAATATTCTCCAGATTCACTTGAGAGATAAATTGTCTAAATGAACTTTTTAATAACTTTATACACAGCATCTAATTGTGGACTAGCCTAGCAGGCAGCCTCAGCAGGTGCATTTCTATCAAAATAATTTCACTGCATTTTATATATAATTGAATTGACTAAGTTCTGCTGCATCATGATGTTTTCTCTCATTATAATGACAGCTGTGATATATTACAAGTTGGTTCTACAGGAGAAGAAAAAAGTGAGAAGACAAAATATACATTTCAACCATAATTCTTCAAACCAAGCATCTAAAGGAGCAAAAAAAAATCAAGCAACAAATCATTACCCCAAGACAGGAAGCAAGTAATCTGGATGGCAAATATTTTTGTTCCAGAAGTATCTAGACTGTTTTTGGAACATTCAGCATATATAGAGTAAAAAAAATTAATTCTTTTAACATTAGTATGCACCCTTAAAATATTATTCCTTGTGGTAGAAGAAATAAAACATTAATACCTTAGAGAAACTCATGGTGTTCTTCAGTTTCTTAGCAGTGAAACTAGTTCTGAAGTTCTTCCTGGTGGTGTAAATAAGGCTTTCTTTCACTTTTCTCACCAGGAACACCCATTCCAAAACATTCAATAAATATAAGCAGAAAATATATTAATCATCTGAGTGTCATACTGTAACTGCAATTTGCAGCCATTAAGAAAGTGCCCTAAGAATAACTAACTCTTTAAAAAAGGGAACTTAGTCACTAAAATTAAAAAAAAGGTAAAATTATTCTATATCTACATCTGTTTTCAAAAAAGTACAAGGAGTATTTTGCTGTCATTGAGAATGGTGATCACAAAATTAAAAGTAGCTTCTATATTCCACTGTGCTGAAAAAGTGTGTTCAATTTTCTAATAGTCAGAAATAAAATTCCTCATATAGGACTTATTTTACTACTGTAATTGTGACTTCTTAATCTGAATATTACTTTCTCTGCATTTGTAAGCATACATGGCACAACATATAAAGAATTAATAACATTATTGGGCTATTGAGTAGCTAATTAATTTCTCATTAATAGTTCTCAAAGATTTCACCCATTTAATCTAAACTGAGAAATTGCTGTTCTTCCAAGCAGCTTTTTAATGCTTATTGGAACAAGCATTTATATTATTACCTTATAGCCCTTCAAAACATGTTGCCTCTGTCAAAACCTTTTAGATACATTGAACTACTACTTTTCACTAGTCAATGCAGTACTTTTGAAAACAGAATGATGGAATGAGATTCCAAAGGGAAAATTCAGTTGTGGAAGAAAGGCAGGCCCAAGGAAGAAAAATGTAAATTAGTTGTGTTCATCTTAGGCAATGCCTTTCACTCCTCATAGCAGAGTGTGTAGTGTATGTGCTTCTTTCATAGTCCTTCATCCGAATTACATGCAGACCATATGCACTTCTCAGTGGTCAACAGAGTATTCCCAACTCTAAAGTGCTCCCCTTTGCCTCTAGTGTCAGCTAAAGGTTCAGGCATGAGATGGTAGAATGCAAGAGAATGCTCTCAGGAAATAGAAAATGCATACCTGTAGGGAGATTGTTGCCCCAAGGGTAATTCCTCAGATTTACTGCTTGTTCACTGCACAGACTGAATTTTTTAAGAAAAGCTGAAAGCAGGAATGGACTTCAACCTTTAGCCTATAATGTTGCCTTTAGTGGCAAAGCCTTTTCCAGGCTGGAGAGTGGACTAAGCCCTTGAGCTCCATTGATTCAGATAAAAGTTTATAAACCTCCCATATACCTAGACAAAAACACCTTTTGAGAAGTCAGGAGTATCCAAAACCTCCATTGGGCTTGGTATATATTGCAGAAGTCTTGTGAGAGGCCTGTGGCTATCTGGCCAGCAGAAGGAGAAGAAAATTGAATCTCAGAATGCGTTAAACACCATAATTACAACAACTGGACCATGGCATAAACATCTGTAGGTAAGTTAGGTCAGGGGATCCCCAGAACCCAGTTCAGCTGCTCACATGCAGACATTATATGTGGGCACTACCTGATTAGCTTGGGATAAGTGAATGAAGGCCCTACATTTGGTTACTTCACTATAAATGCCTACAATCTACGGTAGCCATTACAATCTAGAGCTTTACCTGGGGCATGGCTCAATCAATCACTTGACCAATCACTAATCTTTCTTTCATAAAACATGAATTCTGGCTCTTGGAATTTGTTGAAAAGAAAATTGGAATACTATAGAAAAGAGGAAGGGAGGTACAATAAAGGAAATATACTAACAGCATTTTCAAAGATTTTAGGAATTATTTCTTCAAGACAGCATCCATTTATTTCCAAGCATTTATGAAATGTTTTCACAGATTTCTGGAAGGACATTGTATAGAAAGCAGAGCAAA
This sequence comes from Chloebia gouldiae, assembly GCA_003676055.1. Lineage (NCBI taxonomy): Eukaryota > Metazoa > Chordata > Aves > Passeriformes > Passeridae > Chloebia > Chloebia gouldiae. The sequence goes on from QUSF01000007.1 coordinate 38,995,869, forward strand.
TTTAACAGTCATCATTGTTCATTTTTTACAGACATAAATAACTTATAAAAGCTGCCTATCAGTGCTTTCTCTAGCAGAACTTTAGTGCACACATGAAGTAGAAAAATGCATTTAAATGATAACAAAAATCTGATTAAATAAAGGTTTGGTACAACCTTAATATGATACCTAAAATTTACTAAAGTCACATAAAATAGAGACTATCTCTATTATTTACTGTTGGACAGTTTATTGATGTAGTAGCTAATTAGCTATGAGAATCTGGTTTTTCTGCTATGCACTAGTATTGCTGAATTTTGTAAAGGAAATTACTTTTCTTTCATTTTTTCTCTTGTCAATAACACTCTTGCTTCTCTAATTCTAGCTATGGCCAGAAGAGACGAGGGAATTTTTGTAATCTCGGTGAATGATCAGAAAAATTTTGTGTTAATTCATATCAAATTCTTAGCACTTCATGTTGAATAATCTCATTGAAAAATAAATATTTATTTAAAGGTAGGGATTTTTAATTATAGTATCTGAGTATCTAATTTTGACTCTTAGATAATAAAGACGTTGTCTGAAATTATCTGCTTGTTTCAAATCATCTTGGAGGATATTATCTCAAAACCTGCTTTGTCATTTATCACTTTCCTCTGAAGTATTTACATTCTATTCCAGATAGAATTCCAGGTCTATTCCAGGTCTTTACCTACATTTCATGCATTTTCCAGTTTCATATATTATGAGGACTTCCAGAGTTGAAAAATCACTGTAAAATAGCAATTCCATTGTACATGAAAACTTGATTTCACTTAAAATTGCTTTACCTGTCCTGAAATAAATTCCAAATCTAAGGAAGTGAAAGGATTAAGAGAATTGATATGGTTCTAGGAGACCTAATTATCATGGTTTAAATTACATATAAAATCACATGGACTGGGGTTGAAGAGAGCACCTATCAGACAAGTATGTGTTTCATCTGATCCACAACAAAGGTGTCTTTTATGCACTGCATTCAGGAGCTTTTGGATGAACAAGACTGTATTGGGTTTGCATGGCCAAGCTTTGGCAGCAGAGGGGATACAGGGGTGGTTTCTGTGAGAAGCTGCCCAAAGCTTTCCCCATGTCCAGCACAGCCAATGCCAGCAGCTCCAGGACAGACTCTGCTGGCCAAGGCTGGGCTGATCAGAAATGACAGATAGCCCTGTGATAAAATAGTTAAGAAGGAAAAAAAAGGTACTGTGCAGATGTAATTGTGGCCAGAGAAGAGTGGGGTGAGAACATGAGAAAGAACAGCTCTGCAGACACCAAGGCTGGTGCAGAAGGAGGGGCAGGAGGTGCTGCAGGCGCCAGAGCTGAGATTCCCTGCAGCCCATGGTGAGGCAGCTGTGTCCCTGCAGCCATGGAGGTCCATGGGGATACAGAGAGCCACCCTCAGCCCATGGAAACACCCACACCAGAGCAGGTGGGTGCCTGGGAGGAGGCTGTGACCCCGTGGGAGGCTGGAGCAGGGTCCTGCAGACCTGTGGAGAGAGGAGCCCTCACTGGAGCAGGTTTGCTGGTGGGACTTGTGACCCTGTGAAGGGACCCACACTGCAGCAGGCTGTGCCTGAAGGACTGCACCCCGTAGAAGAGTGGCCCATGCTGCAGCAGTTTTGGGAGGACTCGTGGAGGACTTGTCGCTTTGTTGACAAGGACTCACTTTGCAGCACTTTGCAGAGAGCTGTTGCTCGTGGGAGGGACCCCACGGTGCAGCAGGGGAAGGACTCCTCTCCCTGATCAGCAGGAGAAGCCTCAGGTCATGAACAGGCCATAAACCCATCCCCTGTCTCTCTCTGCCACTGGGGAAGGAAGTAGAGCTAGGAAGAAAGGGGGAAAATGTTTCTAAGGTTTATTTTACTACTCATTATCATGCTCTGATTTTGTTAGTAATAAATTTAATTAATATCTCTAAGTTTAGCCCAGTTTGCCCAAGATAGTATTTGGTGAGTGACCTCTCTCTGTCCTTATCTCAGCTGCTGAACCCTTCATTATATTTTATCTCTCCTATCCAGCTGCTTAAAGTAGTGATAGTGCAGCCTTGGTGGGTGCCTGGCCTCCAGCCAAGCTCAACAGACTAAAAAGTCAACATGGGAACAGAAACAAAACCCCAGCTTTTCCATCTCCCCAGGAACAATTATATTATCCAGCAGAACTACGAGGACTTCTGTTCCTTGATTTCAGTTTTGCCCCTTGCGCCTCACATTGCTGGCTGTGCGTTGGCACAGCTTTAACAGGACATCGTGCCTGACTTCTCTGTGCTTGAGAACTCTCAGACTCTCATGGGGATACAAGTTTAAAGCCCCTGGGGACAGGAATGAAAACCTTCAGATATTCCAGTCCCAAAGCTCTACTTCATCACACAGATAACAACTTTTTGTTGAGAAAATTTTGGCATGTCAGCATACTGTGTAGTGTCTCCTAAAATGCAAATTATGCCGTAAAAAGTGAGATGCTGATGAAACTCCCTAAGTGGAGATAGGAACAAGCTGATCTATGTGACCCTATCAATGTATCTTAAAAGCTGATGTGCCATTTCTTTTCACATTTTGCCACAGACCAGATGTGCTTTGATATGCAACATGTTTGAACAGCTAATTAATATTTAAAAGTGTCATTCTGGCATAATCTGTATAAACACACATTTGGAATTCACAACATCCTGTCAAATATAATTTTTTAAAAATTGTATTCAGTAAAATGGTTATGAATGCCAATATGGGTTGCATATGACACAAATATTTCTGACTTCATTGAGGAAAACACAGGGGTTTTTTTCTGGCATTTTTGCTATTTCTTCCTTCAGAAAATGAGATTCACCTTCAAGTATATAAATGCAGGGAAAATGCATTTCCTATTAACAGCCTTTTGTAAAATATCTATTACATGTATTTTCTCAAAAGTAGTAGGTTTCTTCTTCACTTCAAAGGCAGAAGTTATTAATAAAAACTAGATTAATTTCAATGTTTTAATTTAAATACAAATTTTAAGATTGAACCATCTCACAGTGAAGAAAAGGAATGCAGTAATTATATAGTTTTGTAGAAAAGAGGAACAAAATTATATCTTCACTTCCAAAAGTATACCTAGTTTTAATATATATTTAATACTTATATGATCATACTTAAACTATAGCTAAATAAAGAATTTACAAATTTAGAATTCCAGTGGTACTATTTCCTTAAGAAGTGTTTCTCAGACATGCTCTATTTACTACTCAATGCTCAGTGGTTGGTTGGCTTTCTAGCTTTACCAGTTCTTTAAATGTTTTCTTTGAGTTTTAATAGTTCTCTGAGTGGAAGAATGTGGATGTTCAAAAATTCCTTAAATTTTATAGCCAACATCTTCAGGAGCTTTTCTGCAACATTGGGTGGGGTACAGCTACAATCAAAGAACAACCACACCATTTCCTTTTTAGCCAAATAGTTAACACTAAATAAAAGCCACTTTTGGCATTTTAATTTTTCTCAGACAGCTATATTCAACATTTTAGAAAACATAATAAATGTATCTGTAAGTATAAATGTAACCACAATGTATCTGTAAGTATAAATGTAACCTAGCAGTAACTAGGCTGAGAAAATATTTTTTTAATCCAAATGTACCAAGAAGTATTAACAGTAAATTAAATAATCAGTAAGATAAGGCACCTGCTAACTTTTCATTAAATAAGGACAGTTGGTGGAACTTAATAACTTATCTTAAAAACAAAATAATACTTTGCTAGAGTATTTAATGCAACAGTGATAATACATAGCACATTTTACAAAAATGCTACACAGCAAGCAGTGGTGCTTTGCATGATAATAATTAAGGGTACAAGAAATCTGCCCCACATCATACATGTAAAAAGAAATTTTACATCTTTACTCCTAAGAACTGGTTTAAAACTTTGTCTTTCTCATAAGATTTTAAATATGTCAGAAGGATAATTCTTTAAAATACTTATTTATGTCTATAGGCTACAAAATAATATAGTTTTTTTAAATATAGATGTTCCATATTGCAGACAATAGGGTATATAAAAAATTATAATCAATTTTCTCAGGTAGTGAGTCTTCCATAGTCAAAATTTTCCTTTTTTTTTTTTTTTGGTTGGACTTAGCTTTGGAATCAGATATTGCCTAAGATCTTGAAATCAAACATGTCCCCTCCTCAGCATTATTTCATACTTTCCAAGGCTCTGCTTTAAGTAGGTCAACTGGTTTATAGTTGTGTGAGAGCACTGAAAGCTATGCTGTTGTGTGCCCTTTTCCAAGTGTATTTCAAAATCAATTCTTCCTACACAAAATGCATCTAATGCATCTAATGCATCTAATCAAATTTGGGTGACTTCTATATTTAATAAAGTAGTTATGTATGGCACACAATGGTTAACAGCAGCATGTTGATTCATTAGGAATCAAGTTATATTATCTATATTATAAAATATCAACCATAGATATTTCATTATTAATATAGCCACAGTTTAAAATAATTTTTTAGGATGCAGTAATTATGACATACCAGTTTGGTTTTTTCATTATTGTTTTGTCTTTTAAAACTCACAGATTACTTTTGTAAAGATCTTCATATCCCAGATCACAAAAGGCTTGTTCCTATGAGCTTCATGTTCTGTAATTTGTATAGTCCATGTGTTTTTCAGTGAAAAGGAAAGAAAGGGAGGAAACAGCTGACATACCTCAGTCTATGGGGCTTTTTCATACAATACATCAGTTGGAAAACATCCAACAAAAAAAATAGGACATTTTTGTCCATGTGGAGAGAAAAAAAATAGGTATATTTTTGATATATACATCCATGGACACATCCAGCCCCTGAATTATAAATAGATAATTTTATAGATATATGAGTGAAGTAAACAGCACCAGTTAAAAAAATTCTTTCAAGTGGCAAAGTCTATTTTCTTACTGGCTCTAGGAGCTCCAAGTATGGTTAGACTTGAAACTATGAATAAATAAATAAATAAAGTGGAATCACATCTTTTAAAGAAAAAAAACATTATAAAGGAAGAGATGTTGACATTCAGGAAACTCTTTTCTCTCTGAATCTGCTGTTACAGAAATGTAAATTGTAGCATTAGCTACATGATTGTTTCAAGAGCAGACGTTCAAAGGTGATCACTTGAGTTTATTAAGGACATTTCCATTGTTCTCAAAATATGTCATTGAAACCACTTTGTGTTTTCTTTAGTAAACAGTTATGTATTGATGTATTGCTGTATTGAAAAGTTTAAACCTTTCATCTTTGATGCACTTGCATTTCAGAGAAACATAAACTCTATTTATCATATTAAGTTTCTAAACTCCTTCCCTGTGGAAGACAGACTGTACATAAACACAAGATGCTGCATCACAAAACTGGAGAATTCTTCCTTTATTCATATTCTGTTCATATTTCTGTTCATACTGACTCCTAATGAAGTAAATGGGAAGTTGCCACTGACTTTGTTAGATCTGGAATTTGACTCCTCAAATTTGTTTCCTCTTGCCTTCAAGAATCCCAAAGCATTCTTATCCCTTTTTCTCAGATTCCTTCTTTGCTTATAGAGCCTTTCCTCACAAATTGCCCCTCAGGTAGATGGAAGACTGTATCTGCAAACTCATTTTTTGTTTCCATTAAAGTCTAGACCACAAGGTACTTGGTAATGTTGCTGCTTGTCTGTATCACATATAACTCTCAAGTTCCTTCCCTAAGTTACTTGCAGCCCTCAGTTAGCATTTGAGTTAAAACCCTTTTCCTTGATTTTATGTTTAAATTGCTCCTTTTGCCCTCTCAATTATGATTAAAAGCTTCCTTAAGTGGAAAAGCATTCTAATTTTTTTAATGTCATCACTTTGAAAATGCTTAATCTGAGCAACTGTGGCCACATTACATTATCTCTGTGATATATTGCATATTTCTGTGATAGTTCTCTGCACAGTCCATGGACAGAAACAGAGACTGCTGGAGTCCAGTTCATTCTTTAATAGACGTCTGAACTGGGTTACATGAGTTAAGGAATCTGCACCAGGCTAGGTAAGGTAAAGGTGAGGAATTGTAGTATACACCAAAGAGTAGAGTGGGGATGTGGTTTACTTCAGGGTGAGCTACAGACCCACAAGTAACTGCTACAGGAGCTCTAAAGTAGGAGGACTGAGCAAAGTCATTCATAACTGTGGATGTAAGTATTGAGAAGATTCTGAAAATACTTGGAGTGTGTCACATACACTAGCATGACAGCATTATATACCACTTTACCAAGAGATAGGTAGGCACAGGGCAAAGTCCAGTTCTCTTTTGCATCCTCACTTGTCCAATATCACTGTAGCTACATGTATTACGAAGCCATGATCCATATTAAATTTCAGTTAAGTTGTTGGCATATAAATTCATGTTATAAAAGAAACAGTGAGATCGAGGAGATGTTAGGACTGACAGTTTACTGCATATATCTGGTAACTTGGAAAAGCCTGTGAGGGATAGGGGCTACATTGAAAAGGAAACCATTTCTCTTCTTCTGTCACTGGACTCATGCTGAATGCCTGGCTTTGGTAGTTGGATACTGTGAAGCTGAATTGACAATTAATTCAATGAACTTTCAATTCCAAAGAACATGAACCACTTCAGCCTCTTCCAGTATAAAAGAGATTACTTCTATTGTAAAGCAAAGAACAAATATCTTTTTAATTTCTTGCAGTCAATTATTCTTACTGCATTATAATCTTTGCCTTTTGGTTTTGGACCAAGTACTCTCAATAAACTCCCATACAAGTTGCTGTAATAAAATCCCTGTTAAAAGAAGTAATAGACAAACTGATTTAGATAAAGTGCATTTTTAAAGAAGATCCTGGATGAAATATATGCTTGATATTCTTCCTTCCTTTATGCTCTTCACTACATCCTGCAATATCAATAACCTAATCATATAGCAGTAAATTCCTCTCTTCAGTTTACTATTCAAATATAAAAATAAGAAAACTTGAATTTCTTTTAAAAATAATATAAATCAGACCTGTGACTGTAATAAAGTAATTAATTAGAATAATTGTTACAATAGATGTGTTTTTGAAACAAAGCCAATTTTTGGAGTATAAATTGTTTTTAAATTCTACCCATTACCCATTTATTTTCACCCCTTTTTCACTGCCACTTTTCCCTTCTAATAATTCTATAATATTCCATATTTTTATCTTAAATATATAAACCTTTAAATACAGATTGCAATCCTGAAATTAAACTAGCCTAAACATCCACTGGCATCTGCTAACAAGGCAGCCTGAATTCCTAGTAGTGAAGATATCATTTAATGTTGGCCATATGTACAATCCACTATGCAAGTTTGCTTGTTCTTTAAACAAAATAATTACCATGTCTCAGGTAGATGGAAATATGCACCAAGATTTTTGAAGCATTTAGTTTCAGAAGCCTCTTCTTTTCCAGCTTTTGCTTATTTAGGTTCTATTTACCAGTGTTCAAGTCCTAATATATCTCACTAATTTAACTGTTAACGTACAAAAAGATTTTCTGCCATGGAAAATAAATTCTTCATATTTCAACATTTCTTGCATATCATACCTGTTTTATTAATAGGTGAGTTGTTATTAGAAGATACATATTGATCACTTATTCAGGAACATATAAATGTATATGAATCATAAAGAGAAGAAGGGAAATTTTTCCCAATTCCACATTTTCAATATAGATAATATTTTATCAGATTTTATAAATCAAAGCTGCTCCACATTATATTTCTTCTCAACTGTTCATATTTTCCTTGAATTAAGTTTTTATTTATATATGAACCTCATAGCAAGTTTTGTTATCTCACAAAAATAAGGGTTGCCATATGCTTTCATAAACAGAATTTTTTTTTGCTTTTATTAGCTTGCTGCATCAACACAGAGCAGATTGTTTCTGAAAGATGCAGTTTCATACTGCCAAATAAGATCCAGAAAAGACTATATAATTTTAAAACTAAAGTCCATTTCATGAGGAGCTATTCTTTGAATCAAGCTTGATTATATGGGGCCAAATGCAATGTCAAGATTACAATCTAGAAAATGCTGAGGGCTCCCTCCTGCCTTTTTAAATATTTTTTTTCAAACAGCAGTATAACTGGAAAAACATCAAATCTTTATAGTAATAAGCATATTGGAAATTATAGTAACAAACATACTGAACTACCTTTTCTTAACCTGTTTCCTTTTCTGTTGCTGTACACTCTTATTTGCAAAGTTTTAAATACTGATTTCAAGTTCTTCATATGGTGGAAGTTACAGAAAGTTGCTCAATACAGCATCAAAATAGATACAAGGATATGCATTTGAAATTAATATTTCTAACAACTAGATTAGATTTTCAATGATCTGGCTGACATTTATCTGTTCAGAATGAAACAATTAATAAAAAAAAACCCCACAGCTTCAATTCTGTTTGGATTCATAAATATTCTAATCTCATTCTCACAGGTAAATAGTGATAAACTGTTAATGTCATTTAGCATTCTGAAATGATAATTTCAATTTATTTTCCATTATACAGGGCAATATTTTCTTCATTATTTTTGTTTCTTAGTACAGTGTCATTTTGGTTAATAACTGCAAGGTAATTCAAACTTGAATGAGGAAGGTAAGATACATCTTATTATCATTCCTTATAATACAGTATTGTTGACATACATTTCTATGTTGCTTAAAAATCATTTAAATGCTATTCTTTTTTTTTTTTTTAAGTAATCATAAAATTAGAGCACAGGAATTAGAATGCTGAGACCTCAGGGGTAATTATATTTGTTATGCTGGCTGCATTGGTACAGAAGTTCCATGAAAAATCACAAGCAATAAGTTTTAAAGATTCTCAATGCATGTGAGTTAAATGGAAGCAAGACAACTTAACAGACTATTCAGTAAAATATTCTTACAGTAAAGGAATCTTCACATCATACCATTATCATGGCGAATAAACTATACACCAGACACTGAAAATTTTAGTGCTGCCATTTAATGAAAAGATAAGAATTAGTGTACCAAATCTTCTTTAATTAAGATGAATTAATTTAGAAATCAATAATGAAAAATAATGTAATAAACTTGAAATGTAGTGGAAAATAGATTCTTCTAACCAGAGATTTTATAAATTAGCATTTTCTGAACATTTAACAGAAGAGAGTTTAGGGAATTTAAAAATGCATATATAACACTACACAAAATGCTGATCTTAGTTTAAGGAGACAGAACACTATTTTTTAACTATTGAAATTAAGCATTAGTCATTGGACCACATTAAGAGTTAGTGAATAATTCAAAATTTCTGTGTAGAAAAATATCTAGTTTTACTGAACCTCTAGAAGTAATATCAAGATCATTTAGGTATATAATAAATTAGTGCTAATAACAAACATTTAGCATATTACTGGCACATTTTGACTTTACAAAGCTATGAACTCAGAATTCTCTAGCTATACACCAGGTGCCTCAAAAACATAGGTTTACATTCAGCAGTAATTTGAATATCTGCCCCTTACTCTTGTTTGATGAGCTGGGTGAAGTACCCTGTGTTCACCTGGAAAAGCTGTGTGATTGCATAGAAGAAAAAATTATTTGAATGGTTTATCTGAATGGTTGTAACAAGTCAGTTTCCCAGTCTTGATTTCTCCACAGCTGCACAGGTGCCTATGCCAAAACAGAACTGATGCAGGGGCAGGAAGAGGTACCTGGGATGGAGCAGAGAATCACAGAATGAAAGAGACACCAAAAAAAAGTTAATGATAAGTTACAGCTGAAATCACATGAAGGCCTCGTTAACATTGCAATAAATTAGTTTTTTAAATTTAAATATCTGAGTGAAATACATACAGACATATATAGACAACATTCCTGCCCTTTCCTTCCCAAAGCATATATTTAATGTTGGTAAATAAGGTGAAAGCCAAGAAACAATCTAAAATTCTCACCGTTTGTGCAAACTGAGAATTCTACTTTAAAGAAGCACTCCAGAGAAATTAAAGGAATGCTGTCAGGTATATCTACCAGCAGGACTTAAAACAAAAAATATTTCTTCTCTATTACCATTTTTAGAAGTAATGGCTTTTTTCCTCTCCCTTTGAGCCTAATGATGAAGCTTATTTTCCCATTTCTTTCTGGAAAGTAGCAAATAAGAAGCAGTAACATTTTTCTCAGTTTACTGCAATGTTTCTTGGGACACTAAGCACAAACCTTGTACTTAGACTCTCACCTCAGAGTTTTAGAATGAAAGTCATTTTGCATGGATATTCTGTGTTACAGAGATGCCATTTTCTCCATGATATTTTGAGCTTCTTCTAAGATGCAAACAATTAAATTGCCATGTTTTTTTCCAAGCACTGCCAAAAGACATCGTTTAGGGATTCAATTTGTATTTCCAATAAAACAGTAATAACTATGCCTATTAAACTCAGAACTCAAAAGGAGAGTAGCAAGATATAAAAGGAACAATGTGCTCTTTCCAAATGCCATATATCACAGTTTGTATCCAGATTTTGGGAAGGCAGAGATCATTTAAATCTCAGGTCAGAAAAAAGAAACTTAGGACAAACAGAAACTTTTTCCTGACCATCTTTCCTCAGTTTCTAGGACAGTCTTTTGGATCAGATACTTAGATGGCAGATGTAATAGTGCTGTTATATATGTGAAAGCAATGTGGTCTGCAGGGCAAAAAGACTCTTAAATCACACATAGAAAATATTTACTATTTTCCTGAAGGAGTAAGTGTTAAGAAAATGTCCTGAAATTTGACATTATAAAAGCTTGTGGTACAGGATAGTAAGTTCCTACCTTATTTCCACAGGATCCTAGTACATGCAAGCTCATTCAAGCACATAGGACAAAAATTAAGGTCCACCTCTATTATTTCCTAACTTCCATGTGCTTGACTTTGAAAATCTTAATTAAATTATTTTAATTTGTTTCTGAATACAATACAGTATAAAGGAAGTAACTGGATCAGGAAGGAGCTAATAACTACATTGAATCATGTTTGCTTCTGGGCACTCTTTGCATGTAAAATGGAAATAGTTTAATTTAATTTTCTTTTCATTACTGCATGAGGGACAGCTCACCCTATTACTGAACGAATCTCACTCTTAATGAACAATTTAACTGATTAAGTAATCATGCAAGCATTATTTTTTTTTTACGTATCTTCTATTTCTAATATACAAATAATTATTATGTATTTCTCTTATTTATCTCCTCCCAATACCACTTAGAAGCTTTACTCATCTCCCCTTTACTTCAAACAAAACATGATTTTCTTATGTATCCTCACCAGAGGGAGACAGGAATTTCCCAGGCCATCTGAGATCTGAAATAGAACAAATAGCATTGACTGGCCTAGTCCTCTGACAGGAATTGTAACATTCACCTGACTTCTGATAGATGCTGATTCAGCAGTAAGCGAAATAAAGTTGTCATTAGACTTACACGTTGACCTCAGTTTGTTTCTTCAAGTGTGAGTCCAAGACTGGCACTCACACTCCCGACAAAACTCCCCAGCTAGTATTAAGATGGACCCCATTTTACCATGATTATTGGAAGGAAACTTTAAACTTTGTGTCCTCACCAAGCAAGACAGTACCAATGTCTGGCTACATATCAGCTTCTACAAATCTGAAACTGCTACGCTGGAAACACAATGGGTCAGAAGTCAGCAGGTTTTACATCAGCCATATGTAAAGTAATTAAAAATTTACTAAATAGGTCTAATTAATTTATATCTACCTACAAATCTGTCTTTCTTACACCCTTAGATCATTCATTCTAGCTTCTAACAAAACTACACTCCAGAGGTAAGTTTTGATTTAACTAAGTCTGGATGGCAGCATTCAAGCAGGTTATTTTCTGGGCCAGAAAGGAATTATAAGTAATCCAGAAACACGTTTTTCCCTTTTTATTTAATCCATTTTGATCAACAAACAAGGGGGTTAACTTTATGTCTCCCTATCTTTGGAGGTAGGCTGCAGGATCCACCTGAATTCTGGATTTCCTGGGAGAGAAAGTAGGACTATAATCAATCTATGGCCAATCCCAGTTACTCCTTTAAAATATGGGCTAAAAGTAATTTATGCTTTAAAACCATGTATAATTAAATAAATTTCCTCAAAAGAACACACATTATTTAATTTAATTTGATTTTATGTAATTTAATGGAAAGCTATTTTGAAGGCCCTGTGGTTGAAAAATGATGAAATGGAAAAATACAGTTCATAGTAGGGAAAAAGACAAGTAAAGCCAGCATTTCTGTGCTTTAGCACTCTTTCAGAATAAAAGCACAGGACCAATTTTAACTTACTTTTTTCCAGTTCTGCAGCTAAAAATTCTTGCCAAGCTTTCTTAATTTTGTGGAATGAGAAGGCCAGATTCCAAGCTCCATTCTAGCAATTTGTCACAGGTAGCTGTGCTGTTTCCCATGGTTATTTCTAACCTTTTAACTTGCTGTCCTTCCAATCTTTCTTTTCATTCTCCTGCTTTCTCTTCCTCTGATGACTTCAGCTGTTAATTGTGTGAGGAAATAATGTAGTATTTGATTCATGGCTATTAAGGTTTTTACAAGAAAGCCTCTGAGAGATTATGTTTTGATGGACTAGATATTCAAATAAAATTAAAATGAAATAGCTATTGAAAATCCAAATACCTATTGTCTTGAAGCAAGTTTTCTATTTTAGAAAACTCAAAATCTTTGCTCCATGTTTATTTGGACAGAGTCATTAAGTTCTAGGGGGGCATCTGGGAAAATATCTATTGGAGTAGTGCAGAACAGGAAAGCATATATAGGTAAAGTGTAATTCTGCCCACATGTCCCCTACAGGAGAATACCTCATATTTATCTATCCCTACAGGGACAGATAAATATGAGGCATCATCCTCCAGGTGGAAGGAAATCACTGTAGCAATTTAAAAGTAATTACACACTATATTCAGGAAAACTACGAGCAAGGACTCAAGCTTGAAAGAAGAAAGTAGATTGTCTGGGTTTTGGAACTAAAATGTCAGCAGAATTAAATGAGCATTTAAACACATTTGTTTCATCCATAAAGCCCCCTGGTGAAATAGGGTCGTGACTTGAGGATATCTTCTTCTTGGTACATTATAGGTAAATATACTGATGTTCCAATCCTAGAAAATTAGTCTGCTAGAAAGCAGAATTTTATCCATGAAGTTTATTTGGCTTTGAAAAGGAATACAATCAACTGATCCTCTAAAGTATTCTGAATGAGTATCTTCATTTCAGAAGTAGTGTGGATAAAAATGAGAAATGCCTGTGCAACATTTATAAAATGAAAGACTGTATCTTGCCTACCTTGTCAAATGAAATAAGACCAGCATTTAATGAATAGTAAAGTGAGAAATCAAGTATAATTATCTTATCTTGTCTACTGTTCTGGTCTCCTGCTTCAAATCCAACAAGAATTCCACTAGAAAAGAAATTGTAAGTATTTCTACTCAAGTTGCACCATGCTCTGTGTGGAGAATTAGCATTGCACTTACACACATATTAACTGCACACCAGGAAAATCGTGCTACTGTGTTGAAATTTACTGCTTAGGGACTCAATAGATTTTAAGGGTTTAGTATTTCAAATAGGTCTGATCTTCATGGGTTGGCACTCACAGAATTTGCTGACAATCAACACACAAACTGCTTCAAATTGTGGAAATTCTTTACAGACATTTTTTATGGAACAATAATTTTTTTTTTCTCAGTTTTGGAAATGACTGAGAGAATTCTTTTTCCTTCAGATCTCCACACACAGAAAAAGAAACCTTAATCAGAGATGTATAATGTTTGGCCAATCAAAAAGCAGGGAAGAGCAGTGATTTATAAGAGAAATTACTACATCACCTTGATTACCTATGATTTACAAAACTGAAAACTATGGACATTTGTAAATAATCAGAGTTAATAACCTGAATTCCTTCTCTTCCCACAACACATTTTGAATTAAGAGTACACATTAGAAATAAAATTATTTTAGAAAGTTAAAAATAGCAATCAACTTGTTTGCATAGACATTCTTTCATTTTGACTAGCAACTTCCATTACAAATCCCTAAAATTATTTCCATGGGATTATGATGGATTAAATGACTGTTCAGGGTAAAACTGGCAGAATTAGGTCCTAGGAGATTTCCTGTGCTATGCTATGATCCCAGAAGAGAAGGAATAGGAATTACATTACTAAAATTATTAAAGCCAAATGGGATTTATCATTTACTATACCCTTTAAGAAACATTTCTACATTAACATAAGGACAGACAGGATGACATGGAACTACATATTTTATGTGAGTCTCATTTTTCACTATCAACCTGGTCTCTGATAAAGATATTCTGTTTAACTTTATTTTTAAATCTGAGAAAGAATAACTATTTATATTCCTTTAATATATTAAAATTATTAGCTCATAAATTAAACCCATTTACAGAAGGGTTGGGTTTTTTTCATTACATGTTTTTACTTGGAGTTTTTGGTTCTTTTTGTTTTTGGGATGGAGAGAGAGACAGGAGAATACAAAACTATGCCCTATGGGATGGGAAAAAGTAGGAACTGAGAAATTATATTGTGATTTATTTCAGGAAAAGAAAAGATTACTTCTCGTAGTACACTGAAAATGAGACATTTGAGACACTACAAAAAGTGAATTTGCTTAATAGCAAATGCAATACTTGATAGCCCATCCACTGTAATTATAATCCTTTTATCTTATGTGCTTCTGCTGTACATTTTTTTACCAAAATGTTGTAGTATTCACAAACTATTCAAAATGTTTTCTGTGAATTTTTTTTATAGAAGAACAATGAAGCATAGTAATTGTGCATCTAAAGGACTCATGAGACCTTTGAAACTATAAATAATCTACAAAAGTGTCTGTCATTCTGAGTTCATATAATTAAAAGAAGCAGGGCACTTTGCAACCTGAGATATCTGCCAATGGCAGGAATCTAAGGGACCTAAAGTTCTCTTATTCTTGTCTTCTCTTATATTTCTTTTATGTTACTGCATTTGTTTAGGTTTGGGGTTTTTGTTACTGTTTAAATTAGCTTATTAATGTTTGAGATTCTTACAGGTCTCCACCATGACATGTAAAACATAATCCATAATAACATAACTGTCCACTTTTAAATATGAGATGGTGTTGAATGGCAGCATTTCTGGAACCACTCACTGTATCACTTGGTCCCGTTATGTGACTGGAGAAGTGGAATCTGTACCTGTGAGGAGCAAGGAGACTGCCATGCTTAAGGGCAGGTGTTTCTTTAATAAATACAATGACATTGAAGAAGCAGGCATTTACCTAGGTAGGAAAAGAAGTTTACTTCAATTTCCTTAATTCACCTTGGACCAGCTTGGGTTTAAAAAAAAAAAATCAAAATATATACATCTAACTGAAGGAGATTTGTATAACAGAAATATAGGACATAATGTATGAAGTCATTCTGCTTGCACAAGAAGAAAGGGTTCAGAAATACCCAAGAATTATTGCATCATCCATCTGTAATATAGGTAAAATATTGCTTATAATCACAAGTGTATGCCACCTGGTATGTGTTGAGAACCTGCACTGTTACTGCATACAAATCAGTTATTGTAAAAATGCAATCTTGAGCTCACAATTTCCTCATCAGCATGTAGAAATTTGGGTTTCAAACAGACTAAGCTTTTTTTTTTTCAAAATGCAAATTGAATTTTCACACCTGCTTGGATCTCTGACCTTCCTTAGAGACCTGTTCCTTTATTTTGATTGCCTTTGCATTTATTAGTTTTATTCTCAGTGCTCATCATTTATGTTCTTTCTCTAGGCCTCTGCCTCTGGTATTCATTTTTCTCTGGCTGTTTATCTTGCTTGTTTTTGCTTTTCCTTTCTAAGAGCTCTGCCATCCTATGTAGGTTCTACTGATTTTGCTTCCTATTTAGGTTAAGCCTTGCTCAAGGCAAGTGAGATGTCATGTGGCTAGGAGAGGTTTCAGAGACATTAGCCAGGCCCCAGGCTGTGGGAGTTCTTTCCCCAGGCATCCCTGTTCCCAGGCATCTCCAAGACATGCAATTCTTTCATCCTCTCCTGAGGAACCACTTCCATCACAAAAGTCTACTCTTATTCTCCCAAGCCTGCCCAATAGGTGATACTGACATTGTTCAGTTCAGTTTCCCAGTACTGAGGTGCTCCAATGGGGCAGACACAGAGCAAGGTCTTGGTTCAAGCTGCTCTACTACAGCAAATGAGATGGAAAAATTGGCTCAAAAACCAAAAAATGTTGAGCCCTGGTAAAAAAATCCTGGTGAAAGGATTTATGAAAGTCATACAAGGCTGAGAATCTGTGATCACAGTTGGATCAACCATTCATCAGTCCTCCCATGTGTTTAGTTGTTTATGCACAAAGGGCATGACTTTTTGGACCAGAAACACTTTATTCTTCCTTTGGAGAAAGCCCTCAAAATAGGCACGGGATTATTTGTTCCTTAATCTAGATCTATCTTGCCCCTACTAAATTATTCACATTATGCCTATACATATGGTGGTCCTTATCAGTAAAACTTTGCTAGACCAGTTAAACAGATGAGTGTTTTTAAGGTAAATTAACCTACTTCTGAAGTAGCAATACAGAGAGGAGCTGATATTTATGCCACTGACATGTATGTATTTACTCAGAATAAAACTGTCAGTCTTTCTGAAATCTTTTACTCTGCTTTCTCTTTTGTAATTAAGAAACTATACCTAAAATAGTTTTCTACAGATTAATGAAATACAAAGAAGAGCAAATTGGCCTAAATTGTATTTAAACATACTAATACGTCTGTAATAAAATTAAAATCCTGGCAAGGGAAAGGATGAGTGAAAGCAAAAAATATCTTTGGAGAAACATCAATTTTAAAACTTGTGAAAACAGTGAGTAAGCAGGTTTGATTACATCTTATGTGTATATTTTTCTACATACCTATGTCTCTGTGTTACTTTGATAATCATTGTCCCTAGGACTGTAAATTGAAATACATAGAGAGAAACAGTAAGAAGTATTTCTTTGTATCAGTTCTGTGATTTATATGTGTCAAAACAAGCTCAAATCATCTGCCAGCAAGGATATTTCCCAGACCAAATGATTTCAGGAATAAATATATGGAAAAACATAAAGGACATTACTTGTGATTTTGCTTACAAGCCTGATTAACAGGGGATCCAAAATCTCCCACCCATCATGGTTCATTTCTCTTCATTTTCCTTTCCTTCCCCAACTCAAACACCTTACTGACCACACAGTTCCCTTCAGAACTGTTCTGACACTGTTCTCATTTTCCTTTCCTCTCTAATTTTAGTTTAATTTACCTTTAGAATAACTATTTTGGGTTAGGACAAATCAATTAACATAATAATGTGCCTTAAGTTATTCAAGTTACCATCTCTAAGTTTTTTCTCATGTCCCATAAAGGCAAGAACCACAGACATATATGTTGTGGTATTCTTACCAAGCAGGCAGGAGTAAAGAATTCAAAGAATTCTCACTATATAGGATAAATATTTACTTATGGTCAAAGCATACAAGAAGGTTAACAATTAGGAGAAAAAAATTATCAGGAAAAAAATAGAAGGAGGTCATAGTTTAAATAAAGGTATTGCTGCAGTTTAAGAGAACATTAAATTCATAATCTTGGCCCCCAGTCCTCTGTCTGCTACATTTACAAATATCTTAGGAAGTCCTTTAAAGTATTTTCGTTGTGAATAAAGTAACTATTAAATTGCTCGTGCTCCTGTAGTTAACATTGCATCAGCAGTTTTACTGTAGCCCTTGGTTTCACAGTTTCATAACTCTACAGTAAACATTTTCTTCAGTCTGAAGCTCAGCATAGAAAAGAGAAATCATAGAAAGAGTAATTCAACTATCAGGAAAAATATGTTCATTAAGTGTTGAATTTTGAAAGAAAAGGAGTTTAGGTAAGTATGGTAGTCTAAAAATTATTTTACACTTTGGAAACTAATAAATAGTAAACATAAAGATTCAGTGTGCCTTTTTATGGCTGTCCTCATTTTGAATGAAAATAGATTCATCCTGACAGACTGATGTTATTTCAAAATTATCAGAAGTATTTTAAGTTATTCATAGTCTTCTAAACATGTCCACAACTTTGTGTCAGCAAATCTGCAGTGACTTTTAGTCTTTAAAAACATGTCCATGTGTACAAAGAGTAGTTTCTCAAGGTTAACTATTAGAGCTTTAAGTCCTATCACATAAACCATTAAAAAAGGTAAAATTATTATTATTATATGATAATAAAAGGTAGAGCTAAAGATGTAATGCTTTACAGAAGGAATAATGGTTTTTCAAAATTAATACTGTTGTTTTGCCTTATTGATCCTCACAGAACTCCTAAGCTTCACCCTGTATGGCAGAATAACTGTACTGTATACCATAACACAGAGGAGAACTCAACATAAATAAAGTGAATAATTACCTTAAAAGGAGATAAATATGGCCTGAAACATTCAGTGAGTCCAAGGAGTGCATGTGGAGTGAGTCCAAGTTCACTAGAAGGCTTACATTGGACAGAAGGGAAGATAAATGATCTGATCCTATTTTGTACTCTCCTAAAGTCTCTGTTAAGAAATGTCTTCTGTTGAAGAGAGCACAACTTGCCAAAGCAAAATGCCCAGTAACTCTCTGTTGTGAACACTTGCACCAGGGATTTTCTTTCAAAGTGATGCACCTCTGTCCTTCTGTTAACATTAAAGTTCAGTGAGTCTGTGGCTTTTATTTAAACATATGCTTCCACAGACCCTGTGCCTGCTGCAGTATTTCTTATCAATTCCAAGGTGTTTTTCCCACAGCTGTAAGTCTTATATTCTCTTAAGGAGGACACTGATTTCCATTGGGATGTCATAACACAACAGTAATTCCAATTCTCAACGAGATTTACATTGCACTGTCCCCAAAGAAAATATGGGGCCCCACAATTATAAACTGGCTCCTTTCAGTTTATTTATTCATTGTATAAGAACAAAGAATATTGAAGCACCTTACAAATATTGAAGAGGGGGCGTTGCTTAGAGCAATTCTTATTTTCAGGCTATTTTGTAGGTTTGCATTTGAATTACTGCATTAAACTCACTGTAAAAAAAATCTCCCAAAAGAAAGGTTACAAGACTCACTTTCTGCTATGAATAAAGAAAGAAAAAAAAAGAGAGGACAAAAAAGTAGCAAATACAAAGTTAAAAGGACATTAACAGGATAAAAGTCATATTTTTTAGTGGATGTCATTTCCTTAGCTACTAATAACATTAGATTTATAAGACTGAGAGAGGAAAAGGTAATTTAATTTTCACCATTTGTGTTGTATATTGCCAAAGGTCGGTCTCTTCACATCACAGTATCTACCTGCATCTGATAGTATGTAAATCAATTCACAAACAATTCCAGAAAAAAAAATAGCATTAAAAAAGTCCAATGACAGAACTTATAAGGGATGAGAGAGATGCAGCTTTGTAAAGTATTGAGCCTTGAAGCAATACAAAGCAACCATACTGAGTACAGGGCACATCTCCACAAGGAACCAGCAGGGTTTAGAATTAACCAAATAAGGGAAATTGCCAAATTTTTCATCTCAGCAGAGTTTCTGCAGCAAAAGAACTGCTCCAGCAAGAGAACTCTTCTTTTCTCACAGCAGCTAGAGGTCTTCAGACAGTTTAGATATCCTAGATTAATGATCACTACTTCACCCTAAATTATCTTCTCTGATTACAACAAATGCATTTGGGTCTGAAAGAAATCTTATTGCTGTCTGACTACTTATCATGATTAGTATTACAGTATGTAGATGATAGTAACTAAATGCAAAAATAGTTCACTTGTTGTTCAGTGCTGAAAAGAGCCAACAAAAGCTATTATAGCAATCCTCTGATCTGTACTGTGCCTCAGATCATTGTTCAGAAGTGTCAGGGTACTCTCACATTAAGTATTCCCTTCTCTACTGAAGAGGTACAGCAGTCAATACAAGTAGTAGGAAATATGACAGCATAATAAGACAGTTATGAGAGCTCTTGACAGCAGGTGGACTTGGCTACCAAATGGAAAGAATGAACGTAGAGAGACCCATGCTGCTGGAGCACAGCAAGAGTACGTAAGCACATTAAAGTGGTTCACAATATCACTGCAAAGCATAGCTGGATCATGACAGAATGAGAGGCATCAGAACAGAACTAATCCTAAAAGAGGAATACAGAAGATAATGTGCTACACTAAAGAGACAACAAGCTGAAAGTCTGGTGCTCTATATTGTTTCTTCATGTTTCTACAGAACACTAGTGCTTCTAGGAGTAGTGCTATCAACCACAGGCCACTACTGGAAAGAATGGGCATTTCAATCCACAGGAACATACACTTTTATTAGAATCATAGAATATCCCAAGTTGGAAGGTGTGGAGAGCCTGGTGGGCATCCCCTGGGTTGGGGAAAGACAAGAAGCTTCCCTCAAAAAGCCAATAACACCCCATGGGCTCCTTCCCCTTCTTCCTACGTTGACTCCTGTGTCCCTGAGCTACTCCCTCCCTGTTCCCTGATTGGCGCTTATCTTTGTGCTGCCCCAAGACCAGAGCACCCCGGGGCCTTGGAGAGAGGGAAACCTGGATTCTCCATGTGTGTGTGTGTGCCTGGGACGCTGAACATCTCACCACACGGCTGAATTAAACACCTGTGGGTACCATGCAAAGGCCCTTTCTGCTTCTTTACCCTGGACTTTACGAGCAGCAACTCAGGCTACAACAGGAAGGGACTCAAAAGGGTCACTGAAGTCCAGCTCCTGGCCCAGAACAGAGCATCCCCAAGAGTCACACCATATGCCTGAGAGCATTGTCCTAAATCTTCCTGAAGTCTGTCAGGCTGGTGACCACTTCCCTGGGAGCCTGTTCCAGTGCCCAGCCACCCTCTGGATGAAGAACCTTTCTCTAATATCCAACCCAAACCTCCCCTGACACAACTTCAGGCCATTGCCTCAGTCCTGTCACTGACACAAGAGAAGACACCAGTACGTATGTCAGCACCTCACTTCAAAACAGAATACTTGAGCAAAGTGCCAAAACTTAGATTTAGAAATCTATTTTGTTTATGAAAGAGTGATTAGCACCCATTCAGAAAGAGACAATGCAGCAAACCTTTGCAAATGCAGTAAAAAATAAAGCTTCTGTCCAAAAGACCCATTCTTACTCTAAACAGAGTCCAATTGCTGGTTGCAAAGGCTGAAGAAATCTGACTAAAATTTAATTGAAACCTAGGAATGTTCTTAGTTTCCTGATCTCATAGCATTGCCTGATATTTTGCTCTTGAATAGAAATTTTAATAGGAAAGCAATTTTAAAAATGAAAAATTACATATTGCTGTTTTGCAAAACTTAATTCAAGCATTTCTGAGACACCGTAAGTTCATCATGTAAGTAGAGAAAAGATTTCACCAGAGGCTAAGGTTAGTATTCAACAAAAACTTAATTAAAACTTAACATGACAGTAAATTAAATACTGGGGAAAAATAAACACATTTTTTAAGAGTTTATTTCTTTCATAGTTAATTATTTCATGTTATTAATAGAAGGCATGTTTCTTTCCACAGCCTCCATTGGGTATCCCGACTCTTAAGATGAGACAGCTGTTTTCTTTGAGGAGCTGTTTTAGACAGTTAAAAAATCTTCAGATAATTGACTGGTCAAATCTGTAGGAGTCCCTTAGAGGTTGTAATACATTCTTCTACATTTGTAATATTAATACCTAGTTTATCCTTGTAGAGAAGGAAAGAGTCTTTCCTGCTTAAGTTAGAAATCTCTTTTGTAATCAATTATGTGAGCACTTTGAGTTCTGAGTAAGAACTGGCATTGTCCAGGATAAAACAATGGAACAGAGTGAATTAGATTTATTAGGTTTTGTAATAAATGTTTTTATGGTAACAGACAGCAAACATGCGTATTTATACTGTGAAACTAGAAATGAAAAATTATACCAAAAGTATGAAGAGAATTACATGGAGCCATTATTAGACTACATTAGACAGTCTTGAGATATTAATAATTTTCCATCTGCTTACTTATATTCTTAGAATTTTCCTCATGAATGTACTGGAGATTTAGCTCTCCAGTGTTGCTAAGAAAATTTACATAAACATTGAGTTCTCAAAGGACTTCAAAGATTTCAGTAAAGAAAACTTGGCCAGCATCCCCACTATGAGAGTTTGATAAAATAAATACAAACATAGTTATTTTTTTAAAGAGTAAGGCTAAAATCTTATATACACAATTATGTAATTCACTGCATGCAAGTTATTATAGTAATTATTTTTTAAATATAAGAAAAGCATAGGTTATTATTAGCTGTCATGACTGAAACAGTATGCAGTGCTTTACAAGACTATAGTTTCCACCAGCATCAACTTTGACAAAAAAAAGTGCCAGACCAACCAAAAATGATAAGCAAAAAGTAGTCATATGTATTGCTAGCTTCATCACATATTTGGAAGGTCAAATCTCCCAAGTATTTTCTAAAAATGCATTTCTATGTTACATATCTATAATCCATTATTCAGTTTAACTCAGCCCTTTTGCAGGTTAAGGTTTTCTTAATGCCTTTGGTTCATCAGAAATTAAAATACATTATTTCTAGTGTTTTTTTTATTATTATTATTTTATTATACAGTACTTAAAAACTCACATAAAAGTTTTCAGAAAGAAATTTGAATTTTTTTTGAAAAGTAAATCATATGGAGATGCATAATTATATCTGAGATGTAGTCTATAAGAATTCTAGCTTCCATGAAAAAAACTAAAAACTTGGGCATTTAGAAATAAAGATGAGTTTGGCTAAAATGCCTAAGATATTTTTTGAAAACCAGGTTTATTCATGAAGCTAGATTTTAATGGAATTATATTTAGATACCGTTCCACTTTCTGAGTGATCTAAAGTCGCTCTCTTGTCATCATAGAAAAATACCTATATATGGGGAAAAAATAATCTAAGTTTTCTTAATTCCATAGCTTCAATCAAGAAAACTTTATTTGGAATTTTCCAATTTTCTTGATAGAATATAAAGTGAATCTAGAGTACTCTAGATTTAGGAACTAACCTTTAAATTGAGACAAATCCCACTTTATATCACTTATATTAATTGTTTGAACAAGAAAAGATTTTTTTTAAAGTCTGTATTTCTCTCATATTTTGTTTTATAGTTGAACTGAAATTTAATTATATATAAGCTAGCTAATAAATTTGGACTCTGCATTTCACATATATTTGAGAAAAGGATTAATAAAAATGCTGATGAGCAGAAAAAATCAATTTTCTCTGAGCATAAAAACTTAGGACCTTTATAGTATGATGCATTGCAACTTTGGACATTATTTTTACAACACAGGGAAAGGATCTTTATATTTTAGACATTCATGAGGGCATAATAACTGACAGTGGCTACACAGAGTTAAATTCTAGAGTGATATAATACATAGCTTATTTATTTAGTAAGACAAATAAAAGCTGCAAGAAAATTATCTTTTCCCTATAGCCAAAGGCACAGAATAACATTAGGTGTGATCTTAAGTCACTCTTTAATAAAAACTCAGAATTCATTATTAAATCAAAAAAAAAAATCACGCAATAATGTGTTGTGGTCATGCAAAACATGTCAGAATTTTTCTTGTGGTACAAATGACACTCAAGTTATATTGAAGAATAAAAAAAAATTAATGGAAATGTCACTGGAATGGGTTTGAGATATTCTGTAGCATTTATAACTGGCGTGTATAGGTGTAATTATCCGACAATATTTATGTGGTGGGCTGACCTCAGCAACAGCCAAACCCCTTCCAAGACTGTCACTCACTCTCCCACAGGACAGAGAGGAAATAGAAGGAAAACAACAAGGCTCAGGGTTCAAGGCAATTACAATATATGAAACTGGTTTCTTTAAATATGTGTATACAAGTCTATATGACCATTTAGTCAGAAAAGTGACTTTTTCTCATTTCAATTTCTAGGCAACCCACTTGTTATCAGCAGAAATGACAGCAACTAAAAACTGTGAAAAAACATCACTAAGACTATTACAGTACAATGACAAAAACTCTTCTAGGAAGGATTTATTTTTATTCAATTCTGAAATATTTCTTTTACATGAAAAGTAGATTTTCAAATATATTTACATTATTTTGGTTTCTTTGCAAGTTAATGGCACTTAAAGACCTGTATAAATATAACAAAAAATGTAACCAGTTTGTTAAAAGACAAGGATTTAGAAAAGAATCCTAACAGACATTTAGCAGCAAATAGAAAATTCTCTGCAGTAGTATCTGAGATAATTATAATACCAGTGATTGAATAACCCATTCATTTTCACTTTTAAAGGATCGAAAGAAAGAAAAGAATTTTACAAGCTGAAAATTTTTAGATATTAAATGTAGCACATTAAATTAAGATCTTCTCTTTCAGCCTGCAAAATGCTTTATAGCAAATACTCCATCTCATTAATATTTAAATTATATAATTTCATAGCAACCTTAGAAAAAGTCAGAATTAATTTAGTGTTTTTAATGTTCACAAAATGCAGGTTATATCAAGGTCCTCAAGTCTACTAAATCTACAGATCAGCATGAATCCAAGTGACAAGAAATCTGTCTATACCAAACTTTGCAACTGAAAATACAAAATTATTGCACTGACTTCAATTTGACATATACTTCTGAGTTTGCTATCACAGTCTTTCCTTTTGCATTAGTCCTGTAGCTAATAGACATTATGCTAAACTCCTGGCAAAATGGAAACAAATACAAAAAAAATTCTTAAATAAACTTACAAAATTTTTATCGTAATCTGTGTCATTAGATTTAAAAATAAATAATTGAGTTATAAACTCTTGAATAAAGAGTATTGTCACACTGAATTTCTATAATGTAATCCCCAGCACCCTAAAACAGAAGAAAATTCCTACAAATTAAAAGAGAAAAATTTCCCCATTTATGAGTTTTTGTTTCTGATAAATACAAAATATACTTAAATTCCTATTTATTTGTAGATTTTAATGCACTTGTTTATATCTTTTATAGCAAGATAATTTAACGATTATTTGATTTTTAGTTTTATTCTGATGCAGTTCTTATGTTCAATTAAAAATGGAAAGAAAATAAATATTTAATATATAATGCTCTTCAAGTTATAATGTATAATATGACTATAAAGTTTGGTTACGGTTTTGAAAATTAAGGATGTTTCTTTTCAAATAATATATTTCATATCAATATAAGTATAAATACGTCCTTTCATATTATCCACGCTCATGTAATTGTTTAATTCTAAAAATAAGTTTTTTACACTTGTTGATACAGTTGTTAACATATTTGTTCTTTCTCTCTCTAATTTGATACTTTAGAAAAAAGCATGTTAGTGGACCTGTGTACACTGAGATTTAATTCAGGACTTCAGTAATTTCATTTGTTTGAAGATTTTTCCCTGGGATATGGATAGGTTTAAAAAGTAAGGATAGGGCCATGTTGGAATACATAAAAATAAGATGGACTCAGTTACTTATATTTTGGAGAATTCTGTTGCCCTCAAACTGATCTGTCTAATACTCTTTAGGTTTGGTGATGGACAAGACGATTTTGCCATCATGAATATATGTATTCAATCAGACAATTTTTAAATATTCAAGGTATTAATCCTAAATTCTGGTATAGGGAAAAAGGATTTACACTCACTTAATATTTATTTCCAAATACATTTTGTGGAGGGTCTTCCTATATTTTAATGATGCAGTATATAGGCAGGTACAATGATGCTCTATATTAATTTTTCAGAAAGTACAGAAGTAAAATCCTGTTTCTGAAGTTCACCATATGTACCTTTAAGAATTATAAAAATATATAACATTTAATTTATCTAACTATATAAATTTGAAGACAAGGTGGTTTTTACCAGTGATTCTACTCCTTTAGATGTTATTTCTGATTAATTACTAAAGGCTTACTTCCTTCCTATGATTCTCCAAATCTACACACTTTAGCAAAATAAAAATGTCAGAATGCCAAAAGTGCAACAGTCACCATGAAACCAAGAGAAAACAAATGGGAACAGATTCAGAAGTCTTTCAATTGGGTTTAAGAATAAGGGCTATTTTTTTAAGAGTAATCTGGAATATAGGAAAGGATGCTACAGAAAAGGAAGATATAGGAGTAAAAACCTAAAAAACAGACAGCTATTTATTAAGCATATATATAAGGCAGAGTAAGATAAGCGATGCAAGATTTTGAAACATTTGGTGATTTACAGAAGTTTAAACTAGGAAATATGATTTAATACCATAAAGGGTATTAAGGGTATTAATCACCATAAAGGTGATTTAATACCAGTACAGGGTTGCCTCTGTTTTACTGTACTTGAAATAAAACAAAGGGGTAACAGAGAAGAAGTACATTATTTAATTTCTACCTTCAATTTATTCATGTGTGCATGCAAATTGGTCTCTGAAGAACCAATATCAATACTGGAATTACAGGTGAGATGGTGAGATCCATAAAGAGATTTACTAGTAGAAAAGGCCAGTATTCTGACTAGGATGTTTTTCACAACATTGAAGCACTTCTATGAGTGAGTTATTGCACATTCTGTGTTACATAAATGGACAGAAAAAGCCAAAACAAATAAAATAACAAATAAAACAGGAAAGGCTTAGAGACCAGATAATGAAAAGTTATTGCTTTCTCTAGCAAAAGTAAGGATTCCTCCTAAAAGGTCAGAATTTCTCTTCTTTGGAACTATTACTTATTGGTAGCAGATCCACCTGGAAGATTTCTTCTTAACTTATAAAAGATGATGTGCCAGAGGAAGGATGTTTCTGAAATTAGTCTAAATTCAAGACAATTTATACTGTCATGTACCTGGGAAGGGCTTCCAGCCTACTCTAAAATATACCTGCTAAGACTCAGATGTGAAGTGATAATATGTCAAGCTCCAAACTCAATTATGGCTTATAAGGAATAGAAAAGATGTATGCTGATATGGTTAAAAAAAAAATCCACCACTTACTAATTTAACATCTCCTGTTTCTGCATTTTCCTTTGTTAACATTTTATTTCAATTATTCACCAAGGAAAGATTAGCTCTTAATTTTGTAGGGAATGAATGTCAACACTTTGGAAAGGAAGATTTGAAAATATCTACAGATTTTATCAGAAAAGTTAAAAATAAATCTAAAATATATTATTCAAGACTGTATTTCTTTAATGATGTATGTTAGACAAAGTCTTACCCCACTGCATTTGAAGGATTTGGTTGGGTTTGCTTTTGGATAGGAAACTCACTGGCGGGAACAATCATTTCTCTGAAATAACTTACTGTAGCCATAATACTTCCTCATATCCATTTTTCCCTTCCTCATTTCTAATGATCTCATCTGAATGTAGCTTTTCTCTAATCACTTCTCTGCTATGCAGGAGTTTAAAACCTCTCTTTTGATGTTAATCTGTTAAACTGAACTTTACAGAGTAATGTGAAGAGGTGATGGATAGAAGGCTTAGTATTCCTCAAACTTTTTATTTTAAGCCCTGCATACATACATTGTGGATAAGTATAATTTTATTTTCAACTGAGAAAACTGCACTAAGCACAATACCATTGAGAAGTTCTCTTTAATGATAATACAGAACAAAGTTGCAAACCCTACATTCATTCTCGCACTCCTCAAGATTTCAAATAAAATCATATATATATATAGTAAAGAGCTGTGGAAAATAAGGTAAGATAAATATATTCACTTAGGAAGTAAATAGACAACATTTTTGCAGTTGTGTGGTCTAACCCTGGCCAGCAGACATTGCCACAGAGATCCTAGTTCGCCCCAACCCAGTGCGAGAACGGAGAGAAATAGAAGGGTAAAAGTGAGAAAACTCATGGATTGAGATAAAAACAGTTTAACAGAAAGAGTGAAAGCCATGCATACATGCAAAGCAAAACAAGGACCTACCCATGGGTGGGCAGGTGTTCATCCATTTCCAGGAAAGCAGGATTCCATGCAACACCATCACTGTGGAAGTCCCCCCCCCCCCACACTTCTTTCCCCATCCACAGCTTCCATTGCTCGGCGTGGCACCGTAAGGGTGTGGGATATTTGGTCACTTGGTCTCAGCTGTTCCAGCTGTGTCTCCTCAGCCCACAGGGTGATGGGATGCTGTGAAAAGCAGGAAAGGCCTTGATGCTTGACAGCTAATACATTGCTGTCTTATTAATGGAGGTTTGGTCCCAAATCCAAAACCAGCACCTTATAAAGTACAACGAAGAAAATTGATTCTATCCCAGCCCAAAACAGCACAACAGATAACTTGTTTAATTCTGTGCAGGGGAGAGCTGTTAGAAGGAAATATGCAGTTCTAGTCTGGCCCCTCAGTAGCATCAGTCTTACTGACATCCTTAGCCAAGCTGGATAAAGAGCATCAGAGGCACAGCTTCTCACACTTCAGATGCGAGACACAATTCTTTGACCTTGGTTTGCGGAGAATTAAAAATTCTGGTGTACACACATCCATGAGGAGAGAACTGAAGAGAAAACCTGATGTGACAGACTATGCCATGTTACTTAAAGTTAGTGGCATTGTGATGATAACCATGTACAGGAACTATAGTAAAAGCTAAAAGCATAATAAGCTTTCCTTTCAATCAGCTAGTAAAAAAGAATAATCTATTTTTTCCATCATTTTTCTCTTATATAGTTTCATCAGACAGCATATGGCCTTAGATGATTCACATAATTTTAAAGTACAAAAAAGGCCACTCTTGTTTGCAGTCTTTGACTGCCTTCTCTCAAAAAATACATTCCTGTTCAGTATTCAAGTAAAAAAGGCATTGTCTTACTTTTATTATAAGGCATCATGCTGTGTACAAAGCAAAAACAATGTATGTTGTTAGCCAATGTATGCTATTTCATACATGCTGCAAAATCCCTGCTATAAACATGACATTAATTTCCATGTAAAGAATAAAATAATTCCAATACAGTTGATTCAATTAAATCTTTAGTAGTTTATTGATTTTTTTTTTTTTTACTGGGCCTCATAATTAAAGAATAAGAACCTGGTAGTTCAAATTCATTTAGTGGAGGAATCAATATTTGATATTAAATGTTCTAAAAAAATAATTTGATTGCTTTT
This sequence comes from Chloebia gouldiae, assembly GCA_003676055.1. Taxonomy (NCBI): domain Eukaryota; kingdom Metazoa; phylum Chordata; class Aves; order Passeriformes; family Passeridae; genus Chloebia; species Chloebia gouldiae. The sequence continues at coordinate 39,025,061 of QUSF01000007.1, forward strand.
TGCAAAGGAAAGGGTACTCAGACCAAAGAAGCAAACAATTTTCATTCTACATACTGTATGGCTCAGCTAAATACTCTATACATAAAAAAAAAATACAAGATCTGGTAATTTTTACAAAAAAGTCTCCAGCCTCTGAGTACTTTTTCATTCTTCATTGCCTCAGAAAAGTATGAAAAAGGTATCTGTTTCTTCAGTTCTTAAACTACTTGGCAGAAAACTGAAGAGAAGGAAGACAGCAGATATCTGTGTTTTATATTCACTGAATTCAACAGTATGATCAATATAACTATTTAGACCAATATTTACTGAAGCTGGAGATGGTTCCTTCAGCTTAGGAATGGGGGTTCTTGCCCATGTATAAATGCATGGTAATACCACAGTATGTAATATCCCCTTCCTCCTTACTCTCACTGATTGTAAACTTGAGAATAGGAATAGATAAAGCAAGGGTTATGACCAGGGCTGTATTTCTCTCTGCTCGCAAAGTCTGTCGAAAGGATTAAGGCAGCTAAAGTTGTGTCAGCTGTCTCAAATGATCATTTTCTGGATATTTGCTGCCCTTGTAAAAGGCAGAGCTTCATGAGTCATGGGGTTACAGGAAGATGGCCTTTATTATATTTTTAGCATTGCTTATTGTTGTGGAAAAAATTTGAAAATTTTAAATTATTATAACAATAAAAGTGGAATAAAAGGAAACAAAATGCATTAAAATACTCAGGAGGAAATTCAAACCTATTCAAAATCCAATTTTTGAGATGTTAATTTTTGAATGTATGTTCAGTGAAACCTTGTTAAAGTGCAATGAGGGATTCCTTGTGCATAACATGACAGCTCTGAGATTAAGCCCAGACCAAAGCAGAGCTAGTAGTTGGCTTCAGATTGATGTGTGAAACTGAAATTTTCTTTGCCAGGAAGAGCCAGAGAAGATAATAGAAAAGCAAAGGATGTGGTGAGGAAAATACTGTTAATATACTTCAGAAAAAAGAACCAAGAGACAGAGCACCATCAGTTCAGATCTTCTGAATTATGGACAAAACAAACAAATCTGCTATTTTTTTCTTACTGCACTCAGGAAAATAATGAGACGTACTTCCATAAATTAAAAACAAAAGAGGTTATTTCAGTGTCAGTTTCTATTCCTTGTGGAAGTGTACACAAACCTGAAGAAAGACTCACTAAATACTTAGATCACAGTAGAAATGAATCGCAGCTAATATAAGGAAAATTAACATGTTAATGACTGAAAGTTCTCTGGGATCAAAGATTCATATTTCATGCAAGAAGAACATAATTAGAGAAGATATTTTTCTTTAATCTTTTAATATGAGAACAGTCATTCTCAACAGCCATTGAAGATTACAAAACCTACTAATGCTAAATATAATATTCATTCAATTAATTGATATTTACAGTTTAAAATGTTGACTTAATTACTGGATTTAAAAAACTGTATACAATCTAAGAATGCATTTACACTCAATTCAAAGAAAAAAAATCTAAAGAAAAAGGCATTCCTAGTAAATATTGAACTTTTTAAAACAAACAGCCAAAAAAAAAAAAAAAAGAGAAAAATCACAGTATGAAAAAGTAGCATCCTTCCAGATATGATGCCATGAGATATTGCCTCATACAACCTTAGTAAAATATGCTATATGACCATACTTCAGTCCTGTATGTAAACTACTGGTTTAGCTTATTATCAAAATCAGCTCCCGAGCATACTACAAAATTTAACTAAAAGTACATTCATGTTCTCTTACTTTCTGCTTTATATCTCTGTTATATTTTAATAAAAGATTAGTATATGTTGAATTTTCATCACTGGGGTTTGGTAGCAGAGGGCCGACAGGGGTGGTTACTGTAAGAGGCTGCCAGAAGCTTCCCCCACTGTCTGACAGAGACAACGTGAGCTGGTTCCAAGGCAGCCAAGGCAGAGCCCATCAGTGACAAGGCTGGCACCTCTAGGTTAATGTTATTTAAAAAGGGTGAAAAACCCCACTGCAAAAGCAGACAGAGAGAAGAGGGAGAATATAGAGAGAAGCAGCCCTGCAGACACCAAGGTCAGGGCAGAAGGATGGGCAGGAGGTGCTCTGTGTGCTGGAGCAGAGATTCCCCTGCTGCACCCCACGGTGCAGACCCTGTGAGCCAGGCTGTGCCCCTGCAGCCTGGGGGTCCATGGTGGAACAGCAGATACCCCCTGGCAGAACGTGGAAGACCTCATGGAACAGATGGATAACCGGAGAAGGTGGTGCTCCTGGCAGGACCTGTGGCCCCATGGAGATAGGAGCCACTGCTGGAGAAGGCTTACTGGCAGGACTTGTGATCCCATGGGGGAATCCATGCTGGAGCAGTCTGTCCCTAAAGGCATATGCCCCATGGAAGTGAGCCACACATGGAAGGCAGCAGGGGAAGTCTGTGAGGAGTCCTTCCTCCCAGAGGAGGTGCAGTCCTCCCTCCCAGAGTGGCAGAAAGACATGATGAATTGATCACAACTCCCATTCTTGGACCCCCTGCATTGCTGGGGAAAGGAGAGGTAGAGAAAATAAGGAACGAAGTTGAGCCCAAGCACAAGTGGGGAGTGGGGGGATGGCGTTTCAAAGGTTGTGTTAATTTCTTATTACCATATTCTGATTTCATTGGTATTAAATTTTAATAGTATCTCCAAGTCAAGTCCATGATGGTAATCAGAGAGTGACCTGTCCGTGTCCTTATCTCAACCTACAAGACTTTCCTTTTATTTTCTCTCTCCTATCCTGATGAGGAGAGGAATAATAGAGTGACTTTGGTGGGCACATGGCATCCAGGCACAGCCAGCTCACTACATAGTGAAATTTAGATTATTTCATAAAAAGGAATATTCAGAAGTGGTCCATCAAAGTCTTTAATTTTAATTACTTTCAACATTTTATCATAATATTTACCAGTGATGTTTTCCAAAAAGAGATGTGGGCACAGCTGTGACTAAATGCTTCATCACAAATGATTTTGGATCCATCATACTTTTTTTTATAGAGAAAAAGATGAACTCAATGCATCAAAACAGGAATAAGCAGTTTGTTGCTGCAACAATGATGTGCACACTGACATAATATTCACTGCCTATATCACTGGCTCTACTTATGAGTCATCAAAAAAATTTTCTATTGCATACTAAATACCTCAGCCACACTGTGCTTTGTCTCTCACCTAATATTTGGTGCCTCTGAATAATGTATGTGAACATCAGTAAACACAAAACCCAGGGACTGTTGTATAAATTGAACTAATTTTTGCTAAAATCAAAATTAAGTTTGTTGTGGGTTGTATACCTTTATTCACAGTTATTTTTAGCTGGTTTTAGGGTAAAATAAATCCTATTTTCCAGATAAAATTGTTGTAATTACTGGTGAAAAGACTGTACATTTGTAACAGATGGGATACACATTTTATATACTTTACCTTCTTTGCCAAAAACGCACTCTGCTGACGCATTTAACATGCACTTTCACCTTTTAATTATAAAACTATAAGTTAAAAACATAAGTACTCAACTTTAGGGTGTATTTTAGTATTCACAAAACAGATGCAAAGATGAGTTGCTATGGAGAAATAATGAAGAAAGTCTTATGATGATACTAAACAAAACAAAATATCTCAAAGTGTAATTACTATATAACATTTTATTGGTGGGTCCATTAAGAACACTTATGTTCAGTCTGTAGGACCAACCATTTGCTATTATTAGACCAATTTCATAGGTTGTATTCAAGTAATTTGATTGTTTCAGCAAAAACTTTTGATAGATGTTTAATGAAAAATAACAATAGGCAGGTATGAGAGTTGTTTTTCCTCATAGTAATCAACTCTTCAATAATCTGTCACTTGACTAAATATCCTTTCTCATTCTTCCCTACATACTTCTTAAGAAATTTGAAAGAAAGGCTAGTGATCAGCTAGTGATTCATGAAAATAGGTAAGAAGGCAAAAATTTCAGTGTAAAAGACATCCCAAATTTCCTCACCACCCGGTGGAGCTCGATGTGCCTTTCAAAGCCACAGCACAGAGACCAGGCTTTTAGTCCATATGGTGATTTATGAATTCTGGTAACAAATGTTGTGTTTCGCTAAAGAGATGATTATTAACTACTGAGTACACTGAACAGGCTGAATAGATGTGCTGGATGTGAAAACAAACCACTTTTGACCAATAGACAAAGGGAAGACAGTAAACATGGGTGTTTGGGATTTTAGAAAAGCTTTTGATACTATCTCTCAAAGGATTTTTATGAATAAAATGTGCAGCATACAGCTAGACATGCACACAACATGATGGGAGAACAACTTGCTGAAGGGTCGGGTTCAAAGACTTATAGTAAATGAGGTAACACCACTCTGGTGGCCAGTCAATAGAACTAAAAATTTCTAAATTCTAGCTGATAAACCTTCTTGATCTCAACACATGACATCTTCAAATATTAACTGAAAAAAGAGAATATTGATAATACATGGCATAAAATTTAAATTCTGCAGTGCTTGTGAGTAATTTTTCCATCTTTTGTGGCAGAAGAATCTGCATAACTTAAATTCCATAACAGCATTCTGATTGTCCATTTGATGACACTCACATTTGACAGTGGATTGCAGTGTCCCATTGGAAAATTTAAGTGCACACACACTTTGCTTGCTTTCTTATGTAGGCACCCTGAGGATAAACAATTAATTAATAGAGAGGATATTCAAAGGAAGTGCTTTTAAAGTGCTTCTTCCTATTGTAATTCTTTATAGATTATCAATTTGAACCTTTTTTGAACATCACAGAGTTGCACAGTGACCTCCCTTCCTCTTCTCCCCTGTCACCAGCAAGTAGCACAGCTTTCAATAGGTAAAATGTTTAAATTGTTCCTAAAAGATAAATAAATCAAAATAAAATAAAGCATCCTTTTAGGTAGACCTTTTGGGGATATATTTTCTGGCTGCCCTGCTTTATCACCTAGGGGAAAACCTAGTTTCTAAAGCTAGTGATGGACTGCGCACCATGAGAATTTTTAAGGTATAAAAAAAAAGAAAAAAAAGAGAACCATGACACAGAAGTAGATAGATGATCTCAAACCTCTCTGCGATTAACTGGATACAGAAGAAAATGAAATAGCAACCTGTGAACACTATTTTTTCAAAGTGATTTATGTTATATTAAACAGCAGGAAAATCCTTTCTAGAAAAGTCCTTTGGAGAAAGAACATGTACTCCTATTAGTGTTTGATACACTGCTGCAGCACATAAATATCCAAGGTGGCAAATACAGGACTAGGATTGCAGTTTATGAAATTATGCCATAAAATAACTATGTCCTTTAATGCCCAATATGTACTTGTTTTTATTTTTTTTTTAATAAATAAATATTGCAGAATCTCATTCTCTCACCAGATTAAGACCCTATACTTTTAGGATACTCACATTAATACCTTCTCAGATGCAATCAATCAGATGCTGTATTTGATAATATTCATGTTTCCCTTGTTATCAGTCTTTACTGTTTGTAAGTGAGTGCTACAGTGGCATCTTCTGGCATACAGAAGAATTAATTGCCTTCTTGCTGTGAAAGAACATTACTATTTAAAAAGGTAAGTTAAGAAACAAGACTAAAGAACTGAAATAAAAAGCACCTGCTGTTCTTCAATTATTCTGTTTAGACCAATTGAAATAGTAATGAATGGTGAGAAATTAAAATCCACTTCCTTGCTAAGTGGCCTTTTGGACACAAGAGTTTATGTGTGAGTCAACTGCTTCTAAGGCTATTAGTATCCTACATAATGACTAATAATTATTTCAGTTGACATAAAATAACAAATGGTAATTAATTAGAAAAAGGAAGGAGCAATAAAAAAGGAAAAAAAAGGCTCTAACTAGATAGCTCTAACTAGACAAGAAATAATGATTGTTCTCTTTGTGAATCCATATCTAAACACTTTATTTTACATTTTATTACTTAAATTTCTTAGAAATTGCTACACAGTAAAATAAATTAATGTTTATGGATTTGGGGATGATGAGAGTTGTTAATGAACTGAATATTACATTTGAAATTTTACTAGAAAACGATTTTATAACTTCATAAAAATGTTACTGAGCTCACAGCTTTTAATCACAAGCTCTTTAATTATATATTATATTTTCCTTTTCTAGGATCTATTCTATGTCATTATGCATCCCATGTCTTGCTAAGTGCATTCAAATAAGTGAATCTTGAGAAGCAGAAGCAGCAACTTCCTCAGTCTACTTGTAAGAGCCTGAAAGGTCACACAGGTTCTGAACACAGGTTGTGAGAAGTTACATTTTTTCTACTGTCTATTGAATTTTACCTTTGTTTTTTGTGGAAGTTGTTAACACCAGTATCAGGTTATCAATCACAGGGCCATTTTTCACAATGGAAAGCTACAGAGCTTTTGGTAGTTAGTGACTGTCTCAAAGGAGCTAATCTTGAATCTGTCATAATAGGAGGTACAGGAGCACACACAACTGAATTCCTGAGTGTACAGAAGCAGATCTAGAAGAAAACACTTGGTAACTTAGTGCAGAGAGAGCTGCAGAAAAAGTACAGCTTTTGCCCTTGACAGGCCAGACCACTGCGTGTGTGTGCAGCAGTGAGCTCAGAGCTGAGTCTGCAGGACTGGCCGGAGAGCTCATGGCTCATGGTGATGTATCTGATACAATATGAGGGACTAACCTCAGCCTGTCCCTTGGCCCTACTTCCAAAAGTGATTCCTTTTGATAAAGACAGGACTCCCTGTGTTATCTGACACACCAGTGCCCCGTGTGCAGTTGCAGGGGGTTTGCGTGTCCCGGCGCTGGCAGTGGGCGCTGTAGGGGTGGCATCTGTGAGGAGAGACTGAGATGCCTCATGCATGCCTGACTCAGGCATTTTCAGCGGGGTTCAGCAGATCCATCCAGGGCACAGCTTAGCCACACCAGTCAGGACTATGGCGCCCCAGGGAAAATGTATTTTAAAAAGGGCAAAATTCTGCTTATCACTGAGAAGGAGGAGGTGAGTGTGGTGGAAGTGAGAGAAACTGAGAGAAACAACCTTCTGAACACCAAGGTGAGAGAAGGAGAGGGAAGAGGTGCTCCAGGCATCACAGCAGAAACTCCCCTGCAGCACCTAGAGAGGAGCTGATTGCCACACTGCAGCCTGAGGAGGACTTCGTGTTGGAGCAGGTGGATGTGCCCTGGAGGAAGGGGCAGCTTTTGGAGAGGACCCATGCTGGCACAGGGAAGAAAATATGAGGAGAAAGGCAGCATGAACTGGCTGCAATCTATCCCGTTTCCTTGTCACCCCTGCAACACTCAGTGTCAGAAGGAGGCAAAGGAGCTGGGAATTAAGCAGTAACATGGACTGAAATAAAGTGGGTAATGGGGTGAAGCTGTTTGGTTTTTACCATCTGACTCTATTTTAATTGGCAAAAAATTAACTTTCTTCAAGTTGAGTATTTTCATTTTTGGGATGTTAATTGGTAAGTGATCTTTCTGATTTTATCTTGACACAAGAAAGCTTTTGTCTTATCACACTATTTTTTTTTATTATTTTGTTGAGGACAGGGAGCTAGAAAAAAGCTGAGTGGCTATCTGGCAATCAACCAAATCAACCCTGCACATCTATATTAATATATAGCAGAAGCACATTCAGTTTGCCTCAAGGTTTTGGTCTGTATTAAACAGCATCATTTGTGCTTCAACTACAGTGGCTAGAAGAGATACAGCTCCAGAAGATGGGCAAGGTGAGCAGCAGGGACCACCTTCTCAGCTAAATTAATTTACAAATGATAGTCCATACTCTTAGTTTGCCTGTATTTGAGGTGTGTCTGAGTGTCTTATGTGTCTAAGTCTTGGAACTACGAGAGAGAAGCAAATTGTAACCTGGAAACAAACATATTCAAGTTCCTTATTATGATTCAGTTCATTTAAATATATGAATAAGCATTTTCAGTTATTGAAAACAAAATCCCCGATGTGCACTTTTAATTAGCAAATCCTTAACAAACAAATGTTTTAATATATCTCAAGATCTTCTGCAAGTCATAATATATGATCAATATTTTTGTCTATAACTAGTTTTTGCTGAACAATTTTATTAGTAAATAACAAATAGTTCCTTCCTTTTTTTTTCCTTTGCTAATGACTTTGTTTATGTATGTAAGGCAACAAGACAATATGTAGTAAATTATTATTTTGCAGCTATTTAGCTCATATGTAGCTGCTTCCTTTTAGAACAACTCCCACATTCTGGTTTTGCTCCCTGACATTTCAGAAATAGGTTTTTTTTAACAGCTAGCTGTCTCCACTCTAGCAACTGACATATTTTCCAAATGTCACGGTTACAATCCATAAGATTCTCTTAAGAATATTATACTTTCTACATCACTATCAGCTTTGCAAGTGCCATAAACTGTGTTTCTCATGTCCCAAAGCTGATCACAGGATCCACTCTTTGGCCTCAGAGATGCAGACTTACATTTATGAGCATTTCTATTTTAGACTGTGAACACTGGAGAAAAAAAACAAACTGTGGAAGAGACATGGTAAAGGTAGTGTACAAGCACATTTCTGCATTTATCTCTTACATCCTTTTCTATTCAGACTTGTTCTCATTCAGATATCTCAATTAGACATTTTCCCAAAAAAAATCCTCTCTTTGGTACTTTCTTATTCTTAGACATTTTATTTCATCCTATCCCTGTTCTCAAGGCTACATTTTTCCTTCTCCAGGCAAGGTCTCAGAGATATTTTGGCCCTTAATTAAAATTACATTGATTGGCCTATGTCCATAATCCTTAGGGCATTAGTGATAATAAAATAAAAATAAGGGTTTCATGTACTTTCTAGAAATCTGACCTATCTTTCCATATGGTCTCTCTATGCTTATATCAAGCCAAATCACATGTATGAAAAACATAGCAGCTACTCAGGAGGCCCTAAATTCAGTTTTTGCTGTAAAAGCATTTAACTGGGGATGACTGCAGACAGCATGAACTTGAGAAAGGAATCCAGATGGGAGAAAAGATCCAGAGATATAATGGGCTTAACATAAAAAATGCTAATGACTACATGATTACACAAAGGATGCTTTAATGAAGTCTGTGTCTATTGAGCTGTGGTGTAACCCTCTCTTTCTGCAACTGGGTACATCACAATGAAGCAGATTTTCCCTTCCTTAAGCACATCTACTGGCCTTGAGAAGTGTCTGCTTAATGGGGCTTTAAATAGGGAAAATAACTAAAGTTAAGCATGTCTAACTTCACTACTACTGGCCAGTATCTGGGAAAGTTGTTCTCGTTAGCCAAACTTTGAAAACCCAACAACTGGAATTTATGTCCAGTTTAATTTATCTAAATGTAGGTATCTAGAGCATAAGGTTTAATCAACCTCAGCTAGCTTCTGTTATAGACACTGGGAACAGAGTTCATACACTCAAAATAAACCAGTGACGACACACAGAAACACCCTCCTGAAATGATCTGCTAAAATCCAGCATGTCTAAGCAACAGAGTCACATCCCTCCAATTAGGTATCTGCTATAGCTTTTTGCCTTGCAAAATCTTTTCCACACAGCCTTGCAAAAACCTTTTCCATACATTTAATTCTGGAAACTTAAAATCAGTACTAGTGCCTATTACCAGACTACTTGTATAAATGAGACATCACATTCCTAAACCAGATTGGAATTATACCTCACCACTTGCTGCCTTCCAGATACATTATTTTACAGAATACAGGTTATAACTGAGTATTTTGAATAGTTTCCCTTTTTTTAGGAAACTCCTGATGATTTATATAAGTGCGTGTGTATATATATATATATATATATATATTCACACAAGTTTTGCAAATTTTAGGATCTAGATCTTTTTTAGGCTTGTGTCTCCCTTACATATTGTTTCTTGGGGAAAAAAAAAAAAGATAGTGCTACATTTCTGTAACAAACAAAAATTAATTGATTCTCTTTTATTTAAAAGTTAGCAAATTGTTTGAGCATGAATTACTGAGAAGCAGACTAGTTCTAAGCACTGGAGTTGTAACCATTAATAGTGGAAGACACAAATATGAAACTAACCTAATTTAAGTCTCTGCACAGGTTGCAAAGGGAGCTCTCAGGAGATCACACACAGTTTGAATTTCTAAAAGAATATGATAAAGACTGGAGATGCATGACAGGCCGAAGAGCTACCTTTGGCTACAAATCACCTTTGAGTAAATCAAAGTGCGACGTTTATCATGGTTACAGTCTGTTTAAGAAATAGAAAGGTAATAGTGTGATATGATTCACAACTTTGAAAAAGGACGGATTCTTTCATAAGTACATTTTAAAAGTGTTTCAGAATTCCTTTTTGATTCAGTGAAATAATTCCTTATTCATATAATGCCTATGAAAGTTTTTGGTTAGTGTAGTTTTACATCTATTTTTGTGTTCAAAATCTAAAAGGAGAACCAGGTCAAAAAGTTTAATAACAAAGTTTAATAACAAAACACACCATGAGATTTAAAGACATTCCCAATTCTTTTTTCACTAGTAGCCATTTTCTCTATCACAGATGATGGAGAATAGGAATGATTTCTTCTCCCAGCAAACTAGGGCTTTGAGACAACAGGAATTCTGTTTCACAGGTCTTATTAGCTGTATTTGCAAGTATCCCCTCTATTTTTTATTGCAAGAAGTCATTAGTGACAATAAGACTGTGGAGTATATTGACAGATATTTAACCCTTATCTAAAAATAAAAATCAATATTAAATCAGAACTAGAGTGAATGCAAAAGAACCTAACTTTGGGAAGGCATTTTCTAACTTTAGATATCTCTACTTAAGCTATTGAAGCTTGTCCTTTTACAGTCAGTTGAGAGAAATAAGGATTGTACAGCACAATTGTCATCTTAACAGACATGCTTAAAGTAGGTCTAATGAACAGTGCCCTCATGTGCTTACTCATGTTCAGTGGTAAGTGTTTAATTCTTTACAGTGACTATAAAGGAAGCCTGAATTTTTTAGCTCGTGAAGAAAAATCTTGTCTCTGTGTCTATCATTATTAAAGTAGAATTGCATCCTAAGGAAAAAAAGAAATACACAGTTAGTTAAAGCTGTCCTCCAATATTAATGTTTAGATTTTGGATGGTAACAGGTAGCATTTTTACTGTAAACTTCAAGTATCTAATCTGGCCATTTAAAGGAATTGTTACTAGAATATGGTAATAGTTTCAAACTACATAGACGTTAGCTTTATATTTTTCCCTCAGAGAAATAAAACCAGTTAATTTCTACAAAAAGAAAAAAAAAGGGCAACTCATTTTAAAGCTTTTGGTCAGTAGAGTAGAAGTAAACTGGAAAAGTAAAAAGAATCATCCAAACTGGATAATAAAAGCTATCACAGGCACTATAGGAAATGGAACATCAAGAGTGAGGTGCTGCTCTTCCCCTCCTCCTGCCAAAAAAAAAAAAAATTTAAAACATGGACAGATTTAAAAAGAATGCTTCAAAATTATGAAGAATTTCTTATAGAAAGATCTCCTAGGCACAATGAAATCAGTCATAAAGGTAACTGGAGATGAAAGTGACTATTCAGAAAATCAATTCTTTAAAAATGCATTGACTTTTGATGGCTTATTTGAAGTAAAAAGTCTCATGTCTTTAAGGATTAGACATCACTACTTAGAGAAAGTGATTGATTTAAAATGCAATTAATTAAAAGGAATGTATTTTTGCAGCAAAACACCTGCTACATTTTGTTTTCTATAAAGGAAAACAATATAAATTTTCATCCACTGAATTAATGGAAGTATTTGGTAAAACAGTAAAGGTGGTTAGAATACAGGAATCAAGCATTATAAAAAAATTTTGTCTTCATATCCATAATAAATTATTATGCAACACATTTCAAAGAACATGTTAACAAATAATGAGTATTTCTTTATTAATTGAATTATAATCAATGACTAATTAGAAATTATTAAAATGTAATAGTGGCATTGATTTGATCAAATATTACATGCATTAAAAGGCTCCAAATTTCTGGTAACTTCAGAAGCAGTGGTATTATTATAAGGTAATGCCTTTAAAAACAAAATTAGAACTTTTTAACTCCAAATAAACTTATTATGTGGTCTCTCTGGAAAATACAAACTCATATGAAGTCAGTGAAATAATGCCTACTCAGAATAAAGTCAATCAGAACTAATTTCAAACCTAACAAATTAGTCTTATTATTTTCCAATTAACTATACTTGCATAAACTAGCAGTGTATTTTGACTTGATTTTGCATATATCAGATGCACATGCAAAAATAAACAGTCCATAACCTAATATAGAATAGATAAGGAATTTTAATACAGAAAAATTTCTAATACAGAAAAAAATATACAATGGTAGAGTTTTTTTTTTAAGAGTTGTTCCCTTGATGAAATTTTCAAAGTTTTTCTCTGTCAATGGGATGAATCATAAAACTTTAAAAGTTTCTTTTCCTTGGAGAAAAAAAAAGACCTAAGCTCAGGGCAGACATTAGTAAAGTGGTTATTCTGGTTTTAGTCTACATGCCAGCTGAATGGTCTTAACCATATCTGTAGAGACTTAGCCTGATTGTTGTCTCCTATTCTATCCAAATGATTGCTCCAGAGAGAGACACTTACAGCAGGTAAAGGCAGGAAACAATGTCCTTGAGATAGCATGCTGCTTTTGAAGGATTAGGCTTAACAGTTTGCCACTGGCTCATTTGAGGGGATTGGAAAAGTAAATAACACAAATGGTATCACAGAAACCATTTGCATTTACACTCATATTTTATTCAGTGTTTGTGGAATGAGTATGGTTAATCATTTCTTGTTTAGCTAGAAAACTGGCATTTAGTGATTGTTCTTGATCCATTTTAATGAATTGAATGACAGCTATTTTTAACATTACAAATCTATCAAGAAAAGGTCTGTCTGTATTCCCCATCCTAAAATGTTGTTTATAGCTGGTGGTTTGTCTTTGAAATATGTGTGAAAGATCCTTGTAGAGGAGGACTGGGAAATGAGGGAACTCACAAAACAATAAGGCAACATAAGGCAAGGCTGTATTCTCTCTTTTGAAACTTATGTAGTGGAAAAACTTCCACACAGAAGGTGTTTTACTCTTCATCTTTCTTAAGAGTATCATTCAGAATTAAATCTTGTGGTCCACAGTAGGAAACTTGACATTCACTGTCTGGTCAATTTGAGCAGGGACTGTATCTGTCCTTGGCTTTCTGTACCTCTGCAATTGCTTCTGTGCTTTTTGGCATAAAATTTAGGTGAAATAGGAAATGGTGTATTAATTATTCAATCATTGTGTAACTTGTTGATTGAAAGCTTTGAAGTGTTTACATATCTGGAAGACCGAATACAAAATTTTGGGTTTTTTTTGGTTTTTTCCCCTCTCTCTATCCAAGCAAATAACCTGAAGGATGTCCATGCTGCTGAAAAATTAGAAGGAAATGCATAAATCCATGGTGAGGAGTTAAATGGAGCCTTGGTATTCTTCAGGCTGATAAATTACTCTTTTATTAATCCATTACCACATAAAGTGTCTATCTCCACAAAAATACTAACTTTATTCTGATCTATAGCATACCAGTTCAGATGATTCACAACCTGCATGATGCCTTGACTACACAATACCATATTCTGTATTTCTCTGATGTTTCCAAAAAGGAGCTCTTGAAGAGCTATAATCTTTATCTATATATAAAATATTTTATATATAAATATTATATATAAACTTTTTTTGTTCTGTTTTTTTCCTCTCGTCACAGGAGAATCCAGAGCAGAGAAGGACATGCTGGAGTATACCCTCTGACCTCAAGTTTGGGTGGCATAAATCAGTAGGCAGGAAGGGATTTTTTGGAAGTTTTTGAAAACTAGTAATAAGCAATAAACCAGAATTTGTTTACAGGCAGGTGCTGTACAATAGCACTTTTGTAAGAGTGGCACTGGCTACTTTAATTCTACTGCTGTGGTAATAAAAAAGCATTTAGGACATTCTTTATCCTGATACATGGCTCTGTATGGCACCTATTGTCTTATTAATTTTCATCAGGAAATATTATAGAATGGATGAGAAAGCAATAAGCATTAGCATTTTGCCAGAAGTTCATTTCTTTACTGGTAATCACAAGTGTAAATATTTATAGATTTGTTTAATGAAATAATACATATAGTAAAAGGCTCAAAATTTCTGGTAACTTCAGAATTAGTGGTATTATTATAAGGTAATTCCCAGCAAAATATAACCCCATCTTATTAATGCAGGTTGTTTGTAATAATTGCACTGCTCTGATGTGCTGTTTTAGATCAGTGAGTGTGCTCATTAAACACTTGATGATACCTTAAAACCTTTGAAGACCAATTGTGCTTCTTTGTTTGTGTGATAGCTACTGTAACAAAAATCTTCATGTCAATGTAACACATTAATACAACGCAAAAAAATATACTGCTGCAAAATACGGTTTTTATATTATCTGACTTTATTTCTGTCTCTGTGTAAACTCCTGTAGGAATGTGCTTTTTTTTTGACAGAGTCAATAAGTTACTTTTTGTCCCCTTATAAAAGGAAAAAAGCTTAGAAGTTTCTCTCTTCAATTTGGTTAAAAGACACTTTATAAGACCTTGGGGACTTCACCTCAAATTTAAGGATAGCTAACTGGACAGAAGCTAAAACGTCTTGCTTAAGCAATTTACTAGAAAAATAAGGGAACAAAAGAAGTAATTGGTTTTGAGAAGTATTTTCCCAGGCAAGCCTCAAGTTTTTGACTATATATGATTTAAACATATAGGACTTTAAAACATTTTTAACATATGATTCAGATGTAGGTTAATAACTTTTTAACACACTAATAATAATTTACAGAACTTTTTCAGTGAAAACATTTTTTTAAGCAATTTTAACTACTTTAAACTTAGAAAACAGAGTCTCTGCTTTCCAGCTGTCGCTCAGTTGTCTGTGTGTTCTTTTTCTGGCTAATTCCCTCAGTGAATTTTACATAACCCTTCCCCTTATTTGTTTTTGGATTAACAGTCCAACCTGACAGCACAGTTTCAACCCATTACTCAGGTTAAATTCATCACTCAAAAACTACAAATGTTGACTCATGAGAAAATGTGTTAAGAGAGAGAGAGAGAGACAATCTTTAAATAAAAAATAATCAAAAATTGAAGCTTTTTTTTTTCAAATGCATTATATCATTATGCAGGTCACACCTTTTTGCAAAACACGGCTTATGAAAGTTGTATTTTAACTTTTCTCAGTTTTTACAAGGCATTTTAAGTGGAATGCTTTTGGTTTTTTTCTCACTGCTTCTACTGGTTCTGGCCGAGCTGGAGTTCAATTTCCCATAGCAGCCCTCACAGTGCTGTGTAGTTTGGTGTCACTTGGCACCTGGCACCTGGCTGATCTACCCACCACAATGCTTCATGTTGTTACACATCTGGCAACTTTACCTTTTCAAACTTGGCTGGTGAAGGTCTATGCTTAAGAATTCAAAAGTGGTTTGGGGATTTTTTTTTTTTTGGGTGGAATTCTTTGGAACTTGTTCATCCTTTGGCTTTGTTTATACTTCAATAATTTATATCCTCACGTATTTTTGATCATGCACACAGAAAAATCTTTTAACTTCATATGCGTTGACAATATGTATCTTCTTGCTTAGTATTTGCTAATTCTGGAAATGCAAATTTTTCACAGGAATGTACTAATTGCAATAAATCTTTCTCTTCAAAAGATTTTCAGCTCCACAAAAGAAAAGGCTATGAGAGAAAAGAGCTCAGATTATGATAGTATTTATGTCAAAAGGAAGGGTGAGATCCCCTAGCCTCTCAATTAACAATAGCCTATGAGAATGTTATTGTTAAAAATTATTATTGCAATATTTAGACCAAACGTGGTATTCACAGCAAGAACTTTTATTTTTCTTATTAATTTTTAACAGAATTGAGATGCACTGAACTGAGTGAACTATGAACAGTGAAGTCATGTAGCCCTTCCAAAGACACCTGAATAACACCTCACATTAACATTTAGGAATTAGGAAGAATACCCTTGTGTGTAAATAAAACCTGAAATCCTACTCAGACATAAGGGATGTCTTACTTTACTGAGGTAACAGAATGTAGATGAGAGTTAAAAAGAATTTAACAGATGGCAAACATCATAATGGAGATTTTACTGCCAGCTTTAAGTAGTTTTGGTCCCAGAATATGCCACCAGAATCAGATTTAACAATGAGAAAAGCAACTATACTGAAGTGGGTGAAGGAGCAGAAAAAGGAGAAAGGACATTTAAGACTTGAGAATGAGGTATAATATCAGGCAAGAGATGTAGACTGGTTTATTTCTATAGATATCACAACATAAAGCCCTTTCCAAGATATTTTACCTCTCCAGCATGATTTGAACAAGAAAATAATAATCTACAGATTAAGAAGCCTGAGAAATAAAAAAATTAGGAGACTTTTTTTTTCAAAGAGGATGAATATCATGTGAGATTAAAAAAAAAAAGTGGGAGACAAGGTTTGCCCATTTATAACTTAAGCACAAAGATGTCCTCAATATTTGTGCATATTTGAGCCCTAGTGAGATCAGGAAGATCACTAGGAGAGCTCTGGCTGCAGTATAAAGATGTACATGTTGCATGTTAAAATGAGCAAAGAAAGACAAACAACTGGTAGAGCACTTTTCAGTGAAGCGGTGGTCTTGCTAGAAGTATTATGAGAATTTTGATAGATGGTATTGAGAACCTCCATGGAGTGATAGTGGGATTAGCCCTTCCTCACAGAACTATTTGAAAACAGATTCAAATCAATATGTAGGTGATAAGTATTTGTTGTTATTACTGCTGCATTCTGCAGGGGGTTTCTAAGAGGTAATTCATTGTGACGCATGAAATAGTCCTGTGGGAGCTCCCAGGTTAGAGGAGAATAAAACTAGCAAATGAAGTGTCAAGACTTTATACTACTGCTTATTTTATACATTTAAAGTACACTATCCTTTCTAGTACCATTTCTTCAAATAACTGCACTGATTTACCATATTTTAAAAGTACTTTTGAAAGAGCAAACCAGTCAGCACAATTGTAGCACTTTGAAACGTGGAATATAACACAATGATTGAACTGTTTGATAGGAAAACTCGATTTTTTCAAAACATAACACATTTTAAACATTTTTATAATGCAAGACTATCATTTCTGTATTACAAATACCAGATCTCTTCACTGGCCTTCTAAAGCCCAAAGGCTGTCACCACACATTTGTCAGTCTTTAGCACCAAATGAAATAAATTCTTACATCGGTAGCAGTGAATGTGGAAACAAGTAATCTTTCACTTCACAAGCTACGTGTACACATAAAATTGGTACAAGTTTGTTTTGGCAAAAGTATATCCCCTCCCTTCCTCTCTGTTCCTTCTGGGTCTGAGTATCAAACACATGTCCAAAAGGCAGTGATATGGCACCAAAATAAAGGTGGATGTGTCTTTATTTTTATACACAGCAATGTAATAAAAGGGGCTCATACTTTATAAGATCATTAATTTATTGCACACAGGATTCTCTCCTTGGGGAAAATGTCTTCAGAAGCTGCCAAAAAGAGAGCCTGGGCTATGGCTAGGACCTCTAGACTCAACTATGGAAAAAAATATGTAGGAATCCCCATTTATTTCCTGTCTGGTTATGAGAGACAGCAAAGTTGTCTAGAAGTAAAAGAATGCAAAAAGTTTTCTTGAAAAGGAAAAATAATACTAATTTATGACTCCATAGAGAAGCAAATGCTGAGGATACTGTGGTCAACTTGTAGGCTTGCCTGAAATTCAGACATGTTTTTCAAGTAGCTGTAAGCAATATCATCATAGTGAATCGAACTCCTCAATTTAAAAGCAAGGAGTTTAAAATCCATCTTAGTTTTTAATTGATACCAGTTACCCAAAGCTAAGAAAATTACACAAAATTATATATGTTGCATAAATATATGTAAAATATAGATATTAAAAATATAAGCCTAAATTCCTATTATGTTTTTTTTTCAACTCTAGTTTCCCACATAAAATCCTAAATTTGAAATGATAATTTTGTTTTCTTTCTAAAATTTATTGGTTTCCACTTTAAATCTAACTTTAAATTCCCAAAGTCCTACTCATATATCACAGTGATGCAATAGAACAATTTTTCAAACACCTGTTTCATTTGTGTTAAACATACACTTTAACATATACTTAAAGATACAAGTGATTTCTGAGGAAAAAAAAAATCTTGATCTATATTGTAATAAAATTCTACAAAATGGAATGTTTTAACTGTTCTGTTGGACAGCCCATATCTGATGCCGCAGAAAAAAAGTAGCACTGTTTTGTACACAACTTTTAGTTGTGTAGTTTAAAGACAGCTTTTAATTTGGATTCCAAAAAGGAAATGCATGACAGCATAAATCCATGAAATCACAACAGCTCATGGAAGGTACTAGTAGCTCAAGATTTATGCACAAGTCAAAATATCAAACAGTATGGATTCATATTTTTGTTCTATAATATCTTAGAAAAAGTTCAAATTAAACAGAAGTACATGCAAATTTCACTATGCCTAACACATAGTTTATAATTCTAGCAATTTAGAAGATGTAGTATAAAGAGGATATGAAGGCTAATTATAATTCTGACATTTTGAAAAGATTGCACTAAATATATCAATATTAAGAAAATTCTAATGCAGTAGAAGAGAGTGAAATGAAATATACTGTTCCTGAAATTCTTTTGTCACTTAATGCTTTCTTAATAGTACTAGTCATATTCTAGGACTATTTTACAGTACTTCAATACCACAGTGTGTCATTATCAAATAGATATAAGATATATATGGTCTTACAAAGAACATCTGGTTTTAAATATTTGAACTCCTAACTTCTTTCTCCAAAGTTAAACTCCAAGGGCATGCTAAGGAAGTAAGTGTCCAAACTTTTTTGGATATTGCTCAAAATCCCATCTAGACTTCTAGTAGGACTTGAAAATGTATAGATTAAGTGTTAGTGCAAGAGGATCTTAGGCTGATTCCAAACTGGATTGTTAATGCATGCCCCAGAACGTTCTGTCACATTTTTCCAGCCCTTCAAAAAGAAATGGGAAACCACACATTCGCATTACACAGCCACATTTTTGAATTGCCTCTTTACTGTCAAGTCAAAAAGGACCTGGGGTTCACATCTAAGCCAGAAAACATGCAACACCCTCAAAATCAGTGAATATAGATAATGCAAAATACAGAAAAAAAACTTCAAAATGCAGAAATGGAGTTTAGATGAAAAAATTCATATATTGCCACCATGTCTGCCTATATCTCTAAAATGGGAAGAGAAATAAGACATGCTGAAAAATGTCCTGATTCAGAGAAGTAACTTACTTTGCTTATGGCTGGAGTTCTATGCCTGTGCATAGCCGCAGGATTTTTAATGAAAAGTATTACAAATGTGTTTCAGAGAATAAAAAAAAAAACAAAAATAAAATGCAACCAAATAAAACCCCAAACTACATAAAAACAAGACTGTAAGGAAAGTAGAAAGATACACAAGAAACAGAAGTGGCATTATTGTTGAGTGCTTTAGTACACTGGTTCCAACAGTTTTCCATGAAATGCAGGTACCTGCACTAAACCTCATGGTTTGCCATAGTTCCATCAAAAATTAGTACAGTTTCTCTTTTTAACTGCCAAATATCTTATATTAATGTAATAACTCAGAGGGACATGCCACTTTACACCTATTATTTGACTAAAATACTGTGTTAAGTCTATATTATGCCAAATGTATTTTAACATGTGTTATGATAAACTGATATTCATTGATACCATGCTCACAGAAATCCTATAATTGCAGGCCTATTCCTGTAAATCTTGGAGTGCTACACAGACAACTTTTCACATATTTTCCAAGATAATTCAGTGGCATGTATTAGTGGAAAACATACCAATTCACTCTTTAAATGCATGAAGGAAACAGAACCATGGACTTACAATCTGTAATTTTCAGGACTCTTTTGAATTCTCCACTTCCAGATCCTCCACAACCATCTTCATCATCACAGTCACCACTGATTTGTTCATCTACACCTCCACCGCTGCCTGTTTGTTGGAGATCCCATTTGTCATATTTTGGAAATGATTTGCCCTGCAACAGCTGAAGACAAGATATAGTATGGCAAGTTAGCAGTACATATGGAGAGCTTCAGTGAGTACCAAATTTCATATGTGCCCCTAGTAATTACCTGATTTGAAAAGGAAATTTCAGGATCAACAGAATGAGAATTCTGAGTTTAAAAAAAAAAAAATTTAACCTTGACTTACAGATAGATTTAAAAGAGTGGTGTTTGTACATGTATAGTTTAGTTTTAATTAAAAACCCACAAAATGTCCTTATCACTATATAAGAAAATTTCTTGCCCAGAGGCCCAATGGAATGGATAGATACATAGAATCACAGAAAAGTTCGGGTTAGAAGACACCTTTAAAGACCATCTAGTCCAAATTCCCCTGCAATGAGCAGGGACATCTTCAACTAGACTAGGTTGCTCAGAGCCCCACCCAACCTGATTTTGAATATTTTCACGGTTGGGTCATCTTCCACTTTCCTGGGAAACCTGTACCAGTGTCTCACCATCCTCACTACAAAAAACTTCTTCCTTATATGTGGTCTAAATCAAACCTCTCTCAGTTTAAAACCATTGCTCTTATTTCTATCATAACAGACCCCACTAAAATGTTTCTTGCTCCTTTCTTACAGGCCCACTTAGAGCAGATAGCATCTGTGCTACCTAACAGCTAGACCTTGATCTTTTAAAGACCCCTGTGGTGTCCAAAGAAACTTAAGATACATTTATTTTTTTATGTGAATTTTTCACATTTGAAATACATGAAGTAGTGTGAGAGCTGTGTTGCAGCTCTATACTGGTGAATCCAAAACATACTTGTCTGCTCTGGGTGTGTCATATGGAAATGTGGTAGAAGCTGAAGGAAAAAAATATGTTGGGATGATATCAAATCGTTGACGAAGGAACAGCAGACCAAACTAACACATTCAGAGACAGGGCTGAGAAAACTATGGAGAGAATTATTTCTAAAGGACATCCAGGCATTACTTGAGTAGAAATAATAAAAGTGAGGTAAAATAAAAGAAACAGATAGCTGATACTGGCTGATAATCAGTGTAGATTATTTGGCTGATAATCAGTGTAGATTATTTGGTTCCTGTAAATAAAAGTGTCCTTTTTATTTCTCATTATAGAAATTGCCAATGATATCTGCATGATTTATAAGAAAAGAGTAGAGATCTGTTTAACACATTTCTCCACTCTGTTGAGCAGTGCTAGGCAATCATCTGAATAATGTTAATCTCTCTCATTTATCAAATGTACAAGTGCTGTCATGCAGTTTTTAAATACTAGGTGGTACAACTGTCATATACACACAATGTGCCCTCTTCCCAATTCAGATTCAGTTTAGTTTATCTGTCAGATAAATATAAACATCAAAACCTATAAAAAAACAGGTTCTTACAAATGTTAATAATTCTTATATCCTTATCTCATCCAAAATACCAGTTTGTACAGCTTTGTGCACTACTCATGATTCAATCTAGGAAGACTTTACACTGTCCAAAACCTCCCTGTCTCAGATCCTTTAATTTAATAATCAGATAGTACTATCTCCTTAAAGAAGATGCTAATTAGTTAGAAACAGATTCAGTTGTTTTATACCTTTAAAAATGTGTTTGATTTGTTGTTTAACAAGATACTGGGTTCATATTTTCAACTTATATACTAAGTTTATTTTCAGATTATGGAGACACTTCCCAGACGAGGATCTCTTAAGTACTGTACAGTGCCCAACAAAAAAAATATTTTAATCACTACTGCAATGAGATAATTCAGATAAATCTCAATCCTTCCATAAAATTCACTTGCTTCTCTGTATAAGAACAGGAGAATGCCACTCACCACTGAATTAGCAGAGCCAATTTATGCAGCACTTTTAATTCAGAAGTTTTATTAGACATTTATATGATACCTGAAAGACAAACTACCTAGCTTAGAGGAAAAAAAAGCTCCTTAGTACTGCTGCTTTGCTCCCTGCTCATTGTGTAATCCATGCCATACTTCTACAGAACAGTATTTATTGAAACAAAACATAGACTGTTTAATGAACTACACTCAGTTAAAGAGCACACTTATCTTTCTCCCCAGTTCATATTGTGATACATTCCCAGGCCCAGTTGTATGATAAGGTACTCTTTACCCCTGAGATCTGTGGTATAAATGTGGGCAGGATCTTCCAGCAAGACAGTTTTTCAAACAAAATGTGTTGCCAAATTTTCTACAGTATACCATATACACCATATATACAACATATATCTGGTGTGTGTATATATATGTGTGTATATATATATATACACACCTATGTGTGTATATATATACACATATATATATATACAAACAAAATTTTTTTTTCAGCCAGAGAACATGCATCCTCCTCTATATCTGTCTCAGTCTTAGAAATATATTGACTTAATAAGGTTTTATATTTTGTTGCTTCTTTTTTATCACAACTTAGTTATTTCTCTTTCCTCATTTTCTCTTCCTTTTTTTTATTATTGTGCATTACTGACTTATGTCTAGAAACCTAGAAATAAAGATGATCCCACTTAATTGCTTTAAATTCAGAATTGAAAAAGTTCAGAATTGGAAAAGTGCTCTTTAACTTTTACAAACTTTTCACTCTGCTTGAAAAAGTAGAGATTAAATTAGTAAGCTCATTTGTTATTTGGACTTTGTTATTTTCAATTCAGTCTCCTTAATTGTACAAGAAGAAATATTGTCTCCATATAAGTTCACAAGTCTCAGTGCTGGTTCTCTACTAAGCAAGACTTGGATCTAGTATAAATTCTTTATTAAACAGAAATCCATATAGTGCTTCAAAGATAAATTGATTCACATTATAAATAAAGATAAAAGTTGTTTAAAAGAATTGTTCTCTTCTGCTGCACTTTTTAAAAAGCTATTCTTTAAGAGGAAAATAAGTCTGTGTTATAATTGGAAAATTTTGTTCTATATACTTACTGGGTCTTTTCAGCTGATTGAAGAGGGTTACTAGCTGTATACTATATGCCCCTCAGAAAGTACATTGACTGTTTTCCTGCTGTGTCATAGTATAAAATAATCTCTTTTTATTTTGTCTAAAAGTTGTTCCATTCTATCAAATTTTTGTCTTAAAAACCCTGAAACCCCAAACCCCATGAGTTTAATAAAGCATTTCAATTAAAGAGGCAGCAAATATTCTTGGCAACTGTGTTAATTTGAATGAGTTATGTATGGCAAGGGTTGGTTTACCACTCCTCTGAAGCTGCAGTAGATACACCAATATTCCAAATTTTCTGGTTCTTAATGTTGATGGAAGTTTATTGAACTAAGACTTTGGTATCAAAAGCATATCCTCTTCTAGTGGTATTTTATTTTCTCATAAAATTTGTGCATGGCTACTATGGTATATGTGCATGGGAGAATGGTGTGGGTGTACATCAGCTGCAAGGTCCCTGGGAGTCTTTAGCTTCACAGCTTCCCTATATAGCTTTGGGAAGTTTGGCCTCCCCCTTAGATCTTTCAGTGCTCAGTTGCCAAAATACCTCCCCAGACTTTCACTGATGGCTTAGTGGAATGCTTTCTTTGACCCAAAAGCTATTCTGAAGAAGGTTATAATACCAAAAAGTATCATTAATAAGCTTTGTGACATTTCACATTTTAGAATGAAAATATTTGCATTAGAGAAGTTACATTGTTGTATTAAAGTACTTCCAGGGTTCTGTAAATATATGACTCACTGCTCTGTAACATTTCAGTAAGAAAATTAACTGCTTGCAGCAGCTGCAGAGGCACCTTATGAGAATTCTTGAAGCTTCTCAGCAAATCTCAGAGTCTGTGCATAATTGGGAGAATTATCACTAAGGATGTATGATTATTGTACAATCCTATAGGGTCTTGTAATCTTTCAAGACTATTTGAGACTTTTATTGATGATCAGTAAAGCAAAATGAAAAACCAAGTGGCAATGATAAATCTTTTATTGCCATGAGAACTGGAGAACTACTAAATAACAAAAAGAAGTGACAAACTAAGAAAATGTCATCTGGCAAGTGAGGCAATTGAGTGAATTTTAAAATGCATACTATAATAAAGTACAGACAAAAGTAAATTTGCAAGTCCAAATATTGTATTACATGCTTAATAAAATACAAAATATTCTGTTACGTAAATTAATTGTGGATGTCCTGTATAGCCAGCAGAATATGAATTACCCAGAGCAGTGTTCTAGCCAAAGATTTTAATGGGATATCTTTGGGCACAGAAATAGGAATACTAAGTCAGATTAGGGGTGTTATATTACTCCTAAATCCCATTCTCATTGTCTTTGTTCAGAAAGGATGGTCCAGAAGTGAATTCTATTAGAGTGATTAAAATGGAACCAAAAATCCTTTTGTTTAAACCATGGGGCTCATCCTTTTGTACACTCAAAAACCCCTTGATCTCAAGATTTAACCAGCCTTATAAGCCTTGTAAGTGCCTATGTGGCAAATACAGATTTAAAAGATTCAGCAGGCCAAAGCATATGAAAATAGCAAATAAATAATTTTTTGTTTAAATATTCAAAGTGAATAAAAAAATCTATGCTACCAGAATCATATATTTAGAACTATTCAGGTTATTCTATATAAAAATAAATTTTCAATAATAAACAATAATTACCAACAGTTGTGGTAAGGGTTTGTTTTTTTTTTTTTAGTTTGGTTTGGTTTGTTTAGGTTGTTTTTTGTTTGGTTTGGTTTGATTTGTTTTTTATCTGGTTCAAATAGGTTTTGGTCTTAAAGCATGTATTAATTCAGAGGTTCAAGGACATGGTATGTATGAGGTTAAAGTAAAAAAATTAAATGATCCCTTCTACCTCCTGAAAATGTATTAATTCATATAAGTGAATCTGAAATGGCAAGACTGTACTCTGTTTTGTAGCTTTCTTCTTGCAGGAAGTCTAATCTGTGTTTAACAAGTGACTTAATCTTTGCTGTTGTTTAACTCAGCAGGAACACCAGACAGCTATTCACTCACTCCTCCTCAGTGGGATGAGGGAGAGAATCAGAAAAATGGTAAGACTCATAGGTTGGGATAAAAACAGTGTAGTAGGATATAAAAGGAATGGCAAATAATAATAGTATCGATGATGAAAGAGTGTACAAAACAAGCAATGCACAATGCAATTTCTCACCACCCACTGACTAATGACCTGAGCAGTGGGCCACCAGCCCCTGGCCAACTCTCCCCAGTTTATATATTGAGTGTTATTTTATCTGGTATGGGATGGCTCTTGGGTCATTTTGGGCTCAGCTGTCACATCTTTGTCCCTTCCCATCTTCTTGCACAGCTCCAGCCCTGCTTGCTGGCAGGGCAGCAAGAGAAGACAAAAAATCCTTGACAGAGGACTGCTTAACAGCAATTCAAATGTTACTGTGTTATTAACGTTATTCTTGTCCTGCATCCAAAACAAAGCATAATACCCACTGCTAGGAAGAAAATTAACTCTACCCCTGCTGAAAAAGGACAATGTCTAATGAATGATGAACACTGAAAGGCAATAAAATTCATGCTTATGTGATTGAAAATGATGTGATAAAAAATCTAGTATCCTATTCATTTATTCTACATCATAGACGTTCATGGGAAATATGGATTTTCTATAAATTTTATTGTATTGTATTTCAATGAAAATATCTTGATGCTGTATTGCAGTTCAGTGTGAACTAAGCTCAGTCATAGTATTTCCTCTCTTTCATTTATATGCACACCATAAGTACTTCTGGAGGGAATCTTAAAGGAGCTCAGCAGTGAATCCAATTTAGCTAATCAAGTCAAATCCAGAAGAATTATTTCTGTAAGTATTACTACCTTGAACTCTTTCAAATGAGAGGAATAAGCTAAGTTTTTTTACCTCTGCTTAGCATTACATATCCAAATACTTAGAAATCAGCATTTCCTTTGGTTATCTCTAAAAAAAAACTATTCATACATCTGTACGCCAGAATGTCCAGCAGGGTTTCATTTCCTTAACAAAATTGTGCATTCCAAATTAGAAGTCCATTTTATATTAGAGACTAGTATTTAGATCACTAATATGGCAATTCATAGTCCCTTATGAATAGATGAATTGTGAATGCCCTGTGGGGATTTTTTTTTAATAAAAAGCTGTAGGGGTTTTTTTTGGATGATATTTTCAAAAACAGAATGAGATTTCTAAGCTGTAGCCTTTATACCCTTGAGATGATACGAAGTACAAGCAAGGCATACATTGCTATGTCAAACCCACTGTTTCCTGCATAGATCCAGGGCTACAACTCTGTGTTTCAAGTCTGAAAACTCATTCTTCTCCAAATAATCACCAGTAGGCTGAAATTCTGATGGAAGTAACACAATACTTCTCTCAAGTCTAAGTTAACTCAGCTGAGCACAGAAAGAAATAGACATTCATTCTGCTTACTGAACTGCAAAAATTAGAAAGGTGGCTGAGCACCAGCTCTGCACAACACAGCTTTAGCCTACCCTTTGGGCTTCCTTGATATACCTTTACTACCTCAGGATCAAATCAGTTGCTGTCTGAATAGTGGAAATCACCTCAGTTTATTATAACATGACAACTTCAAAATCCTTCTCAGTAGTTATTTATGTATCATTCAAAACCACTTAGTAAGAGAACAAAATTTTCAAAGAAAGCTAATTGCTAAATTAGGTAGCAATGACTAGCAATTTTCATTGAATTTACAATTCCTCACAGTGGGACTATGGGTTCAAGCACAAGCACACACTGTACATTTTGTTGCATCTCTAGCATGCTTCCTGACCATCACAAAGTTGAATTGGCCTAACTAGCACTCCACAAAAATGCTTGACCCCAATTTGAGCCTTAGCATGGTTTACAGACTGTTCTGAGTAGGCAGCCTGGATATGGTTATTCTGCTGTAGGAAGTAGGACACTTGCAGTCCCTGAACATTTTTATTTAATACAATAGATGGATTTTTTTTTTTTTGGATATCTACAATGCTGAATAAAAGAGAACCAGGCAATAAGGTGCAGTGATAGACACTGAATTCTGGTCTTTCTAACTTACATCTGTTCTTCAACCAGTTCTCCCTAAGATATATCTCTTATTAAGAGGCCATTTGTAAATACTGGGGATGTGGAGCAGTGTGCTCTCCCCCTTTTTCCTCTTTTTGCTTAGTAATGTATATACAGCTCCTAGATGGAATTGTCCATTCACAAGTACCCTTTTTCTAATTTTTTATGTATAAAAAACTTGCTTTGTATCTGGGAGTGCATTTTACAGCTGAAACCCACCGACTCAGGTTCTCACTTGAGTTCTGACATGAGCGATTACTTTTCTTTCCAGTTGTTAGTGGTTCAGAGTGAATACAGGAGCAAAAGCTTGGCTCTTATCCCTTGGTGCAATCCCTGCCACCACAGTTATGTACACTATCAACTTGATTTGTTTAAAAATATTTAGGTATTTCCATCCATAAAAATGCATGTCTTGCTAACATTTCACTGCAGGTTTAAATCATCCTGAGAAAATTAAGTAAATGAGTTAGACTTTTCTTAGATAACAAATGAGAATAAAATTAAACCCCAGAACAACAGTATGTAGTCTTATTTCTGTCTAGTATTTGAAATAAGAGAAAAAAAGGTCACATATTATTAATGTTTAGAGACTAGTATTCTTTGCCTGTTTCACCCATCCATGCATTTGCTTGTATTTTTTTGTCACTGTTCTTTTCTGTTCATCTGTTTCCTCTTAGTCATTTGAAGGTTATTGGTAATAACCCCCTCCACTAATTATAACAAATAATTTTTCAGATAATTTGAAAATAATTTTATCTTTTACCTTACCTTATCTGAATTTTTGGACCTTTCTTCCTTGGCAAAGGTTGATATAGACATATATGACATATATTAGACAGTTTTCTTTGGTCCTAATAGTAGACTGAAATTATGTCTTTCCAGAACAGAATATGTGAATCACTAGACAGCTTAATATCTAGTGCTTTAATGAATGATTAATGAGGTCTAACCAAAAAAAAAAAAGAAGAAGGTGGATTGATTTAAATAACATGGCATACTGTGATCAGATAAAACTCATTTGAACAAACAGAGCCAGGTTTTTGGGTGGGGTTGGCCTTCAGAGTCACCCTTCAGTGAGCTTCAGTATAGGTGTCAAAAAATTTAAATGTTTTTCTGCAAGTGTCTAAGGTCCTCAGTAGTGATTTGCATGTTAGAAGTCTGATTCAGTTTTGTGGACATCCTTGCCTAGTGCTTTTTGATATGACCTAGAGTATCTGGGGCACTACTCAGAAAGAGAGGAATGATAGAGAATTTGCAGAAGACCTTCTCAAGCCACAGCTGGAGGCCAAGGAACACTGAGCAGCTGGAATGGTTCCAGGCATCTGAGCACATACAACTGAATCATAATCCTTGTTAAAGCTGGGAGTTACTCATCTAAGCAAAGGCTGGAGTCCAAACAGATTTATAGAAAAGAAATATCAAATTTTTTTTTCCAATAGCATTCTTAATTCTTTTAGCCAAGCATTGCAATTTTTGTTTGTTTGGTAACAACACAGGTCATAGCACAACAAGGCCAAGTGAAGAAAAGCATGGTGGGATCCCAACAATTTATCTAGGTGCTATAGATATAAAATTCACTGTTTCTCTGTATGTTCCTTCTCTATATAATAAACAGCAAGAAAAAGATCAAATTATTTGTGAGGAAAAATACTGATTACAACTTAAGAATTAAATTTTCTCAAGAAAGTTTCAAACCAAACATTTTCGGTGTTAACAACTTGGAAAATCATATGGACAATTAATCAGAACTACAGCCAGTTTCAATAATCTCATTACTATCATTATGCAGGACAGTTTTTTAAATAAAATAAGAAACCAACGCATACCAGTGAATCTGAGGAACAGTAAAGAATTCACCAACCTGCAGGATTCATATATACAGACATGAGTACACAATCATTAACTCATTATCATGCACTGATTTCTACTGATAGTAACATCAATCTGTTATTAGTCTGCTGTTACTTTGAAATAAAAATCATGACATTAGCAAAATGAAAATGTTCAATTTTATTTTTTAAGAATAAAGTTTATTCCATGGTTCAACATGTTTATATTAAATTGCTACTGAAAAATAAGCTAGAAATGGGTTCTACAGCAAGTTATCTATACCACATCAGTTTTCCACCTGTGTATTTCCAGTCCATGGCAATTTGGAGCTTATGTCTACAAAAGTAGAACTTCATTTTACGTCTTTGACACAGTTTTTTACTTAAGAGTTAATAATCTGCAAACCCTAGTTTCCTCTCATTATCAGTGGAAACAGAAGTCTGATGTTACAGCTGAATTAAATTAAACATCATGATAGATAGCGAAAATAGCAGACAGACTATCTTGGATTTTGATTTCTTCTTGTACTTCACAGATTTAAAAGTGAAAAGGCACAATGTTAAGCTATTTAGAAGAAGGACCTTCTGGAACACTTTTCACTTTATAAGAATATTCTACTTGACATTTCTTCTGGAGGGCCATTCAGAAGACATTATAGGAAAAGCTGCATTGAAATAATCTGTGATGCTATCATGAGCAAAATTGTGACTATACTGTTAGAGGTACATTTCTATTGCCACGCTATTGTGAGTGAATAAATTGCTGATTTATCCAGTGAACTGATTTCAGAGAATGGAATTCAGTAGACAGTCAGTGGCGGTGACCCACCGTCTGTGCTGACTGACACACTGCTTTCCCTTATCCACCAGCAGCATGATAAAGCTACTTTCATCTTCTACCTGGTGACATTTGTAGCCCTCACATCAGTGGACTCAAGTGAGTGAGGAAAAGTAACAGCTGCTCTGTAAAATTCACGAAGACTAAGCTGACAGCAAAGCCAATATTATGTAACTTCATGAAACCAGAATGCTCCCAGCAACATTTGAAAGCAAGTTACATACAATAAAATAATTCTAAAAAATAAAATAGAAGGAAGCCTTTACTTTTGCATTAGGCATTGCTCTGTAGATAATGCAAGAGAAAAATGGTCTCATATACTCAAAAAATGGAAACATTAAAAATACATTTCCCTCTTCAGCTGCTGCATAGGAACTTCTTCCTTAAATCAGAGCATTCTAAATTGATCTCGAATATGATATGACAGTAGATACCTATAAAATTTAATGCAGAACTCAGTATGAAACAAAATCCTTCAGTATTCATTTATCTCATAATGGACCATAGCGATGTTGTCTATAGAACAGTTTTTGTGGGGAGGGATTCTCTGGGCAAAAATATTGTCGTGTCCCATCTCCCCTTCCCTCTCCCCTCGCAATACAAAAGATATGCAGAACTTTAATATAACTAATATAACTTACAGCCAGGAATCTCCTTACATTAGTGAGACCAAGTATCAATTACAAAAGCATACCTCCAGTCCTTATCTGTGACTTTGTTTGGCCCCATCCTATAATAAGAGATTGCCACAAAACATACCACAGGAAAAAAAACATAGAAAAAAAAACCAGAAAAAACATAGATCCAGAATCTTCTGCATTGTTTACCAAGTTTTTCTTAAGATCCGATATATACTCTTTTAATTTTCAGAATATATCCTTCAGACAAAATGCCAGTATAAACTCTAGTACATAATTTATGCCACACTTAAGTCTTACACTGAAAGTTTTCCAGCTGCTGAGATTGTGTGCCAGTACTGTCTAGAAGACAAGTGAATTCATAATGAGGTTAAAACAAGGCCTTCCAGCCACACAGTTTGCCCCTTGTTCTTGAGTTGTCATTTATTTTTGTGATTTCTGCATAACTATATTTCTCTGGTTATATTCATGTAGTAAGGCTGCTTTGCATAAATTGAGACTTATCATATATGAAGGACTGTGTTTTTAAATCCTCTTTGCCTCCAAACTATTCTTAAAATAGTTCCCATTGCCTAGTCTTGTCAAAATGCATCATGCCTGTTTTTTTCAAAAATCTTCAAGAGAATTAAGGCATCCTTGAAATATGAAAGTGGTGGAGGAGCGGACGTGTACATTACTTGAGACCAAGTTTCTTGGTGCATAAAGAAGTGGACCATTTACAATCAGAGTCTTCTCAGAAAGATTTGCTAGAACAATTCTTTAGATCCCATTGGCTCTTTGTATGTGTGGTAAGATTCAACTTTTCTCAGAAAAGCTAGCTTCAAGTTCAAGTAGCTGCCTATGCTATTTCTCTTCAGCATTACTTATTCAGATGCAATCAAGTACCATGGAGAATACTATAAAATAGAAGAAGCCTTTTTTGAAATTCCTGCGAAAGCCTGGCTCATACATTTTGCAGCTGTAATATGTGCGCAAAAGTCTAATTATAGTAATCCTAATCTATGCAGCTATGTTATTAAATGTGACATATATTTTAATTGTTGACAGATGGCTTTGAACCATGTATAAATATTTATAAAGTCACACATATTCCTATAGCTAGCACATACAAAAGTTCCAGGTATATTTGTCTGCCTTTTCTGAATGCTTTTATATGCACATGCAAACTCAGGATTTCCATTTTAATAACTATTTTATTGTGTAGGTTATCTGAAGACATAAAAGGATGATTTTCTTTTTAAAGTGAAATGAATATTGCATAATTACAGACAGTTTTGATTACTGTGGAAATCAGAGTACTTTTTCATCAGTTTATTGTATTGTGTTAGCACATGTGCTCACAGTTATTAAATATTGCCATTGTGCTGCTTATTCATAATCACCCATCTTCTCTCATCATCACAGGAAAGATATCAATAGAAACCTTAAAATCTCCACAAACAGTGCATAAAAACAGGCTCAGTCCAGCAAGACTATTCATTAACACACTAATCTAATGCATGTTCCTCTATTTAGAACTCAGAAATCCTTGTTTAAATCACATGTATTGAAAAAATGTATTAACAAAGCACCCAATACAAGTAGAAAATGGGCAACATTTAGAAGAACTAGCATCTAGCAAATACATTATCTGAGCTCTTCAGAAATGTCCAAGGGTAGGCTCAAACTAATGAATAAGGTGCAGACTGAGGGATCCCACAAGTCAGAAAAACTGCTTATGCATCTTTTCAGCTGTAGCTTTAGAAATCTAAACTTAGGCATCTGTCTCTGCAGAAAGACAGGCAAGTCCAGTGGGTAATTAATCTCAGCCTAAAGTTATCTAAAAGATGTTCATTGAAGTCAAAACTCAGATTCTTTGCTGATATGCGGTTTTGCAAAAAATCCCAACCCACCAATCAACCGACCTACCGAACAACTGCAACCAAACCAACAACAAAAAAACTTGTGAAGGTTTACTTCCCCCCACCCACCCCCCCACTGTAGGACATTTCTATTCAACTTGAACATCTCCAGGCTATTTAAGTGGCACTAGTTTCCTTTTAGAGTCACTAGAGCTTTTAGAGCCAATGGAAAGAAACAAGCACCTTCAAAAGCCTGACCTCATCCCAAAATAAATCATGCAAGGATGTATGGACATATGCATTACTGATTTTGGAAGGGCATTATATGGTGCTACATATTCCAAAGAAGGTTAATTTTTTTTTTTTCTGCCTGGACTCTTGCACTAAAAGCTCATCGTGGCACAAACTGTCCTGCAGAAAATGGAGGGAGGAGGAAGCCATTTAAAACAACAAAGCGAAAAATAGAAACCTGAGCAATTAACTTCAAAAACTGAAGCCATGACGTGGTAGGATCCGAAATCCTTTCAAGAGGGTGTGTTAATTTCTTCCTTGAAAGTCTGGTGAAGGGATATATCAGCAAGGAAGGAAAGAAAATAACAGACATTTGATGTCAGTCTTCCAACAGTTTCAAAGGCATAGAAAAACAATTTAAAATTTTTGAGACTAAATTATAAAGCTATTTGTTAAATTCATTTTCCTTACACTTAATAGAAATTTTTATGGCAAGTTGTTGTGCATTTTTTAGCACAGTAACAGTAAGCTTTCAATTATTTTCTTTGTATCAAAAATATTTCACACAAAGTGTGCCAACAGCCAAACATCAGAAATAGATGAATCAGCATTCTAAGAAAATGCAAAAATATTTTTGATTCCTTTGAGATGAGCCATATTTATGTATTTTATTTTCTCTCATACAGAATATCTAATTGAGGAAGTATGGCAAACTCCTATTCAATACAGTTATACATTTTTCATTTTATTACAAGTATGAATTTCTACCACTAAAACTTTCATACAAAATTAAAAAAAAAATCATTGTTCACGCCAAGCATAAATATCATATACTCTTTGTAAGGCACTTTGGGTGTTCTTCAACTTCTCATAATGCAATTACATATGTGCACATCCTAACTTCTCTGGAGATAATATATGACAAATGGAGTCTGAATTTTGTTTCAAATGCTAGTAAAAGTTATATATTGTATTCAACCTGACACAGATATCATTATTGCGATGTGTCGATTTCTGCATAGTTCTGTAATGTAAATTCATGTAGAAACAGAAATCACTAAGAGATCAAGTATTAATGCCAAAAAATACAGAATGCCTTTGATAAAATTTGAGACACAATATATAAAAAATGTTAAGTCTGAGGTTTATTTTCTAGAGTTCAGTGTTTCCATTTCTCTTTATATCTTTCAAAAATTAAATGTGTAATAAGTTACAATCCTAGAAGTTGTTCAAGTCAAGACTTTTACATACAATCAACTGGATATGCATAGTATAAATGTTAGTAAAATACAGTTGTTTTTATCATAATAGAGCTTCAATCCACCACATATAATGAATTTTTTTTGTTTTGTTTTACTGCAGTGTTCTTTTACAGGCAGGGCCAGGATATACTGCTGTATAAATAGCAAAGAAGGCAAAGCAGTTCTAATGTGAGATGGTGCACTACAGTGCAATACTGGGAGCTGCCAGATCTTGTGCTCCAGCCTGGGAAAAAAAATTACTCCCCTAATCATGGAATGATTTGGGCTAGGAGGGACCTTATATATCAGTTAGTTCCAATCCTCCTGCCATGGGCAATGACACCTTTCAACAGAGCAAGTTGCTCAGAACCCTATCCAGCTTGGACTTGAACACTTCCAGGGATGGGACATCCACCCCAAGAGGCAAATGTCCCCAAGAGGACTAGATTATTTGTACAAGCACAGCCTTAAGGGACAAGATATGGCTCAGAAAGCAATCATTTACATGCCTCACTATATGTTAAAACTCTGTCAACAGAAGAACAGATATAACTTATTTTCTTTCATATAATACCTTATTTATAAAGGTTTTCATGCAAAAAATGAGAGACTCATGCTGAAGCCCACCACCCTGTTCACAGTGAATCCTATCCATATTTTCTTCTATTACCCTAACTTTTATACTATAGTCTAGTTCCATTAAGAAAGATATGTTCTCAAGATATTCTTTCAAAAAAAGTATCAGTGAAGAATGAATTCTTAATATTTTATGGATCCAAAGTGCTAAAGAGAAATCAGAGATATGTAACCTCTTAGTTAAAGACCTGAAAGTTATATTAACTGAAGAATAAAGTTCTTCCTCTTTAAAGATCATGTAGTTTTGATGTAGAGACCCTCTCTCTGGAATAAGCTGAACTAGGATTTTTCAACTTGTACGTCAATCATCAAAGTATTATTTCGAAGGAAAGAAGGAAAAAAAGCAGCAGCTTTTTCTCTTAGATCATTGTTTAAAGACTGTACTGTTTGGAATAATTGCTTAAATCATCATCTCTGCCAATATGAGGAGCACACCCCTTCCAGTGTTTGGAGGGGAACCAAAATAAGCCTCATAGAAATGAGCCCTGTCCCAGCCATCCCATAAAAGCCTTGACCAAAGGCTTGGGGTTTATTTGTCTTCCAGACTCTATGGAGAAGGATCTCTATGGATTATTTCATATACTGAAGGAGTTATTTCCTAGGAAATGCAAGACACTTCTAGAATGCAGGGGAAGAGCATTTTGAGATTGTACAAAGCTTAATATGAGCTGCTTAGAGACAGAACCAAAGATGGGGAAACGTGAAGATCAAGGAGTTCTGAGGGGGAACAAACATGGGAAAATAAGGGGGAAAAGAGGTTAAAAGGGCCAGTAAGTTTTAAAGAGTCTCAACTGTACACTTAACTAGCTATGCTCTGTATATGACCTGCACATTCAGCTCCATCTCTGCTATTTGGGGTGAGATCCTGGATAGGTCAGAGGGTCTATGAGTTGGCTACTGGAAGAGCCAGGAGGCCATTTGCACATTCCTGTCAATGTGTGAGGCCACCAGAGGATCCCAGACTGATGGGTAGATGTTGAGTGCCTAGGGGTAGTTACAGAAAGGATCTCTAGTCTGTGTGTCTGCAGACATGGGTGGGCAAAGGGCATCTGTCCCAGAAGGAGTCAAGCTGTAAGCCTGGAGCTGGGATAGCATGCTCAAGTGCCAGCAACTGGGGACATCAGATTTCACTTAGTGGACAAGATAGGTGTCCAGTATATAGATATATAGTACATACCTGTATTTTTCATGAACAGATTTTTGTCCTGACCAGTCAGACAAGTGAAGAGAATGAGGCAGTTGGTGCAATTTGTGTCTACATGAGCACTGTGCTTTCCCTCTATGTTGACATATAGCCCTGTTGTGTGTTTATACACATTTGCTTATTGGGAATACATGCTCAGCCTTGGTACTAACTGAACCTGGGGACACAATGTTGCAGTAGATTAGACAACATTAGGCATTTACATTAAGCATTTACATTAATGAGAGTTTTTTAAGGATACTTCACTCTTGGTCCATGTGTGTTCAGCAATCTTTGAGAATGATTGCAAAAATGGGCTTTCCAGTACTGCTGCACAGGGAGATGTCTTTTTTTTTTTTGTATCTGCAATAGCAAAACTTTGTGCTTGTCACAAGTTCTTCTGGGTAAGACAACTTCACACATGCAGAAAATTTCCTTTTGGAAATTTTAATTTAGATTCTCATCTGCTGGGTTTTGGGTTTTTAGAGTTTATGTTTCTATTTTTTTTTTCAGGGTTAGAGAAGGTCTATCTACCCTTTAAAGAAGATGGACAGATACTGAAGAATAGTAGTAATCACAGCAGATTATCTGGTCAGTAAGTTGTGCAAGTTCCACATTTTGTTAGAGCCCTGTGTAAATTGGTGAAAAAAGATGGCAGTACAACGCCAAGATAATTAAAAAATTACTATTCCCTGTGAGCCACATGACCTTCCTCCTGGGGACCTTCATTCCACAGAGCAATACTTTCAATGCTTGATTTGAAATCCAGACTCAGACATTTTTTTCCCCTTTTTTTTTTTTTTTCCACAAATAAGCAAAGGCCGGAACTTCAAGAAAAACATCCATATACAAAAACTGTAATTATGAAAAGTTCATGCAAATTGTTAACAATTGCATCATATATCAAAGGCTGTATATCAGCTAGCTTCTGATATTCTTCAGTATACTTCGATTGTTTTAAACCAGTTTTGAGATAAACCATCACTCCCACTCTACTATAGCATAGATTAATGCTAGAGTTCCAGTAGCTTCTTTTTATTCCTTTAGAAGGCACTCTCACAGTTGCCTTCCTACTTCACAAGCCAAATCTTGACTATGCACAATTTGGTACATATCACTAAATCAACATAAATTAGGGTTACTATCTGGCCAAATAAGATATAGAATGAATAATGTATTTGATGTATCATTTTGAGAAGACCCATTACCTAACTAATTAAAATGTAAATGTTATCAGACTAGATTACATATACTACACGGGTCCCAGAGACATGTTTGTGTTACTGCCTACATTTCAGCCCTACTTATCTGAAATTAACCTCTTCATAGCTCTTTTTAACCTGAAAAATCATAGATTGAATTGTTTCGTAATGCAAATTTCCTGATTTTTTTCCCTTGACTTGCAAAAACAGGCACAATTTGAAAAAAAGTAATATTTGTTTTGCCATATTTTACTGCATTTAAACAAAAAGCCTTTACTCTCCAATGTATTCTCACAGAACACTGTGATGATACACACTGTAAAATACACAAAAAAAAAAACCTATTCAAATACTCAGCTCCAAGAGGACAATTATGCATGTGGCAAAAAAATGAAGGCTGCAGTATATCACCATATTTTGAGATAAAACATATTCTCAGTAATAAAACCCATCTACTTTCACTCTCCTGCTATTTCTATTATTTCACTGAGTCACTGTCTCTTTTACCAGATCACTTTTCTCAGATTTACAGCTTGCAAGCAGAATTAAGTCAGGACTGTTGAAATGAGGGCCAGCTATTACAGCAGATATATTTTCTATGAAGAGAATTCAGAGCAATATATGATCCAAGAGAACATAATTTCACCTATATAGTTTGGATATTGAGGCCTAATTTTAAATTATTCAATTATTCTGTTTAGTTATTAGTTATTACAGTTTTAAGTGTTTGGTGATAATCAGCAAAAACTAATTGACATAAAACTATAAGACATTCATTTTCAAACATTTAACTACATTTTAAATGCTGATATTAGCAGATTACATGGCATTTTGTTTTGTTGCTTCATTAAATGATTGCGAGAGAATGCTCTAAAAACAGTAACATTTGCCCACCAATACCTTCAGAATCCATAGCAGATGCTTCCTTATTGAAGGAAAGGCACAAATTATGTACATTTACTGTCAAGCACACTAGATAGACAAACAACCACTATTTACATTCAGAAAGTTGCAGAATAATGTCAGAACTGCTTTTTGTCAGTAGGAACTACAAAATATTCCTAGACATAAATGAATTAACAGAAATGGTTCTAGAATATTAGGTCAGAATTGTAAAAAAAAAAAAAAACAAACCCAAACAAACAAACAAATCTGAAGAGAACATTAAGCTAGCAAAAAAAAAAAAATCCTAACAGCAGCCAAATGCATCAGTGGAATAATTCTTTCAATGGAGATAGTACTTCTTCAAGGCCAAATGCTCCAATATCTGCAGGAGTATATATTTTAATTTTATTCTGTTATTTCTATGCAGTTATCTAGCTTTAAAGTACCACCAATTTGCTTTGATAATATCTATGTGGCAAATTACTACCCTGCTATTTAGATTTTTCTTCCTGTAACATGAAGATTATAAAAATTAAGCCAGACATATTAGTGTGACACTCTACTGGAACAAAACATATAGAGAACCTTTTCTTAACCCTTGCAAACACTCTGTTGAGATACTGTTTATTCCAGGAGTCTGATTTAATAGCAGAAAAAGCTATTGAAAAGCAAAACAGAATAAAAAAACAGCTGGCTGCATTCCTGCCAGACACTTTCACAGTTCATAAACTCCCAAAACACAAATTAAATACATTAACATCAAGCAATTCTTAGATTTCAATAAAAATCTTTAACTTCACAGCTGAAAAATATAGCATAATCTAATTTTTCCTGAAACAGCCTCACACTGTATTGAAAGTCTTTCTGCAAAACAATCAACATGCTGAGAGATTCAACAACAACAAAAAAAAGTAAGTACAGAACTAATTTGCTTCTTCCAGGAAATCATGGGAAAATATTAAAGACTGCAGCTTAATTCAGAGCTACTGTATTTTCTCTGCTTTGAAGACAGGCCATGTAAAGGAATTATTACATTTTTATGTGAGACAGAAAGAGAAAGTATAGACAATGACAACATGTATAGAATGTTATGGAATGTTAATATCTCAACACTGATACTAAGCACTTGTATAATTTCTTTTCTAAATTGAAAACTCACCACATATTGACAAAGCTGCATTTTATCTGTACCAATGGTATATTAGAGTAGTCTACAAACTGAGGACTCATTTTAATGCTGGCACAAATAATAAGCAGAACATTTTCAAAGACAGCCATGGAAACTAAAATGGATTTTGCTAAAACAAATAAAAACTGAAAATTTTGTATGACCTAGCAAAAAATGCCTGGAATAGGTATTGTCTTGATGCTTAATTCACTTTTGAGTCTAGGAATTTTCTCTCAAGTCAGGGTCTTGCAAAGTTTTACTCGTACAATTTACTTGCATTCTGAAGACTACACAAAGGTAGTGTCCATATAATTTAATAAATGAGTTGTGGCCATTGCTCAGTTCTCAGCCATAATCCTTTCCTGAGAATGTTGCAGAATATCATCTAGAATATCCTCGAGCCTGTATCAGCTGGCAAAGGCCAGATAATATTATTTAAATATTTATATAATAATATTTAAATTGTAGTTGGTCTAAAGTGAGCACTTAGTGGTCTCCATGCAACTTCCTAGCGTGGATACAGCCATGCAATCTAGCAGGTTGAATACTTTGTGTATCAACAT
The DNA here is from genome assembly GCA_003676055.1 of Chloebia gouldiae. NCBI lineage: Eukaryota > Metazoa > Chordata > Aves > Passeriformes > Passeridae > Chloebia > Chloebia gouldiae. The sequence continues at coordinate 39,064,534 of QUSF01000007.1, forward strand.
GAATCCTTCAAAATAAAAGTAATATTGACAAACAGATGGCTGAGACATTCAGCAGTTATCACATAGCTATTGCAACCCAGAATTAGACTGCCCGGTTTCAACCTCAAATTCATAGAAAAGGGGACATGTTAAATTTGAACAGCAACTCTACTCTAAATGTTGAAAGTCTTTATTGCAATAATTAGCCTCATTAAAGTTCTATTCCTAAAAAAAAAAAAAAAATTAAAAGCAAAGAGCTTAATAAAAAACTTTTTTCATCAATCAGATGACTTTATCTGGCTACTGAGGCTTGTGAATCAAATCCAAAAGCATGAAATAGAAGTTGTCAAAAAAAGTTAAAGTTTTAAGTAGAAGAGTATAATTGTTTTAAATCTATCCTCTGTAAAAGCACATGAACAATTTCCTATGCAGAATTCCGACTAGAAGTAATTGTCAGAAATAAAAATCAATAATACAAGAATCACAGAAAGACATACATTACATTAAAAACGTGTAAAAACCTCCTCAGATAAAATTTGAAAATTGAGTTATGTGAAACTTTTCATGGAAAACACAAGGAAATACCAGAGAGTTCACTTTCAAATAAGTGTTTTCTCTTTTGAATTCATTGTTTGGCTCCAGGTAGGCCACATCATAATTCAGCTTGGAATTCATGATTCATATTGTTCTCAGTGAAATATTTCCCAATCAGCCATTACTGCCTACAGGCATGAAGAAAAATAAATCAGCATAGTACAATGTATGTTTTTATTATTTTTTAACACTGAAGCTAATGGCAGGACCTTTAAACCATCTGCTATATCTAAGGAAAAAGTATGGACAACTGGTATTGAAAAGATTGAAAAGATTTTGCTATTGAAAAGATTTAGAGGAGGAACATATGTTCCAATGGCAATTTTCCCCCTGAGTGCAGAGGGAAAGAGGTAAACAACATGTAAGCTCCATAGTTACAGTTCCAGAGTTCTGCATATTCTGAATCACATTGCAAGACATTAAGAGGTTTTTCTTCTACACCTGCTGATGCTCAAGGGAGCACAGCAGACAGAGCAAGCAACCAAATTGTCTTATGATGTATGCACGGTTCAAAGTGAGCACCCAAGGATATGAATCCTTGGGTGTGCTGTGCTGATGACTGAACCAACTATCTGATCACTCAGACACATTCTGGACAAACACCCTGGAAACTAACATGGCAAAAAAAAAAATTTTTTTGCTTTAGTGTAGATACAAATTTTAAACTTAACCTCCATCTCTGCTACTTTCACTATTTCCTGGTTCATCTGCACTTTAGGAATATCCAGTTAGAAGGCCCAGGGCACAAAAAAAGCAAACAGAAAGAATCTCCCAACTGATTAAAAAATTATCTGAGAGATATGTCTGTGACCTTGGCAATGCTTATTAGCTGAGACAAAGAAGCAAACCTTTCTGTAAGGTTCATATTGCTTTTAGCAAGCTCTGACTCTAAGGCAAAACAATTCCTTCATGAGAGTTTTATAACTTCCAGAATAGTATGAGGAAGCTGTGCCAGCCCATCAGATGTGTGGGGTTTATGCATTAAAAAGCAAATACATGGGGCAACTTTTCTGGTCGTGGCATGTGACTACGTGGTGGTGCCTGGGGGTGTAAAGCCTGCCTGAGGCACTGCTGAAGGTCTGCAGGGAACCAAGGAGCCAAATGTAGCTGAATCACAGAACTACCTGAACAAAGCTCTCCCTAGAGCGAATCAATCTTGAATGATGCATTGGAGAAAGATTGGGTTTTACACGTGTAAAAATACATCCATGAAAATGGCATTTACTCATACATTTGCTGGGTTTTACAGTTCTCACAGAAAGCATTGATTATAAATCAGGACAATGCAGTACACATCTGAGAACAAGTCATTTAGAGGCCATCCATGTGAAAGGAAAACATCATGAATAGCTTGTATAGAGAACACAGCTGTTACTTCTTATTTAGCAAAACTGACCTGAGATGACTGTACACCCTTGGTAGGGTTTGCATATGACATCAGAATTCCCTTACAGTTTCTTGTACTCAGCAGACATCATATGCAGTGCCTAAGGAAAAACATTCTTTAGGAAGGATTTCTGAAAGAAAATGTAATCAGAATTCTCATTGCAAAAGTTCATGTGAAAACTTCTAAGGAATATGACACTTTGAAAATTAAATCTTTCAGTACAATGAAAATTAATTTGGCTTATAGATTCTTGCCTGAAATAGAAAGCTAGAGACACATTTCTGTAGAAGTGATAGGTGGGAGGTTCTAATGGGCAACATGCCCATATCAAAAGGGAGAGACAGGAATGTCTTCTAAGAATTTTAATGCAACTATTGTGAGTGCAGGCAGAGTACAACAGAACTAGAGCACAGATTATTACCAGGATCACATTCTCCCTAAACAGTATCTCCTAGTGCTACTGTAATAACTCAATGGACCACTAATCTAAATGCAAAGGACTTTTCTGGTGCTCTTAATCATTTGACACTGAAGGAATAGCCATTTGGGAGGAGTCAACATAACAGAATACCCTTTATGTAAAACAACTTAATATTGTATTAGTTTGTGGTGAAGGAAAAAAAATAAAATAAACTTTAAAAGGTAGAAGATCTGCTCTGATACAGGCTAGAATAAATGTGATGCTATATTTTAATTTATTTTTATATTTTTCATTTGTCAGTAAAGATAGCCTGTTTCTGACTAACATCACATTCTGATTTTTAGCCTAGGGATACAAACAGTCTTACAGCACTGTGTTTTTCCAAATACATCCAGCATCTGATGACACTGAGTATAAGATATCATTGAGTATAAGCACCTTAGTAAGCTTCAGACATATGAATTATAAGCTCATGGGGACACAAATACAAGGCAAATATTTTCACAGAAGTGGCTCAGTAGGAAAATTTGTATTTTAAATAGCTTTTGAGCATTTGGATTAAGAACCAAAGCTGAGTGGGAGGGATGAAGACAGATTATACCAGACACAGATGTCTTCCAGTAATATGCCTTGAGATGCATAACCACAGAATTTGTGAATTTACACTGCAGACTTTACCTGGTGAGAAAACTGAAAGAAAAGACCAGGGAATTCCCAGAAAATTTTGGGAATTACTTCATTTGAATACTCACAATTGTCTTCATATTCATTTGTTCACCTTCAGGTTTTAAACTGAAGTTTTAAAAAAACAATAAATTGTATTGTACAACAGTCACAACTGCATTAATTAGGAGAAATGTTTTCAAGAATGTATTATTAATTTATCTCTTCAGTCACCTACATTACACAAAAATTCTGAATTAAATCCTAGAAGAAACTAGATAAGGGTTAAGTTGCTTACAATTTTTAAACAGAGTTAGATCCACTGGTGTTATTCTAACAAATATCTGATTAGTCATACTAAAAAATAGTAATCTCTTATTTTCCACATGCATGTCATTATTTAACATAATGCAAAAATGAAGGAAAAAAGAATTCCTGCAGTCCCCTGAACTGGGAGGCTCATGATGTTTCATGCACTCTTTTCTGCAAATTTCTCCTGGATGATTCAGCTATTTGGCTGCATGACCAAGCATACTACACACGATTCAGAAGTGTATATCCTAAGATTTATTATTCCTAAATATAATGCAGTGCTTCAACCAGACAAAAATCTAGCACAATGGGTCAAAATATTAAAATCCTGATTTTTTTGGCATTCTTTGTTTTGTTGTTAGTCACTATCTTGACATACATAAGTTAAATACAGTAATTAAAAAAAACAAAACCTCATTTGGGTATAAAACTTCTGCAGCTGTATATCAACTGTGGTAATATCTGTAAGGGATGACCAAAAATTCTGTACAGGATAACTTCTGATATTAAAAATGCAGGCATAACATTCTGCTATCATTCAGGCTGAAGGACTGTTTTGAGCTCAAGTCAACCTTCCAAATAAGTCTCTCCTGGGTGGTGGTGCCTGACATGCAAGAAAGGAAATACAGTTATGTTTTTATTAAAATATGTGCAACATTTAAAAATGAAAATACTTTCACTAACAAATATCTTGTCAGTAACATTAGAGTGGTGGTTGCCAGAGAGACTAGAAATATGACTGATGGAGAGTAAATGAGAGAGTGAAAGAAAGAAAGAAGGAATGAAGGAAAGAAAGAGAAAAAAGGAAGGAAAGAAATGAGAAAGAGAGTAAAAAGCCCCACCTGCCTTTTCCCAAAACAACATGAATGTTAATTCAGATTCCACAACTAAACTCCCATTGCCTTAATGACATAATGGGGTCCTCAGTCACAGAAAGACAGCCACATTTCTCTGTAGCACCAAGAATCCATTTACACTGAGAAAAGAAATAGCCACCTAAAACTACAAGTTTTTTGTGCATAATAGCTTTTTATGAAAAAGACATATGACCCAATTTCATTTTGACGGAAAGCATGCAGTGAAATGGCCATCTGAGGTAAAATGCTGCCATTAAAATTCATTTCTGCTGTGAGTTTTAATTCTTAATAGAACTTGGGCCATACAGAATTTAGGTACAAATGCAGTTATTAATTCATGCAGAACTTAGCACAAAAGTTCTTCTTACAGTTGGAGCCCTTCACCTAAAGGAAGAAATTGCCTACAATGACATTTGCTGTAGTTACAACATGACTGAAAGGCAAAACCCTTCCAGGCAGAAAAGGGAACAAGTGCAGAAGAAAACAGTAACTCCATAGTGTTTTTCAAAGGTTTTGATTTTAAGCAGGCTGACTACATGCCCTAATATAGAAAAACACCTTTCTACACACTTTGTTTCTTGAATATTTCCATCAAAGTCCATGAGATAATTCAAATTCTTGCAGGATGATACAACCATTTGAACCCTTTATACCACTGAAAAATAAGCTTGAGCAAAGAATAGCCTAAACATTATGAACCTTATTCTCAGTAACTGCAAATTCGTATTATTCCTGACTTTGTTTTAATTTCATAGACTTACAACTATTGATGATGTAGGGGCATATAAATTGATAAATGCAACTTCTTGGAAGAGATGCAACCATTTAATCATTGTTTCATCTCTAACAAAGTGGAAAGATAATTTAGAAATTTATAAATAAGGCCTTTTTTACACAGTTATTTGTAATAATATTCAACTCATTTGTAGCATATAAGGTAGATAACCTATTAAAAGTGGAATAATAAATTCTGTAAATTTTATAATATAGTAAGATCCAGAAAAACAGCTAAGCTATTCACAAATAGTCATCTTACAGTTTTTCTCAAAGACCCAAAGCATTAAAGATATGAATGATGCAAAAATACAAAAATCAAATAAAAGGGATTTGAAAATTACATTATTTAAGCATTGAAATAAATTGTGTGCAAAACCAGCCTAGAGAATACAATCTATGCTGAATTTATTTCATTCTTATTTTGTGCTTAAATATATGATCTGGCCTCGACTGACATTTTTAAATGCTACTTTTAGAGTCATGTCATGCTTTAAATAATTCCAGTTTGAAATAATTGATTCATGAGCAGTTTATCTGATTTACTTCCCTACCAGATGGCACAGAAATGTCCTGTGTCATGAGCTGTGCCACTGGATCTGGCTAAAAGACTGGATTACTTTATGCATTGCACCTGTAGTCCCTTTTAGCAATGAGAACCCTGCAAATTAGCTCAATAAATGAATTTGACATTTATCTTTCAATAATCACTGATTTTTAGACTACAAGAAAAGAAAAATAGTTCTGGATTTATGTTAGCAGCTATGGCATAATAAGTTCCCTTCTAGGTATCATGAGCATATACCTTGAACAGTCTCATTTAGTGTGATCAAATACAGAAATGCAAGCAAAACCCTCATTAATGGTTTCCCCATGGGATATGTAAACCCTGAAAAGTGAAAAAGATTATGATATAATAAAAGAAATATAATTAATAAAAGGGATATCTCTCAAATTCTGTATTTCAGTATTCAAATTGAACAGAAAATTATTCTGGCATCAGTTTTTGGACCATCACAAATTGTCATATAAAACTTTCTCTATCAAAATCTACTTCCATTTAACACAGTAATGCTTTAAAACATTAACTATATCCAAAACTGTGAACATTTAAACTTCATATGTTTAAGCATAGAGTTAAATTCTTTCTCTTTCATTGCCTAATGCTACATAAAAATTTATGAGATGAATATAGGAAACACAGAATCAGGAACTATAACTTAGAGAAAACACACCCCTTTATCCATTCAAACCATTAAAGAAGCACACATGACTGAGCATTTTGCTGCCATCAAGGTAAACACACTAGAATTATGTCACTCAAGCAGGAAAAGGATGCTGCAGCCACGGAAGTGCCTTCCTGGAAAGTTGAAGAATAAACTTGTTTGCAAAGTTGATTTACTAAAAAACCCCTGTTGGCATCTGCCAAAAGAGAATGGCAGCAGCTTTTAAATTCAAACTGTCTCACACAGATAGTGAAAGCAAAAAAAACTGACAAAGTATTTATGCCCAGAGCTTGCACTACAGTTAGGAGAGTATTCTGTCCTTTAGAAATATAATGCTATGAAAAGTGGTAAATGAGCTGATAGAAGGTATGCAAAAAATTTTCATATGAAAATTGAGTTCCATAATCATGACAAATATTTTCTAGGTCAGGTGTGGTTTGCATTCTGAGCTAACTGCTGTGGGCTTGAGTTTGTGGGTTTGGGGCTTTTTAAATTTTTAATCAGAAAAAAAAAAAGCAGCAACTACAAAGAAAAAATATTTTTTGTTGGCTCCTTACCTACAAGTTAAGAGCTGTGAAGTAAGTAAAAAGCTGAGACAAAGGATGAACATAAAAGATGCTAATATGGCAACCCATCACCTGATGCTTCCCCAAAAGGGAACCAAGTAGCAAACAGAAGCTGGAGGCAAAGCAAGCAACAGATGGAATTTATTCAGACAGGAATTACCTTGTAAAAACCATATCAGGCATGAAGAATTGATACTTCACCTTTAAGGTTTGGAAATATCAGTCACTCTGTCTCAAATCAAGCAGGGGATTTTCCACTAAGGGAATTTACCCAGTGGTGGCGCAGCTAGAGGGCAATGTAAGGAACAGAGAGACATGGGCACACCACTTTGTAACACTGGTGACCAGACAATCAAGAAGTGACACACGGGAAGTGGGACCTGAGCTATCTTGTCAGATTCCCTGCTTGGCCATTTGCTGAGGAGGAGGAGCCCTGGCTGGCTCCAGGTGGTACCATTTTTGACAGATTGCTGAGGAGCTTCTCAGGGTGGGGTGGAGGAAAGCTGAAGGACTGTCACTCATCCCTTCACTACTGATGGAAGGCACACACGTCAGACATCAAAGAACAGAAAAGTAAAACTCTGTGAAATGGAAGTGTTAAGTATTGGAGATGCTCTGAAGCATGTCCTCCTCTTGAAACTGCTGGAGCAACAAGAGTGAGCAGTGATAGAAAGCCCTGACAAAGTTATGATCATTGAATGACAGCTGCTTAAGAAGGCATTCCAACAAGGTGTTTCAGATGCTTGTTTATATGCAAAGAGGGTAGACTTTCTCCATGTCACATATATGTTTGTCTTTAAGAAATGGCTTGATGTGCTCTCTCAGCAGTTGAACATTGTAGATCTTTATTTTTTAATCACTTAGAGAATTTTGACCTATAGTTTATCAGATAAGAAAGCTGAAGGGAACAAAACTGTTTTATTTATGTTATCTTATTTCCTCAACACAGCCTGCAGATTTTTAGGGTATATTAAGACTTTGTAAGATGGGAACACTTCTGATTTCCTGGACTCAAGCATTAACGCCAGCCATACTGCCTCTCCATCTTTGGGGATGAAAAGGGGTGACGTGATGTTGACATCATGCTACAGATGAAGGAAAAACTTTTTACAGCACATAAACACAGTCATTGCCTTAACTTTATTCTGCTTTTAGACATAGGATTCTGAATCAATGCAGGTGATGCTGCCGCTGTTTGTACACAGTAATACACTCAGACTTGGTTTCAGTGGAGCACACTTGTGCTTACAGCCTTCCACGTGCCATTGAACACGTATTTACTTTAACAACATACATACTTCTTCCTGCTTGAAAATGCATATATAGTCAATTTCCATAAAGAACAGTTTCCATATTTGGATTTCGTTTAGAGATCTGCCAAGCAACCACATATCAGGATTTTATTTCCATGTATTAAATCTTATTTTAATACATGGAAATAATCCCTATGACTAAAAAACTGAACTTCAGACAATATGTCTCTGATTATACTTGTTCCTTGGGGTTCTTCAGTGTTATGAAGTATAGGTCAATAGAAATATAATAATGTTCATCATCATTTAAAAGATAACTAAGTCTAATTCTTAAGAAATCTAAAATGATCCATTATCCAGTTGCATAACTTTTCCTGTGTCAAACAAACTAGTTTTTTCTTTCTAAATTGTAATTATTTTACTACCACTACCTTCAAAGACATAGAGGACCAGATCTGGTCTGTTAATTCACTTTAACTATAAAACTGTCTTGTGCAACAGATAGCACTCCTGTGAATTTTAATTGATTTAGTCTGCTGTACTACCAGAAGAGTAACACCATTATACAGATAGTTTGAGCAATCAATCAGCAGTGCTCCAATGGAGCAGAATCTGAGCTTTGGAACCTTTCCCCAGCAGGAACACAGCTTCTGAGCTCCTGAATAAAAAAAAAAAAAGTTTCTTACTGCTCCCTCAAACAAAACTTACAAATAAAAATAAAATATAGAATCAAAAATGAAAATCAAACTCCATTCCAGCTGAAGGAAGGGGAGGAGAAAAAAATAGCAAATTATTCAGTGAGATTCTCTCACCTATTTTTGCTCTGCACAATATAATCAATCTCTGCATTACCATATTCACTTTACATTTTCCCATTTGACTGATTTTCAGATTGAATCACTGTCACATAAGAGCACTAGACAGAATTACTATGTCTTTTCAGCCAGCTACTGCATTACATTTATAGTTCAATATCTGCTATTCACTTTCTTTTTCCTTTTACATACTTATTTTACATTTTCTCTGACCAGTGTCATCCCTATTCCTAATTACACTCAAGACCTTGCACATATCTGAGGATGGATTTTCATTATTTATCAGTAGTTTATCTCCTAAGTGCTCATAATGTACAAGGCAGCCTTACAGTACACTGTATATGGGAATATGCATGTAGGAGTAATAACACTCTTTGAAGTGTTTCCTTCATGCTGTGTTCCAAATCTAACTCCTTATGTCATGTTGCTGCATTAGTTTGTATTCAGGACATGAGCTAGATAGGGCTATTATTACCACAGTTTTTGAGAAATTCCTCTTATTTCATGAATAAAAGTTGAAACAGTTGGGCTCAGAATGGCATTTATAAAGTAACCAGCAGTTTTTTCAATCATCTGGCTTATCCTGCTTTGTTAGAAACTGAAAAATACAAGGATTAAATATGAGCATGTCAAAAATTTCAGATGCCAAACCATGAAGCAATCAGAAAAGCTATAAAAATAAGGCTCGCTAGATTAAATAATTCTAATGCATGTTTCCAAGTTTTTCTGTAAATTATGAGCCTACAGTAAACACTGCAGTCTTCCCATGTAACACTGGTGCTCATGGTACCCAGAAATTCAGAATATATGGGTCCCAGAGCAGTTCCTTTTCCCACACATACCACAGCCTTCATGCCCTGCACTCTCTAAATGCACTACAACCCTAAACAAGCCTCCATTTTACAGTCCCCAACTAGGAGTGTAACACCATGCCACCACCTTTTCCTGCCACTCCTTCAAACTGATGCCCTATCCATCCATTTAACTTCCTGCCACATCCTTGCTACTGATAGCTGTAATCACGTCTGGGAATGTATGTAATCCCACGGCCAGAAGTCAGCACCTCCAGACAGTCAGTTATTACTCTGAGATTGGAGTGTCAGAGATTTAGGTTTAAGAACTCCACAGAGGCAATTGTTAATCACTGATATCTCTATTATCTAAGGGATATAGCCTGAAACTAAGGTGAGCTTCTCCACACAGGCAGTGGAATCATATGGAACTGTTTCCCATAAGAACATTTCAAGGTTTATGTGCACTAGGAATTTTGTAGGGTGGCTGAAGCATGAGCTTTTATGAAAGATTTATAAATCAGTGGTGCTGTCATGTTTTTGTAGTCTCCTAGAATTTCGTAATCTAATCAGGATAGTGTTCCTGAGAATCGGAACCTGTCCAATCCAGAATACTGAAACTAATATTTTTCAGAGAAATATATTTGCATATGTCAATTTTTTCCCAAGGACTGGAGAGCTTGATTTTTTTTTTTTTTTTGTCCTGGAAGAAAAAAATTAGATTGTGTTGTTTCATTTCCTGCCAGAAAACCCCTAAACATTTTTAAAAGCATTAGTAAAATCCAGAAACATTTCATAGAGTGACTGGCATCTACAATTTCTATACATATCTTTGGGAATCAATGCCTAACAGACATTTCAAAAATGAAGGGAAAGCTTTGTTGAATTGATTAACTAATCAGCTGTGGAATCAGCAACCTAACATCAGAGATGTTAGGGGAAGGAAATGGAACTGTTCAGAGATCATGGGTACACTATACACTACTAACATGCCTGTGATGGTAGTGGGTTACAACTGTGACTATATTATTGATTATAATTTCATCTGGACTAAATAAGAAACAATCTAAATCTCTAGACAATCTAATGAACTAGTGTAGTTTATTACAAGGTTTTCTCAAAGAAGTTTGTTATTCAAAAAACTGATGGGATGTAGCAGGAAGAGAAACAAAAATTATGTTGAGAAGCCACCATGCAAGTAAAATGTTTTTAAAGTTAGTAATACGGGTTGGTACTGAAATAACATTTTGTCTTGAATAAAATACAAAACCACTCCGACTAGAAAAGCTTCACAGAGCTTTATTAGGCATTGATGCCACCTACTGGAAACCAAAAAAGGTAGAAATGCCAAGTCTGAGCAGTTCTCAAATACCCAAAGGAAAATCAGTGAATTGCTGCCACATATAATCACTAAACACATAAGCCTGGTGTCAAACATGTGGACAAGCTCACTCAAAAAAGTAAAATTGATGATACTGTATAGGTGAGAAACTAAAGAGAGTGCTTACAATTGTGCATATCAAAACAAAATCTGTCCATTCTGAACTTGGAACTCCAAGCTAAAACCCAGAAGTGCTTACAGAATTCTGAAGTTTTAAGAGGGCTTTTTGTAAAAGGAACAGTCATATAAAATATGTGACAATATGAGGTATTTCCCTATAGCTTTAAGTCAAAGACAATTTCTTTGTTGAGAGTTGAAATAGACCTTCCAATTGCATTTGAATACATAACAAAATCTTGCTGTTATAACTTGAAAAATCATGGATCTGCCAACTGTAGAATGAATTCACTACATTACATCACAACCAGAATAAGGAGGGTCTCTAGACTATCTCTAAGCAGAAATTAAATCAAAATACCATTACCTTAAATATTATTTACTGTTTTGAAAGGGAGCTAGTATAGCCACCTAATAATATATGTTCTAAAGCAAAAAGTTTAACATTTCCACTGGGGCAATTAAAACCTTCTGTTCTTTTTTCCTCTTACAAACACAGAGCATTCTGGGCATATTTTCTTCATGTCAGTTCAAGGTTTCTGAGACACCAAGACATTCCAGGCATCCTCACACTATATATTATATTATAATCCTACTATTATAGCTCAGTAATCAGTGCCATTCACAATCCACCTACAAGCATGAGAACAATTTTTAATGACAAAGAAAAGGGCAAAAATACAAATTATAATGGAAAAAGAATTATGATAGAATCACAGAGTCAGAGAATCTTAGAATATGCTGATTTGGAAGGGATTCATCAGGATCATCAAGGCTAATCCTGGCCCTGGACAGGACACCCAAAGTCACACCATGTGCCTGAGAGCATTGTCCAAACTCTTCTTGAATTCTGCCAGGCTGATGCTAAGACCACTTTCCTGGGGAGCCTGTTCCAGCACCCAACCACACTCTTGGTGGAAGAACCATTCGCCAACCTAAACCTCCTAAACCTCCTCTGACTCAGACTGATGCCATTTCCTTGAATTCTTTCACTGGTCATGCAAGTGAAGAAGTTGGTACCACTCCCTCCTCTTCCCTCATGAGGAAGTTGGGAGACTGCAGTGAGGTCTCCCTTCAGTCTCCTTCAGGCTGAACAGATCAAGTGACCTCGGCCATTCCTCACAGGACTTGCCCTCAAGGCCTTCACCGTCCTCATAGCCCTCCTTTGGACACTCGCTAGGAGCTTAATAGTAGTCATTTTTAAATTGTGGCACCCAAAACTGCCCGCAGCACTCGAGGTGGGGCCACCCCAGTGCAGAGCAGAGCAGGACAATCCCCTCCCTTGCCTGGCTGTTGACGCTGTCCCTGATGTCCCCCAGGACACATTTGTCCCTCCTGGCTGCCAGGGCACTCCTGGCTCACATTTGTCTTGCCATCAACAGGAGCCCTGGGGCCCTTCCCTCAGTGCTGCTCTCCAGCCTCTCTGTCCCTGGTCTGTACACACAACCTGGGTTAGCCAAGCCCTGGTGCAGAATCCAGCACTTGCCTTTGTTAAACTTCATGTGGCTGGTGATTGCTCAGCTCTTATTTGTTGAGGTCCCTCTGCAGGGCTTCTCTGCCCTCAGTAGGCAGCTCCTCCTAGTTTAGTGTTACTGGCAAACTTAGGATCTCTTCAAGTCCCTATAATCCCTTCAAGTCATTTATGAAGACGTTGAAGAGAACTGGGCTGAGGATGGAGCCCTGTGGAGCCCCACCAGTGACAGCATGCCAGCCTGATATTACTCCATTCCCTAGAATTCTTTGTGCCCAACCTGTGAGCCAGTTGCTCACCCATTGTGTAACCCTTATTCACCCTCACTCACCCTTATTCAGCTGAGTGCTGAGTATTTTGTCCATAAGGATACTGTGAGAGTATCCTTTGCTGAAGTCCAAAAGCATTGCTGAAGTCCAAAACTATTAGGTCTACTGGGCTTCCTAAATCAAGTTACCCTGTTGTAGGATGAAATTATGTTGAACAAGCAGGACTCTCCCTTTGGGAAGCCATGTGAATCTTGGATATTCTCAAAAGAAATAAATTTGAAGTCATTGTTCTTTCTAAAATAATGGTTTCTGGTTTTGTGCATTGCACTCTTTTCAACAAAAATAAAACTTAAAAGGTCATGTTGGTTCTTAGTGTCTCGACTGCTCTAACTTACAGATGTACAAATGCAATACTCTAGACAGAAATAGAAATGGCAGAAACAAAAAAGGGCTTAGATAGTGTAAACTTGCTATATTAAGCCAACAGAAATATAGAATTATAAAGACAAAATATAGTAAAATATTACAAGAAGAATTAATACTTGAAATTGTTGTAATATTGCTCTAGAACTCAAAATTAACTAGAAGAGTACATTCACTCTGTGCCAATTCCTTACCAACATACATTCCAACCTCAAACAGAGAATTCCTGTCAGACAAGACTTTGTTTATTTGGTACATTATATATTTCAAAAAATAAAAACTTACCCCAAAGAGAACTCTTTTTCCCTTAGTCTTATAAAATTTTATCATTTTTGCAGTGCCATTGGCAAAGGTAGCAGTAAAATGCAGGTAAAGATTTTAAAATTGATAATATCCTGCTAAGCTATAAGCACATTTAGTGGTTATGGCACAGGAAAAAAGCCTTATGAAAGGCTGGAGAAGGCAGATATATGTTGAAGCCAAAGTGAAAATTAGTAAATCTGGTCCTAAAACTATGCAGGATATACTTTACAATTTCTAACTGATCTCATATATGCAGTGACTGCATTCTTTTCAACATAAGAGATCATGTATCCAATTTCCATAATCTCAGCATAGTTACGGCAACTTTGAAAGGGCTTTAAAGCAAGAGCAGAGCTAAAGTCCTTTTCTCTCCAATGCTGCTTATTCCACATCAATTCTCACTGATCTCAGAAAGAATTTTAGAAATTACTACAGCAAAGCCTAGCCCTATGTATCCTGATATTTTTTTCAGGTAATACAGATGAGTAGAATAGGTCTGACAAAGTACAGGTTGTAACTGAATGTAGAGGACTTTGAGGCAGTAAGATCCCTGCAGTTAGGAAATCCAAGCAGACAAATACATTTGCAAAAGGAAAAGGGATAGGAAAATCTAAACAAATAAAAATATGCAACTTTTGCAGCAGAAGAAAAGTTCACCATTCTTTGCCCTCAAGCTGCAGCCACTATGCTCAGATTTGGGGTTCCCCTCCGCAAGTGCTTTCATATCCTTGAATTTTATCAACCATATGTAACACTTAATGCCAAAATAATAAAAAATCTTTGCTACTGGGACAAAATCACTACTAAAATAATTTTTAAATGAAGTTATTAAGATTTCACTGTGTAACTTCAAAATTAACCCCTGTGATAGTTAATGAGCTGGTAATTACAGTGTTTAGGTAGAATGTGGACTGAAGTTCCAGACTTCTCTGAGATGAGCAGAGCACAAACAGGAAGCTGAACAAGGGAATCCCATGAAAGGATTTGTTTTTATTGCAGTACAAAATGAGAAATTTTAATGTCAAAAATTAGCCTTGGTTATTTTTCACTAAAGTGTAGATTACACTGATAAAAACTTTGATTTTCATCTTGGACATTTTATTATTAATTATTTCAGCTCCAGTTGGTCTATATTTGCCATAGGACCACAGTATTCTGACTGACTTCCTTTTCAGTCCCCAGCAACATCCACAAAGGCTTTTGTCACACAACCCTGCCTTGGTGTTACTTGTATATTGTTTTCATTGAGCTATGCTATTCTGACAGCATGCAATTTCTAAGTCTAGTCTGCTGTCACTCTTTAATGCTTCTGCTCTGAAGAACTAGACATATGTTCAGTTATATTTAGAGCATAATTCAACAAAATATTTAAGTGTATATTTAAATCTATTGCTATGAGTTATGTACTTAGAAGATATGGGGTTTAAAGTATTTCTCATGTTTTATACAGTCAGTATTCTTTATCTTGTATATGAAATTCTTTTTCTTTTAAATATGTATTTATCAGGTCGTGTCCTTACAGTTAGCACTGTTGAAAAGAAAGTGTGTGAAGGGGAAACACTAGCTGACATACTGTCAAATCACAGCCAAAACCTGGATTTTTTTAATCTCTAAGAAGTAAAAACACAAACACTGAATCACAATTAGCCATAAAAAGAAGGGATATATGAAGTAATTAAGTTTAAGTCTTCGTAACTATTAATTGTATTTTACTCACATCTATAGGCACCATGATTCATCTTTCATTTTGATACATATAACAAGGAAGGAAAGAAGTTGTGTCTGGTCTCATAATTTTAACAGTTTAAACCTGTTCCCATAAAAAATAATGGGAAGCATTTGTGAATTTATAGAAAACAAAATTCTTCTCAGTGGGTTCATCTGATTTTAATAGGAATGGAGCTCTGGAAAAGCTCAAATTCAGCAAAGGTCTCTATGCCTCCAGCAGAATCAATGCCAGCTTGGGTAACAGGGCTGTCTATACTGATCACCATAATAAAGAAGTGTCTTTGATACTAAATATGGAGATATTAATTGGCAGAAGGTTCAGCTCACAGAGAAAATGTGCAGGGAAAACCAGGAGTGTGAAATACCACCTTTTTTTCCAGAGTTTAAGGATTCCATCACCAGGAATCAGAACCATTCTTTTGGAAAAGTAACCAAAGATCCCACCCACTCTTAGGCTGTGACTGATACCACATCCTATGTGTATGGTGCTCCTCAGTCTCCTGTTGGAACTGCTTTTACTGCTCAGCAAAGAATTTAATGAACAGGGTGAGTAAACACATGAAAAGGCCACTTTGGTAGCCTAGTAATTATGGCATGTGCTCTTGCTCTGTGTACCTGCTACAAAGGCTGCATTTTTATGCAGAGGTGTTTAAAATGATATTTAATCATTCCTGAAAGAAAATGCCAACTTGAGTTTATGTTATAGTCCTAATGAAATGCCTGCATGTTAGATTTGACACCTATAATTACAGCCCAATTCATGAATGTAGAAGAGAAATTCACCTTTATTTTGTTTACTGCTTTCAGTATTGACCAACCTAGTCTAATGGGAGATGTCCCTGCCCATGGCAGTGGGGTTGAATGATGATCCTTAATGTGCCTTCCAACCTAGGTCACTCTATGGTTCCATGATATCACTCTGTTGTTGTTATATCTTATCAATTAAAGATTACTGAATTGTCCCACTAGTCATAAAATGATAGCTAAATCTGGTTTGTCACAGACATATGTCCACCTTCCCTTATGCTTCCTCTGCCTATTTTCATTGAAATAAAACAAGATCTTACCTCCTTTAAACAACCCCACAGCAATTCTTCAGTTCTTCAGCAGTTCCCAATTAAACAGTAATGACAGATACTCCTGACATCTTTATCTCTTACTTGTCATAATTTAGCAGACTTTCATCACAAAATCCTCCCTAAAATCCTCTGTTTCCCCTAGCAGCACATTCCTCTAGTATTACTAGCTTTTTGGTACATGAGTAAATTATGTCAAAATCACTGTGATGTCCCACTGCTGAGTGACATCTACTCTTTTGTTAAATGTTGATGAAGGCTAAAAGGCATTGTCATTGGTTATCAACAGCATTGGCAAACATACCACCACTGCACAGGCTTTAGTTTCTTAGGAAAGGTAACTGGAATCATGGGACAAACTTGTTTATTCAAAATATTTTGCTGCAGTGCTGCTGGGAAAGGGTTTATCATGTTATATTAAACTAGGTCAATGATGGGTATGTATCTTTACAGTAGTAAGAAATACCTTCCTTTTTGTAATTCCAGCAACAATCTGTTGTATGGAACAATATTTACATATCTTACCTACCTGAATGCATGTTGGTAATGCATACTCAGTTTCCACACTGTATGGGATGCACACTACAGGTAATTCAGTTTTAAAAGCAAAATAAAATTAACAGATTGGATCCCTCTTGAATCCAAAGTGGTACTCAGACATGATAGTCAAGTTAGTAATGATGCCTGCTGTTCAAGTTCATCTTGCAATATGGTTTTGTGGAATTTTGAACCACATCTTTCTCTCATTTGAATAGCCAATTTCTTTAGCTGGAAATAAATTACTTTTGGAGGTAATTTTAGTGAGAGAAAAAAGTTTCCAAGCATTTATCATACATAAAATATATCAAGTCCATGTGAAATGCTTCAAACAGATCATTCCGCTTGTAGCAGAGGCTTTCAGTTTTACCTTTTATTCTCTGTAATAGTTACAAGCCATTTCCCCCTTCTTTTCAGTATCTGAATGGCATATTTCATTCACACATCCATTGCTTTCTGCCCAGCACAGTAATTCAGCTAAAGGAAAAAGCTTAGTATTTGAAAATGTCAGCTGCCCAAAAGATATTTAGAAGTCTGTGAATGTTAACCTTTCTAGCATTTGCTTAAAGCCATCTGAAATTAATTTTCCTTTCTGCCTTCCCATATCTGAATAAGGAAAAAAGAACTACTCTAAGATGCCTATTTAAGCAGAAACTGATACAAGGTATATGATCTCTAGGGAAAACAGGCCTCCTAATATATGTAAATAACTCCCATTCACATTACCATAACTGCAGAGGAACAGATTTTCTCCCAAGATTTTTATTCAGTAAATTAAATTCATGTTCACCTCTCTCAGTTCCTCTTACTTATTCCCATAAAAATGTCTTTTTCTGATGATCTGTGCACACCTTTCTCATCAGTTCACTGTACATAAAATTAAATTAATAGAGATATAAGAGTAGCTTTCAATAATCTTTGTACCCACGATATTTGTTTTAACCATTGATTATCAATTCATCAAGTCAAATTTACTGGCAAAAACATAAATCCTGAAGAAAGCTTTGAAAATATTATCAATTCAAATAAGACTTCACTGTGTAACCATAAAACACAACAGAACTACAAAGTAAAATGCCTCAATTTGCTGGATCATCATTAATGTGAATGTGACACCGTCTATTATATGTTTGATTGCATCCTCTCAACACAAAGTAAAATGAAACTGCAGATCTAATTAAAAATAACACACCATGTAATCATTTCAAAGCAATACAACAGAGCTAAAATTGTTTGTAAAGAAAAAATAATGATCTTTAAATGATTTATGCTTTAAGCAACTAACTTTTAGGTATTGATACTGTTTGTTCTCTATATCACAACAAGGATTTTAAAATTATATTCCCAAAAATAAATAGTATATACTTGACATTAATAGGTCCCATTTGGATAAAACAATATGAGTTTACAGAGGCAAATCTGAGTTGTGCACTTTTTTTCCTTCCCTCTGTGTTCTAGAGAAAAGTTACACTCTTTCCTTCTGATGTGTAATCAGAGCCTCCTGCAGAAAAACTACTCTGGGCCACATAAATGGAAAGTGACCATGGCAACCAGAACAAATATTAGACAACGTGAGGCCACAACCAAGACTTATATAAAGCCCTGCTTTTTACTTTTGAAAGACTTAGCTTCTCCTTTCTTTTAAAATCACATCTGAGCACCATCTAGAATCCAAGCCATTCATTATTCATCCGCAGTATTGTCTTCCCTAAACATGCTAGAGCCTGATGTCTAGCAGCCCTCATCCAGTGTCCTACCACACATCCATCTCCTTAACCCAGGACACATATATCCCAAGCCTACAAGAGTCAGAGAGCTTCCCTTTGCACAGCACACAACTACCCTCCCTGTCAGGAATTCCCTCTGGTTTTGACAGGAGATTTGGCACAAGAGACATCTGTACCTACACGTAGGATCTTATTGTGTGCTACTATTCTGAGAAGACCATCAATTTCAAGGCTTTAAATTAGGAATAGCAGCATTCAAGGCTCTTCCCTAGGATCCAGTACGTATTTTTCAGCATTCCAAGAACACCTGACTGGTGAGAAAATGCTCCCCACTCTTGCCAACTGTCAGATGTAAGCTCCTAATTCATTATGAACCTGGTGGTAATCAAAGTCTAAAAAAATTGTTCTTTATGACTCCAGACTTCTATGGTTTGCATGAAGCATTTCTACAGCATCAAACAGCTTTGTCCAAGCTGAACTCTTCAACTCTCATTTGGGTACTTGCACACACAATCTACAGCCAGATTCAAGAGATCTGGCTTCTTTCAGCATTTAGATCTTCCAAAAGAGATTTATCTGCTTCCATTTTCCTCAAAACCATCATTCTCTGTGTTACTAGACTGGCAGTATGTACTGTGAATGTTACCCTCCTGCTGTTTTGAGCCATATATCCTTGTCTGGATACTTGCAACTTTCAGCCACTACTGAACCCTGTGAGGATAAAGATGGATATATACCTTCAGGCAAATGACCCCATACTGAAAGACTTCTAGGGACAGTTTAGAACCTGCATCCCTGAAACCATGAGGGTTATCATGGTTTATTACACCTTGCTTTATTTCTGAGAGAACTGTGGAGAACCACACCACATACATGAGCTCAAAATACCTCGTTCCCCTCAATAAAGACTGGAGCAACTGCTGCCATCTCCCTAGTACTCAGTAAGGGAAAGAAATTAATATCCTATGAAATATATGAATGTTGAGCCCTAAGGGCTCACACCTTCCCAGAAGAGTGCCCATCCATGCAGAGAAGTGTAACTGTAGGGAAAGAGATGAGCCACACTATTGTCCCGAGAAGAAAGAGACAGCACAGCACACAGTATCTAAATGCAAACTGATTTGCAATAAACCATTCTAAAAGGATAGTGTATCTTAAAATGAAGGCACTAATTAATCTGTTGTTGACTTGCAGGATCAGCCAGTCTGACTGGGAGAAAATGAAGGCAAGGGAAGGGGGAAGAAGGCACAGTCTGCCTATCTGCTCCAGACATGACACATCAGCTTGACTGCCATAATGAGGTGATAGTATCTGCCTGTCTGTCTTACCTCTGGATGTCCTGCGAAACTTCATTTATATCCAGTTGTTTACAGGCTTTGGTAAGGCTTTGGCAATGATTTTTCAGTCAAAAGCCTGACAAAAGCTGATACAGTGTATCTACTTAAATATAGCAGATAGCAATTTTCAGAGGGTTTTTTCCCTACACCACTAAATTTCTGTAGATTTGGATTGGAATAGCTTGTCCCTTGGATAATGGCCACCAGGGCTGAGCTTTCCAGATGCTAGGAAATAGTCATGAAGCCTGGGGAAGCATTAGAATTCACCCTGTAGAAACCAGTGCCTTGGTCCTTCCTGGACCTCAGTACTTGCTCCCTGCCAAGGCACTGTTGAGTAAAATTCTCCCCTGTGCCCACAATGTAGAAATTAAAGAACGAGTCCAGACTGAAGCAAGAGAAGAAAACTAAATTAATTTTAGGGTGAATGACTTGAGCCCTGCATCAAAAAGTAAAACAGAAAACGATCCAACTTAGGTAATTATCCTCAAACCTTTGGCCACTTAACCTGAAAATCTACAGAAAAGGTTGCTGGATGAGGCTCAACTTCAGCTAAGTCCAGCTAAGTCTGGCTTCACAAAGTCCCTGCGATGTAGGACTTATCAGAAAAAAAAAATCATCTTATGCAGCATTACCTTTCCTTCTCTGCCACGTTTTGTTCTTTCCCAATATACCGATATAGCTAGCTCTTCTGGGCACATTGCTAGCTTTATTTTTTTTTTTTAAGTGGAGTTTCAAATGATGCTGTCAAGGAAAATTATTGTAATTCTGGTTTTGATTATTTGCAAAGCAAATGGTATTTAATCATTGCCAGAGATTATTTGACGTGACATTTTCAAAACTGAATTATTTTATTTTTTACACTAAAACCTGACCAGTTTTAATCTCAAATATGCAAAAGCCCATGATTGAGATGGTGATTATGATCACAGAGCCTACATATTAGTCTATTCTGCTTTATGTAATGAGAATTTATCACGCATTTCTCAGAGAAATGACATCCTCAAAGAAATATTTTATCTTCACCAAGATCCTCTGTATAACCTGTAAGTATGAATTCAGTAAAAGTCTTACACAGACACAGTATGTAAAAATTCATCCTGTCAAAATGGCTGAAGCTGTATATAGCAATGAAATGATAAATCACTTCCTTTATTCTTTACAAAGTTGACAAAACATTTACACTGAAACCCAAAAACCATTAAAAGATGTATTTGTTGCTGCTTTCCATCTAGTGTCTGTAAATATACGTAGTCAAAAGTCATAGAGAGAGGCAGTATTTCAATATAATACTTACAGGTCCAAAATCATCAGTCACTTTTGCTTGAATAAAAACATTAGTCTTTCTATGAACTGAAAACACTGAAGTTTTAAGATAGCTCTTTAAAGATAGTTGTACTAATTATATCTGTTACGATTACCAAACTTTAAAAACTTAGTTTAGATGGGACAGTTTTATTCTCTATTGAGTAGCTTCAAGGTTTATGGCTGTTTTAATACAGCACTGGATGAAGTCTACAGGCTCAATTGTAGGTCTGATACCAAGTTTATTTTCATTTTGTAACTGGTACCAGTATTTCTCTTTCTTCCAAGACTCAAAATAAGAAAGATGCAAGGCACATCTGAGCTGTTGGCTTGCTCTGATGAAAAACGGAATATCTAAAAAGCTGTGGTTCCACACGGACTCTTCCTCTCTGCTTTCAGCTGTGCATTCTACCTTTTTGTTGATTTTGCAGCTCACTGTGTCCCAACACAAATTGATTTGTCTATTCAGTAAACTGCAATAGGAAAAAAAGTGATACTAATAGAGACCCTGTAAATCTTTGAGCTGATATGAGTATCACAAGCACTTCATCATCATCATCTTGCACTACTACTAAAAATTGCCAGCTTGCCTCTGACATGTCTGTGACTTTCCCAATTTTTTTTTTCACACAGAGCTTGCGCAGCCAGACACGGAGCTGAATCTGAAAATTAACTACTGTTGAAAGAAATCCTCCAAATACATCAGGTTTGACTTGTGTTAGTTGCCTGACCCTGTTCACCACATGGTCACATTAACATGCCTGCGGGTGAAAAGCATCCAGCTGTGCAGGACAGGGAAGTGGAAAAACTGTCTCTTTCAGAAGCCATTTCAGTTGATAACAACTTAAAATGTGACAGCCCAATGAAAGGTGGGATAAGAGGTGTGCTAGTCATAAATCTTTAACTAGTAATTTGTTAGGCTACATATCCAGGAGGTGTAAGAAAATGTAGTTAGGCTTCAGCACCTCATTGCAAGCCTAAGAAAGAGCCAAATATAAATTTCAAGTGTGAAAATCTGTTCAGTCCATTTGAAAATTATACAGTATTTAATCATTCTGAAATCACTGTGATACTAATAAGTTCAAATGCAATGCTTATTTTGATGACTAAACAGAGATTCTTACAGGCATTGGAAAACCTCTAAGGTCTACTAAAATGATATCTGAAAGGATGGGGGCAGCCAAACGATCTTTTATCAGTTGACTGCCTTTGCTTTGAACATTGGACTGGTAACAGCAGCATCAAAATGTTTAGAATTCTATCATCCTTCCTGCATTTTAACAATAAAATTATGTAACTCCAAGATTTTTTTTTGTTGTAAAATATAACCCAAAAGCTCTGAAATCCCTCACTAAACTGATTTGTTCCAGAAATGCACTCAAATATTTTTTCATCCAAAATACCAACAAAAAATATGATTTTGCATCCTTCCAAATATACCCATTTTATGGTGAAATGTCTATCGCCAGGCCTTGCTTTCAAACACTTCACACCCAGTTCCCATCTGAATTCAGTGAATGTTCTGCTGAACAAACCAGTCCAAGATAAGTCCTTAGAAACTTCTTTGAATAAGGACTGTGTACTTGTGAAACAACCTTAAATGGAAATATGATAACTGAATAACAGATTTAATGTGATGGGGTATGTGTGACTTGAAGATAAAGTCAGTTTACAGTGAAAGTGCTTTAAAAGCTGCTGAATAAAAGAACCTTGAAGAGTGTGCAGAGCTCTTTGAAATCTATTTGCGTGGACAAACTAAGATTGTCCACACAATTCTGTTAAAATTGTTAAAATTTATGAGATTTTGTTAAAATTAATAAAATTAACTAGTGAAACTTTTCACCAGAACTTGCAGTATAACATAAAGCTGTACAATTTTTATTAGTGACCAAAAAGGAAGACAAGAATCAGAACATGTAAGAAGTGTGTTTCCTAAATTAACAGAGACTTTCAGTCAATTATAGGAGGCAAAGTCCACTTCCAGAGGTTAGGGATTATGGTTTTTTGGTTTTAATGATTTAATAGTGCTACTCTCATCCGAGATTTTACTTCTAATATGGTATTATGCTCCCATGTAGAGTGGAATGAAGGGTCTGGGAGATCTCCTAACCCAGACATCTGTTGCAGAGTTGTGGACTAAGGGCATCAGAACTCTGTGATGCACATGACAGCTTCCTAGCCTCTATTTTCATACAGAAATAATGATCGTAGTTGATGGCAAAAAGGTTCAATTTTTGTAATTTTAGCTATCAACAGGGAATGGAATAGTGTTCACATATTAAAGACCTGTAATGCTTTTAATGAGTACATACAGAAGAGATTTACTTGCAAATCATCATGGTTAAGGCACGATTCTCCACAATGCAGTGCCCCCGTTCAGTTCAGAGACTCTAAAACCACAGGACTTTCTCTCTCTCATCTGTTTTACCCTCCCCCTTCCCACTGCAGCAAGATGGAGTTGAGAATTGGAGGCACAAAAGGCAAAGATCATTGGTTGAGATAAGACCAATTTACTGGAAACCAGAAAGTTGAGAAAGCAAACAGTACCAGGAAAAATACTAATGATAGAAGGTAAAAAAAAAAAAGGAAAAACAAACAAAAAAAAAAACACACACAACCAAAAAACCAAAAAACCCAAACCCAAAACTAAACTATTCAGATGGAAAAAACCTCCTGGTAATAGACAATACCAGACAACTTCCTCCACTGTTTTTCTTGGACTGGGAGGAACCACTACTCCATGGAAGAGAGTACCTTTTCCCTACCCCTGTCAATGATGTAGATGGTATAGAATAACCTCTGTGTCCAAACCATGTTCCCTCGGGCTACTGAAAAAATTGACCCTGTCCTGGGACAGGACAAAACATCTGTTCTGACTTTCAGTTTTTGTATAATATAATTGGGACACAGAAATTTGTCAAAATAAATTAAACCAAACTTCTCACAAGGGATTACTTCCTTCCACTTCTCACTTTTTAATTCACCTTTTGCCACCACAAAGTATTAGTGTAAAAGTTTATGAAAACATTGAACCACATATTTTGCATTATCACCTCTGGAACAGTGAAAATGAGATTATAAGAGAGTGATATTGAATTATTTAAGTAGTACTTTTTCATCATGAAAAAAATATTGCACATATTTCAGTGTGAATAGGCACAGCAATTAAAATATTATAACAGAATCATTGGGGAATCACAGTCTTTCTATTGATGCAATTGCAGGTATTCATATCAGCTAAGCTTTATTTGGAAAACCCTTTAATTTGATTGTGATATATGAAAGTGCATTACAGAAGTTAACTGATACATTTACTTATAATTAAGGTTTTTAGTTGAACCCTGATAATTTAATAGGCAGATTCTCTAGACTTCATTAAGTTTGCACTAAAAGAAATAAAGGGATATAATTAACATTTACAGGTGTGATTGCACATCAACAATTAACAACAGGAAAATTAGGCTAAATTGCTAAATAGTATATAGCATTTATTTGATTACTATTAGTAATGAATTTTTTTATTATTATTGTTTTAAATAAATTCTATTTCTGTTGTGCCAAACTTCAGACCAATATTACAACTTTCTTTTCAACAAGTAGGAAAAAAAAAAAGAAAACCTAGCGATTGAGGATGTGACTGTTCAGGATGAAACCAGTTGCTTATAGCATAATTTGAACTGACCTACTATAACCCATAGCCTTCAAATCTGTTCTACAATATCAGCCTATAAATATGAAAAATGTAAAATTCCTTAATCACAAAGAAGCTAAATGCAGCATGACATTATAGAGCAGCAATTGGTGTGCTGGGGGCCAGAGAGAAATGTCACAGCTAAGCTTCTGAATTCTTACTCTTGTCTCCTAACTAGCTATTTTGTAACTTTACTACAGTTATGTGCTGTACTCTTCCAGGCTTCTTAGTGGTTTAAAGTTCAGTTTAGATTACCACATGCTGGTACTTGTAATTGCCACGGGCTTCACATCTGATTTAAGAGGGAAAATAGTCAGAGACCATCATGTAGAAGGCAGTGGAGGTAAAAGCCAGCCTGTAGGATATTTCATAGTCCAAGTAAGCCTCACATTCCAGGTGTGAGTTGAAAGAAAATTTTCACGTATTTCTACTGTAGAATTCTCCTGCCTGGTGTCTTGATTAAATTCTCTGTTTGGAAAATCAAAGCAACAAAAAAGAAAAATCCATGAAAAAACTCAGCCTGCTTGTTAGGTTACAAAACATTTTTTGCTTTCTTTAAATGATAGCTAACAACAAATAAATCCTAACAAAACATTTCCCTTAAAAACAATTTGTGTAGTGAAGCAGCCATCTACAACAACCCCTTAGCTAAAGACAGCTGGGACCCAGTCTCAGCAGTTTTAATTAATCAATTAGCAAATATTGTATAAAATATATTAAAGAGATGTCTCAAAATTAAAAGGATTGCACTTATTTGGAGGCACAAGCTTCATATTTATCCTTAGCTGTTAGAGAGATTTTTCCAAATTAGTACACTAAAGAGATCAAAATCTTATAATGTTAAAAAATGCAAAGAATACTGTCCCATTCACTTGCAGAAGCTTTTTGCACAAATGAAATCTATTTATAAGGAAGGAATAAACATAGCATATGGAAGCTTTCAGAATGAGTACAAGCAGAGATCACCAAATATCTCTGGCAAATTTTCAAATACAGAAGTCTCTCTAGAATTAATAGACCTTCAAGATATTTAATTCTGTGAACACTGAAGAAATAACTAGTCCTCACAAAGGGTGTGTGCCTTCTGACTAGAGAAAAAATAATACAAAGTACTGATGTAGTGCACAAAAGAGCAGATCAAAATGTTGACAGTCACTAAATGGTTTTGCCATTTTACTCCAAAATTAATAATTTTGACAAACTTACAAAAATTCGCTATTACATGGATTTTTCAAAATCAGGCGGGAGTTTCAGTCCCAGTGAAAGTCAGTGGTGTGCTTTTCAGATATTTAGATTACTTTATGGAAAACCTTCCCTTAGCCTACATATGTATCTCCTGCTATAGCTATTTTTTCTGCAATTACGGATGAATGGTTTTGGCCATCACTCCATTCAACATGCTGCAGCTGTGGATCACCCGCAAAACTGTGCTTATAGCCATTGTTTTAGAAAAAGTAAACCTTGATTTATGAGTAAAGGGTAGAATTATAGTTTTATTTAAGATTTTCATATTTTCAATTTACTGAAATAACCTGAAATGAAACTGAGACTGAGAAATATGCAGTCTTAATAAAAATAAAATAAATATTTTCAGGATTTGAGCTCAGTATTTTCTGCAAATAAACTAAGGCATGTCACTGTGAACAGACCTCAAATCACGGTTACCAATTCCTGAAGGTAAACGATTCTGGGAAAATAAGTACTTCCTTCTATCCCTCTCCAACACCAGAAAGAACAGTCTTTTTTAATTTTTTTTTAATGACATTTATACAATGTGCAAGGTCCCTTTCCTGATCTCAAAATTTGCAACTGTATTCCTTTTGGTGTAGATTTTTTTTATGAATTGTTGTAGTCTTTGTAAACTCGAAGGCAGAATGATAGCTCTACATATCTATTTTATTGAAATGTCAATGAATCATAACAAATCTTCTCACAGTGATAGTTTTGACCTCAGGCTATTCAAGTTTTCTGCAGAGACCTCTTTAACACAACATGTTTCTTCTAGAGGCTTTGGCATATAAGTAGAATTTATAGGAGAAGCCTTCCTTTTCCTCTTAAACACTTTTTCTTAAAAGACTGAAGATTTGTGCATAACTGACTGCTGTGCTTCTTTTTATTTACGTTCCAGACTGGTAAAAAAAAACCCAGCCAACAAATAATAATTTTAAAAAATCAAAATAAATGAGCAAACAACCCACACACATGCACACTTATAATTACATCTGTGCCCCTTTCAAGCAGGGGCATTAAAAAGGCTTATTCTACAAAATCACACTGTATATAATAACTATTTTTAAGAATGATAATTTACAGTCTGTGTAGTAAGTGTGATGATATTTTCAGGTTCCTTTAATCACAAACTCAAGTATAATGCTTCTATAAGTATTAAGCAGAAGCTTCAAGCTATCACTTAGCACTCAGTCATTGCAATAAATACCAAAAGTACAATGAGATGAAACAATGTAAGTCAGATTTTAAATTCAAATGTTTTTTCAATGGTAGACTTTACATATCAGAACTGGAACTCTCCTGTGTTACAGACATAAAAATGAAATCCATACTCTGTTAAAGTCCTGCCTCAAAGAACATAAAATACATGCAAGAAAAAAAAAAAACCATAGGGAAAAAACCTCTACTGTCCAGATGTCAGAAATCCATTCTCAGTAACCAGCTAAACATTTACGAGAACAGGATGTGATGGAGCACTCCTGTAAGTACAGTAAAAGATCAGTCATCCTCTCCTAAAGGACTGATCCATAAAGAGCCTGAAGCATTGGTGTACTGAATTCCATGACCTCTTCCTTATCAGGCATTAGACTCTCAGGACACTTTGGAGGCTGGAAATCACCAAAAGCTTTCTGTGCCTTAGAAGTCAACCACAAAGAAACATTGAAGATCTATCTAAAGTGACATCTTTTTGTGGGGTCTAGGTTCTTAAGACATGCATGCTTCAAGGACTCCTATCAGAATAGCCCGAATTTATGTGTTTAGACTGATATATGTTACATTTAGGGTCTTCAGGCCCTTCTCAATGTGAATTTCAGCACTGGTAATTCATGTTTCCTGAATTCCAAATAAGTAACTCAACCATTAAACCCTAACTTTTTATAAAGCTTTATAAAGCCTTAGCTCTGCAAATAATAGATGCATTGATGTTGAGCCTTTGATGGTCATGATTTGTTAAATAGTTGTATAATTTTGTTTTCTACCTCAATAAGCATATCTTATTAAGTAATTACTTCCCTAGGAGAGGGATTAGTTTAGTTTTTTTCAGACAAATCTATGATGGAAAGTCTTAAGGAAAAAAGGTCATCTTTGTATCTTGCTGAGACATCTCATTACTTCATTAATCAAATTGGGTGAGGGAAGGCAGAGAACAAAAGGTTCACCATAAATGGTTAGATTGGTATTTTTTGTATGGCCATTAGCATTTCTTTTATAAGAATAGTTTTCTCCCCCCAGATGTATTCAAAATGAACCAGTGAGAACCACACCACAGGTATGTAGGATCACTAAGTGAATTCAACATGATAGATAAGTCAACTATAGAAAATTTGCAGTAGACCACAGAGCAGGCACAAAAACCCACAACATCCCAAAACCAAGCACACAATGGAGGTGGCTATCTGCTGTTCATGTGGCCTTCCCCCAGCATGCACTAATGTATAGGGTTTTCTCTGCCAGGTGAAGAACTATGTATTTCCCCTTGGTAGGGCTCTGTCAGTCCATTTCTGCAGACAGGTCGGGTCCTCCAGACAGGCAGCACAAACACTGTGTAGAACTTGCAATCGTCATATATCTGGATAGAAAGAATGATCTTCAAGACAGAAGACAAATACACCTTTGGCATAAACAGCATTCACTGCAGTCTGCAGAGTAAACAAATTTTTCTGTTGATGTATATGGATTACACTACTCAAAAGAAATCAAACTGAGTTTTGGTATCATCTCTTACACTTTGTGTTTGATTTTATACGATGGTTTTGTAGTGCTAATAACTTCGGCAAATGTTAATTCTTCACAGCAGAACTCTGCAGATTGCAATGAATTTTGCCAATGTAAACAATAAAAATTCCCCAATATCAATCACAGATTATCACATGAAGTCTTACAAATCATCAGGTATTTTCAAATTCAAATCATGAATACCTAACTGCCTTCTAAATTTCAATTTTTCTGCCAAATAATTTTGCAGGTTCTTCACTGATAAAGAAAATGCTACACTGTGTACAACATTAGACCTTCTCCTCGCCTTTCTTTAGGCTTCATCTCTTTCCACAGCCGGGGATCTTCTCATTTCCCATTATATAAAAGACAGCTTGGTGTGTAAGGACAGAAAAAAGGAAGCTGGCAATGAAAGAGCATTTCATGTCTGGATCATTTCTCCTAAGATGGAAAAATGGAAAATGAAAATGAACCATACTGCTCCATTTCAGCATTTTTAACTCATATTTTTTGTACAAAAAATTTGCACGGTTCCCAAAAGATTAGTTTCACTCTATACATTATCTGCTTTTTTCCTATGAAGTGAGGTTAAAAAAAAAAAAATAAAGGATGATTAGATTTCTAAGATCTGCTGTGATTTGATGACTAAAGTAATTTGAGGCCCTGACAACTTCTAGGGACAGACTGCCCTGAGTGAAGAGGGAGTGACAGCATCTGTGGTCTTTGTTTCACCTGATACAATGCATTTGTCCTTAGTCCTGCAATGTGCTTACAGCTGCACAGATTCCTTTTCTTACACTACTGTTCCAGAGACCTGCTTCCACTCCATAAATCTCAACCCAAACCAGGATTCCTTTCTATAACTATTCCTCTGCTTCATAGTTTGCTCATTAACTTTGAAATAATTTAGCAAAACTTAAGTCTTACAAGTATGTGGAGAGGGCCTGCCACCTATTTCTGTCACAAAGGTAGCCCACTGCATGAGAGGCTAAAAGTAGATATAGATAATCCAACATTGTTAATCTAAGATGGCTTCAAGAAAATGACAAATGGAGCTAGTTTTGTTTTCTTTTTCAAAAATAACTGTTTTGCAAAGCAACTTTGTCAAGAACTGAAAAGGCAAGATAATTCAGGCTTAAGATTGACACCTTAATTGCAAATAGCAGATTGCCAAAATGCCATAAAGACAAGTGGTGTCTGCAAATACGGGATTTAACAAGTCAATTTGTTTGGATGGAGGTTTGTCAAAATTAGAGATAAAAGTTACACATAATTTCTCCTTGGAAACATGTAGAAGGCAACCTAGCTGAAATCATGTCTTCTTCCCATCTCCTCTGTTATCAGTGGGTTGTGCACATTCCAGATAACACCTCATGATGCTGATTCTGTGACTAGGTAGATTTCCATCTACATTCTAGATTAATATTTCCCTACTTCCCAATGCATCTCTAGTATATATTACGCAGCACAAGATGTAATTTTTGACAAAAAACTTCCCCTGTTAAACAGCACTTCAAAATGTCCACAGTAGCATTCAAAACTGATTATTTGTTGCTCATGTGGTTTTGTTTTCTTTTGTTTTGTTTTTTTACTAGTAAGATATATAAGCAGGTGAATTTGTGTTGCTTTCTTATACATTTATTGAGGACATACATAATTTGTCTGAAAGTCTCATTCCATTCCTTGAAACACACAGAATGTGCTTTGGAGATGTTATCAAATGCTAATAGCTACCATCTACCTCAGCCACCAAGGACAATTACAATATATAAAATCCAGGAAGTTGTCACAGACATAGTCAATGAGGAAAGAACACAATAGTGAAAAGTGCTCACACAGAGAGCAGAGGGAGAATATATGCTATAGCTGGTTACATAAAGCTCTGAACTGTGCTGTAGAAAAGATCACAAAAGAAGCAGCAAAAGGCTCTACATGAGATCCTTTAATCCATTAAACCTGAGGTGAAGAAAGAGCTCAAGCACCCCTTACTCAAGAATAGTTAGCAAACACACTGATAAATCTCCACCAGACACACAGATGTCAAGCAAAACTTGTAGGGAAACCAAATTACTGGGTTATTTGGCTATGCAGCAATATAACAAAAAAAAAACCACTGAAAAGTGATGAAATATTTTCTTTCTCTTTAAACCAAATAAGAATTTTAAATTATAATAATTTGTTATTATAATCTGAAGATTATTATATATATAAAAAAAAAGCAGTTATGTCTAAGGAAGGTTTGGGGACAGTACGACTCCACACTGTAAAGCATTCATTGAACAATGTGCAGTGATAAATCAGCAGAAAAAAAATTTGTTCCTATCCTTTGGTTCCTGGTATTTTGCCTCAACATACTTCAGATACCATGTCACCTCTGAGAATCTTTGAAACAGGCATCATTCAAGCCACATCTCTGGCTGCTTTTTTTGAAAGATAATGTCACCAATGTACCTTAGCACCTAAATCCAGTATTGGGCATATGGAACATAATAATCTTTTCCAGCAGGGAGACTAATCTCCTAATATATGCCAAGATTCTTTTGAAGACCTTTTTTAAAGTCAAACCAAACCAATTTTCAAAAATTCAAACCAGATTTTTTTTATCCATTTTCTATATCTGATTTCAGTATTTTAAGTCTTTGTCCAGTCTCAGTATCCAGACAGTCCCCTGTGGCACCTAATTTATGTTTTTGGAAAATATTGATGCAATGTTATAAATTTACCCTCTTCTAGTACAAAAATGTGCTTGTAATATATTTCTCTTATTTTCTCTTCACAGTATGTGTTCCCGTCCTTATAATATATTCACTCCATGTTTCTGAAGGCTATCTTTAAATTCACGAACATTTTATAACCCATGATTTACATTAATTTCTTCTTTTTGTTGTTTTTATACATTTAAACACAATTCTGAACTTGCACATACATACAGAGCATTTGAACTCAAACTTCAACATGCTGCATAGAAGCATAAAATGATCATGCTACCAAAGGACAAAACAAAATAATAAGTAATCATCTATCCCATTGTGGCTAAGGTGATTGCCAGTGCTACATGGCAATCACACATGTTCATATACTTCAAACAGACATAAGTCTGATCATGCTAAAATTTTAATTTTTATTTCTTCTTGGCTGAATCAGATTATTTTTTTAGGTGGATAAGCTTTCTTACTGAAAAAATCTAATTTCTTGCCACATAATACAGTTTTCTTAAAATAAAACAAATACATCTTTTCTTGATCAATTTTCATTTCACAACCTTGACTTGTGTTTCAGCATCTGAAGATATAAGAGGCTAATCTGAGAAAGTGCTGTACTTCCATGCTGCAAATGCATTTCATGTATTTCTGTTGATTAAAAAAGCATATGACTAATACAAAAGAAAAAAAAAAATTGCCCAAAACCTTCCAACACTCAAAGAAAGATGTAACTATTTTAATCAACAGAACAAGTGCTTTTCTGGATGATTCAATGAGCGAAATAAACAGAAGAGATTTATTTTCACTGGAGACAAGGGTGAGGAATGACACCTTGGCTTCACACTTGCATATATATCCACCTAACCAACAGGCACCCATTTCAGATGCTGGTAGCCTTTCTCTTGGTATATTTGCTTTGTTTTTGCCGGTGAAGGAAATCATGGCAGAGATGTTTCATTGAACTCTGGTGTAAAGAACACACAGAGAGAAAGCAGAATGGCTCCAGCTTTCACTTACAAATTACACAAAATCCTCAGGGATCTTTAACTGGTAGACATTTGGAGGAAATTAAATGCTAATGCATGCAATTGTACTTTTTACATGCACAGACATCAAATGTATAAAGACACTAGCTTCTCTTCTGTTGCAGCAAATTCATAACACATGAACAAGGTATAAGGTTAAATCTCATGAAGTAAGGTAAGAGTTCAGTACTAAATCATGCACTTGCAATATAACATGAGCCTAGACATTTTCAGACTTAAACTGTTTAAATAAATGCCAAACACTTTTTTTTTATGTGCAAAAATATGGCTCTAGTGTAGAATTAGAGAAGGTCCTTGTTGAATACTGCAATGTGAATTATGCCCAGGAGAATGCAGCAAATGATGTTCTGAGATGGCATCAAAGCTCTAAGGCATAGACTTTCAATACCTCTATCCAGAGAAGAAAAATGCTTTAAATATTTTCCATTTAGGACTTCAGCAACCCAGAAGAGAGTATGTGCAAGTAAAGGCACAGGGTGAGTGCTGGTAACAGTGGACTCATGAAAGCTCATGTTCACATTCCTCTTTTCTGATTATGACAAATGTGTGCATGTGTATGAAGGACAATAGGGATATTATTATTTCTGTTACTACTCTAAACAATCAGAAAGATGGTGTCTTTAGGAGAGAGCAGTGTGAAAACAGTCAACTAAAGAAGTAATCATTTGAAAAATAGTCTGAGAAAATACTGGATGATCGCATAAATGGACTTCTAGAAATCAGTCAGCAGCTAATATATGAAGAGTTGATGAATTATATCAAATGTACGCTTTAAAAATACAAGGAAAAACAATGGAATTTAAAAGGGAAAAGTTGATTTTGTGGGTTTAGAGGATGCCAAAGAACAAAAAAATCCAGCTGTTTCCTGGAAACCTAAATATTGGGTTCTAGAAGAACACCTTGCCGAGTTGCTCCTTAAGAATAAAGGGTACCTGAAAATGGGATCTTTGAGACCTAAATGTTATCTATACCTGAAAA
Organism: Chloebia gouldiae; assembly: GCA_003676055.1. Taxonomy (NCBI): domain Eukaryota; kingdom Metazoa; phylum Chordata; class Aves; order Passeriformes; family Passeridae; genus Chloebia; species Chloebia gouldiae. The sequence goes on from QUSF01000007.1 coordinate 39,098,205, forward strand.
AGGCTCATTTTGTAGTTAGTGAAGAGAAATAGCTACTGTAAAGACAACTTGGATTACTAATGTTTTAGTTTCTAATACTAACTGGGGTGAATTGTGCCTCAAGTTCTTAGAAACACTAAGGATGGGCATTACTGTATTATTGCTTGTCACAGTAAACGTAAGTTAGACCTAATTGAAAGTATTTGTGGATGATCTTTAATTGATTCTATATGTAAGATACGACAGCAATATAGAATACAGAGGCTGTGTTTGAGCCTAGTTGAAAAAATGGGATTTTTTTTTAGCTCCAAATATAAATGCTATACAAAATTTACTACAATTTAATCTAGCTAGTCTTCAATAGATTCTCATACAGCTAGCTTTAAGTCAGTATACACAGATCAATGGTTTCACCTACAGAGCTGATTCAACAACTCCCATTCAAGGTGAATATCTTTCCTACTTATATTTCTTACCTATTCTTCCTGTACTTTGTAGACCTGACATCATCAACCTGAAATTTCCAGAAGCAATATTGATAAAGGTTAAGTGTTTGAAATTCTTTTTGAATAAAATCTTTTGTAAGTATTAAAAAAAATTAATATAGAAACTAAGCAGCAGCCTTGTCAGAATATTGAAACAGTCTGATAAAGTAGTACTTCTGGGGGGAAAAAGTTCCAATAAATGGAACTGTAAAAGAGCATTATATGAAAAAAACCAACTCTCAAACCCAAAACAAACCCCTTCAAGTTCAATAAAGAATATAAATCTCCTGCACTTGCAATGTGTTTCCAGCCTGGTATACAAAACCCAAACTTTGGATAACTTTGTCTTTTTCTTCTGATTTACAGAAGTATGATTTCACTCTACTAAAGCAAAAAGGGATTCAGATTCTAATACTTTTTGTATATTTTGTCAGTAATGTAGTAATTGAGTCTTTTTATGTTCTATGTTTAGAATTCTTAAAACTATAATGAAGATGAGTAATTCACTTCAGAAAAAAAAATTTAAAACTTCAAAAATAAGGAGTAGTTTTAATTTTAAAACATCTTACTGTGTTTAATATTAAAAATATTATAAAAATTTTAATTTTAACTTGTATCATCCATATTTCTTGAATTATTTTTTCATGAGATTTTGATAAAGTGATCAAATATATTGCCCAGATGAGCTTATAAAATTGCTTTTACCTCAGCAATCCCTATGGCCTAGGAAATACAGAAAAATTATTATTGTGTTTAAAGCATATTTTTCTCAGCCTCAACAGTAACTTATCAAAATATGCAAATACCTAATGGGGATGAGTGAAAAAGTTGTTGTGAGATATATATATATATATATATATTTCTTGGTACCACCCAGTAACAGATGAGGGGCAATAAGCACAAAGTGAAATTCAGTAACTCCCATCTAAGTATAAGAAGAAAACATCTAATAGTGACAGTGATCAAAGGCTGGAGGAGGTTGTCCAGAAAGGTTTGGAGTACCCATCCGTGCAGATATTTTAAATCCAACTGAACAAAGTTCTGGACAACCTGTTCTAGTTGGCTCTGCTTTGAGCAGGCACGTCAGCTTAGATGATTCCAGTAACTCCTTCCAAACTCAGCTACTTGTCATTCTTTGAATCAAAAGATTATAAAGCAATTAAAGTGTTAATCCAGGCATTTATTTGAAACAAAGAATTCCAAGGTAACAGATTATAATCAAGACATGTTCTACTGCTGAAAAGAGTTTCCTAACACAGATGATCAGACTAAACACTGTCTCACTGGAGCACTTTTCATTGAATCAGAGTAGAAATAAATACAGTTCAAATTTTTCATTTCTATACCTATGCATTGGAAAAAATGAGGACTGTACGAGAGGGAATTACAACACTTTTGACTGGCCAAAAATTGTCTTTGCCTTAGTGATGGCACATCTTTTATTCCAGCTTCCCACTCCTGCTGTTGCCAGGCTCGATTTCTTGCAGTTTCTAGGAACAGAACCCTCAAGGCAGTCATTGTTCTTTTTGGTCTTGTTTACTAATAAAACATTCAATTTCTATAAGTGTTTTGTTTTGGTTTTTTTTGTTTTTTTTAAGATAGGTTCAGAATTTGGGATTAAAATGCACTAGGAAAAGATTTCTTAGTCCTTATACTATATATGCTAGCAAAAATGAAGCTTTTTTTTTTTTTTTTTTACATAGATGACATGGAGAAAGGTTATGCAAAAATCAAAGCACACCAATGAAGAAAACAAACTGCAAAGTACACCTTTTCTTTAGCTTGTATTAACATAAAGGGCCATTTTCCTTAGCAACTACAATACTGAGGGGCAATGCTCTTTCACTGCATTTCAAGTTCATAATTCTAATAATGGTTTCAACAAACCAAGTTAGTAGAAAGACTGAATGCATTTTAATGATTTTTTTTAAGAATACTCTTGATGTTATCTGCAAATTACATCTCCCACTGCATTAGGCTAAGCTCCAACCCCCTCCCACCCCCAGATAGTTTTAAAATACAAGACCACTTTAATAAAATTAGAAGACTCACATTACTTTAATATCTAACCCTAGTACATAGTGGGAATACTGCAGACCATCTTTAATGCTCTTTATGTAATTAGCTCTTCCACAATTATGACCTTGGAAAAAAGTATCCATTTGAAGAACATCAATAGGATTCCAAAAATCCAAAGGAAAACATAAAGGCTTGGTACTTTTCTTTGATACCAAAGAGTCTTTTTGTTCAAAGAAAGGTATTTGCTTTCTTTGGAGTTCCCAAATGTCCCTTCCTCAGCAATATCCAAAATATTTCATTCAATACTTTTAATATTTAATATTAATACCTCAATTCTTGAGTAGTTATTCTCACACAATCATGCTGAATTGTGCCTTCATGGGAGCTAAGATCCCAGCCAGATGGCTGGAAGTCATCCAATGGCTACTTAGAAGAACAGAGACAGGATTTATGAAAAACTATTGCTCATAGTACAATGTTTATTCTTGTGAAACGTCAGTGAGTTAACTGGTTTGTATCAGAAAAGTGACATTCTTATTGCCAGTGAGAGCATATATCAATTATAGTTACAGCCATGTACTGACATCCATCATCATTCATTTTCTGGTCAGGCATATATGCATTTACTTTTGTTTAGGGATCTTACTTCCCACACTGCTTGTCAGTTACTGCAGAAAAGTCTAAAAAAATGCTGAAGCATCACGAATTTTTGGTAGTTCACATACAGTCTAATTACTTTTCAGGAACTTATGATACCAACTTGTTGCAAATGTAGCTGTACAGGGTATAAAGAGTATTTTCAAGACCCTCCCATTTCAGGATTTTCTCTTTCATGAAGTACTCAAAAAAAAAAAAATAAATCTAGGACTGAAGACAGAAAAGCTTTGTGAATTATTTTTAAACTGCTAGCTCTGAAAAGAATACACGTTTCTCTGGACAAAAGAATTAATATTTATGAATGTAGAAGCACAGTCACTTTCTTGAGTTTGCATGCCAGAGTACGCAAAGATGAGTAATTCTACTGAAATGCACATGATTAAAATGCAGATAGGCTAAATGTACCTTTTCATCTTTGCAGGTTGCAATGTGTTTTGTAAACCAGAGGATTTAATAATAATTTTGCCTACATCTCCCCACAGGAGACCTCCACAGAGGCTGAATTGTCTTTTAGAAGAAAGAAAGGATCATTTTGCTTTCTTGACTTGAAAGACAGGATAAACATTATCTCCAGGGCAGACTTAAAACCCAAAAATATGGTTCCCTAGGCTCTGAGAAAGACTAGACTGAAATCACAGTACTGTCAGTGTACATATTCTGCTCTAGGTAGTTTGAGGCACTTTAGTCTCTCTGCTGCAAATAATAGACCTTATTCTGAGGCACCTAAGTATTCACAGGATATATATTTTGCTTAAGGTACCATGACATAAAATTTAGGAGTTGCAGCATCAGCTCAGAATTCCCCTTCCAAACCACAAGGAAATTAATCTTTGCTTTCTAAATCCTTGGTTTGATATGGCCCGTTTCATCTGAATCAAGCTCAGCATTTTCTATCTTCAGGAAATATCCCAGTCACAAAGTCATTGAGCTCTCTTTCCTTTCTGTTTGGTGTTCCCTTCCTCATCTGGAAGGGAAATGTTGATTTTCATGTTGGCTAGCTAAATTATTTAACTTCTGGGCAGCACATCTTTCTCTACTTTTCTGATCCAATGCATATGTTTGGGGTAGATACACATACATTTACTGACATAATTTCTCATCATTCCTTGCCCCCAAAATTCATATTGGAACAAGCGCCTCCAAAATTAAATCTAAATAAATTTATAGACAAAATAAATATATATATCTAAAAAAAAAATTATAGCCTGAAAAACATCACCCTGAATCTATCTGTGGCTTTTTTTTTCATGTATAAGCTTTGCATGCTATTAACTGTCAGTATGAGGAAGAAAACTATTACCAACCCTGATCTGGGGACCTAGACTATTACTGCTTACAGGACTTTCTTTGCACAGTGCTTTGCTAACAGCTTTATCATCTAACTCAGAGATCTTGGAAAAAAAAACTGCAGAGGTTTCTCTGTTCACTTCAGGAAAAAAAAGGAGATGATCCTTTCAGTCTTTAGAACTGCAAGAACTGGCTTTAGAACTTTAGAACTGGCCCTGACAAAAGCAGATGAACTATGGCTGAGGAAGGGCTAAGGGAAAACACAGTGAGCAGATTCTGCTCGTAGTACTGACTGAGCAGAAAGAGCGGTGCTGCACAGCAGTTGTGTTGCTGTGACTGGGGCTAACAGTTGGAATTTATGGATACAGTTGAAGTAACTTGTGGATTCTGCAAAATATATGGACATGGAAAAAACTCCTGTGCTAGTTTGTTATATACATATAACATTTTAATTGCTATGAATTAAAATACTGTTTTACATTTATCTACACTACACTAGGAAGAGTGTAAAGAATAAAATGCATACTTCAAGGAAATAGTATTTTTTGGTATCTTGGCTAAACTAGCCCTCAGCTATTATAAATGCATACCTCTATTGTACTGGGGAGCCCAGAACTGGACACAGGACTCTAGGAGTGGCCTTACTTCTGGAGTAGAGGGAGAGAATCACATCCTTCAACCTGCTGGTAAAATATCAATATGGCCCAGGATACCACTGGGTACCAAAATACCATCTTTGCAACCAGGACACGTTGCTGGCTTATGTACAATTTGTTGTCCACCAGGACCCACAGGTCCTTTTCTACCAGGCTTTCTATATTATTTCTATATTCTTTCCATGTAATCTTTCTATTTTTCATGCTGCTCCATGTTCTTGATGACTTTTTTCTTAGTGTTGTTAGAATAAATTATTTCATAAAATCTACCTAAAAAGACATACAACAATAGTGTTGTTGAGTCCAGTGCTTTGGGTTCAACTATCTAAATTAAGTGTCCTGTGTCATTTGAAAAGTCCCAGAATGTCCAAGACACACGAACTGAGATGAAAGTTATGACACAAGAGGAAAATGAAACTTGAAAGCTATTGTAGGACAAGATGGAAGCCAGGAGAAAATCTCAGTTGACACTGGATGTTTTATGCTGCATTAACCAGATCAATCCCAATGAAAGGCATCATTGTGAAGAACCTAAGACTTCATTTACAAGAAAATACATTAAAAACTACTTCCTCTCTGTTTTATACCCACTGCTATTTCTGACCTTTCTCTTTTCCTCCCTCTGTTAATGTGCTTCACATTGTCTAAAATGCAGTTGGTAATATTAAAAAAATATATATTTAAAGTTTCTTACTTGTCTCGTCCATTTCCCATTTTGTTTGCTAACCTGCTTTAAACTGCTTTGTTCTCCACTATTAATGGCACAATTATGATTTCAACTATAAACAATAATAAAATTCTAATTCTTGCACACTGTAATGTTCTCTCGTTATTGTACTAATAATATAACCAATATGCCAATATGTATATTTCTTGTTAAAAATAATACAGCTAACCAAACTGCAGGAATGCATTGCTAATCAATGGGATAAACACTCAAATAAAGTAGTAATGACTGTCTGCTCTTCATAATTTCTAGAACTTCTGCTGATAACTCAAAACCCCATGCTAAACTTCCCTTTATTCCACATGATGCACAAAGGGTTAACATGACTAGACCCTGATTTTTTTTTCTTTATCTTTTTCCTAATCAGAAATATTGAACAATCAATTAAATTGAATCATAACTTTAATATCTATGATGCATATCTACCTACCATTTCCTTTAAATTTTCTAACATAAAATAAATGCTTGTGTATGTTTACGGAACAACTTAATTGTGTTACACAACAGTTAAATCCCAAAAATTTATTTTCATATTTTCAGAAGTTTTACGTAAGAGTTTTTTAACAGTATTTTATAGAAAAATGTGCAAATCAAAAACAGAAAGCAAGATTATGGTATGTGTTATCATAACTGAGTAGAAACCTTTTGTGTACATTTGTCCTTCTTTTTCTTATGGAATAAGTAATTTTATCAATTCTCATTAAAACCATGTGCAGACTGTTACTTGGAAATATACACATTTATCTATATTGGAAATACAATTTATCATTTGTTATAAGATCATGATTAATTTTTGTTCATAGTTTACTATTGATTGTCTACACTTTCCACAGCCACAACAATTTAAAATTTAATAAGTAATAATAGCAATGTTTGATTTTATCTTACCTGTTTCTACAAAAATTATCAGGGCATTACAACTTTAAAGTACAAAAATGTGGAATAGAAATAGCTGACTAGACTGGGGAAGATTAATTGCTACTGTGCTCTTTAAACACCTCCTTTTAATACTGATCCTAAATCCAACTATTCTGTAGGGCCCTCTGGCATATCAATTACCCATGCATTACAGTACTCTGCCTTTGTGGTCGTCTAGTAAAAGATTTCAAACTATCAATAGAAACAAATATTTGTTCTCCAGGATTTCTGGTGGGAAAACATGACCAGAGAAATGGGCAATGAACACTTTTACAGAGGTTGCATTCTGTTTAATCTTAATGACAAGGAACCACCAACAACATATATCACTGATGGAAAAATGAAGAAGCTGACAGCCATGTGGTATACATTGTCAACTGGGAAATACAAGAAATTGCTAAAGGAAACCAAATGTATTCATGAAAGCTCTAAGGCCATTATTAAAGCTAGTAAGTAGTACATGACACTGGAAACAAAATATTCTAACACAGATATGTGACTTGAATTTGACACTGATGGCCAATTCATCAATCAGTCATAATACAGCATGTCAAAACAGCATAAGAATATTCCTGTATTTGAAGCAAAGCCAGGTGAAATATCTCACTGTAAGTGAAAAGAAAACCCTTCCTATTGCATCAGTAAACAAAATTATTTCAAATGACACCTGATAAATATTTTAAATGCAATTTAGATCCTATTTTTAAAATAATAAAATTTGGGGTTTGAATTTCACTATGTTGCAAATTGAAAGTCTGTAGTAGACAAGTCAGAATATATATGCAAGCTAATCCAAATAACTTGCGGGGAAGAACATTGAAATTATGGATCAAGGAGCAGTCTGGATAACTGGTGTTGATACTTCAATAAATGGTAGCCTACAATGCAAGGCCTGGGGAATTTGGACCAGCTAATATTCTCCCCAACATTTTGAAATTGGAATTGGTGGACCAAGGTAAGTATAGGTCTGTTAATTCCACATAAATTTGATTAAAAAAAAAATCAAAACAGAAAAAAAAAACACAAAAAAGCACATCCCATCCAAAAAACCCCATGCAACAACAAACAAACCCAAGAAAAATGTATATGTTATATGATCTACAAATACGTAACAGATGGCAGTGAAATAATTGCAAATTTAGCATAGCTTATATATATATATATATGTCTTCTCAGACAAGAATGATACATATATGTATTCTAATATCCACTCATGTTTATGTGTGCATGTATGATCATTTATAAGAGTGTATCTATTAATATGCATAATTATCACTCCAGGCAAAGAAAATTACTCATAAAATTAGATTTCCTTGTAATAAAGCACTCCAGTTTCAGAGGTATTTATTAATCAACCTACCTTCTATTTCAGCCTTGTATGGCATAATATTAAAAAGCTTATATTAAATCTTTTGTCATCTTAAAATATCTGAATCTCTATTCAAACAAAGCAGTAAGATATTAAAATTTCTTGTGCTGAGGAAACTGGTTTAGCTGTCTATTGAGAGTCAGGAAAAAAATCTTATATGATAATAAAATTGAGCTTTTTTTTTCTTTCTTGGGAGAGAAAGGTGTTTTGGGCCTCTGCTTCCTTCTTTAGCCTATTTTCTTTCATTAAAAAATAAAGTGCAAACATGACAAATCTACAGTTTCACCATTTGCTGCTAGAAAAACAAAACTTTAAGAGCTTTCTAGAAGCCAGACATTATTTACTTGCTAGAGAGTTAATACTGCAGTGGTTTTGGGAATTTCTTGCCCAGGACTAAGTGAAGTGGGAACAGGAAATAAAGGATGTGCATTCAAGTGAAAACCTTCTTGATTATAATGAAGCACCTAGATAGCCTAGAGTTTGGCTAGAACTATGGGGAGTGTAGACAAAGAAGTGTGCTGAAATCATCACAAAATAAGGAGAAGGAGTATCAATTCTAGAGAAATAAATATATGCTGACTATCCAGCAGTGGCTCTCTGCAGCAAAGACCTTGCAGGAGGAAGACTCTAATTTCCTTCTCCTTAGGATTCCTCTAAATCCTAAATTAGATCTATATCCTCTTTCAGATAGATGCTGAGCTTGCTTGTTTCTCACCCTCACTATATTCCTTCCTGTAGTTTGATTCAAGTGCATACCAAATTTCTCTTTCATTTAGAACAAGTTTGACAAAAAATGCTCCAGGGGAAAAAGTGCAGTTTAAGTAATTTATGTAGAGATCAACTGAGTGATCTTTGCCATCATATGCTTTCTCTCAGAGTAAGTTTTGGGTTCAGTTAATTTTTTCTTTTTTTAAAGTGAATATTTAGAAATCATAAAGCATTGTTTCATATCTAGAATCTGTGAATTAACTGAAGACAAATGTACTAATATGACATAGACCTGCAAATATGCAAATCTGACAAAGACCTGCAAAAACCTGCTATCATGTACATTACAGAAGGCTCTTTTTATTCCTGAAGATCTCATGTAGAATATTGTAATTTTTTTTCACAATGAACAAGTGGTGGAACATCTTGCATAATGGATCAGCTTGCCTCAAAAGGAAATTGAAACATTTTTTAATAGAATTGAGAAACTGATCTGTGAAGGTCCTTTAAGGGAATACATTTACTTATAACAGCAGGACAGATAATATTTTCAATTTTCCCTATACCACAAACAGCTATTTATAAAAGCAGAAAGGCTTGTTCATATTGTGTACATGCAGTTAGTTTTCCTTTTTTTTCCCTTATTTTTAGAAAAAATGTAGATACAACTTTTACAATCTTCCATAAAATAATTGGCAAAATAATATATCACAAATATATCACAAAAATATATCACATGGCACATCTTTCACAATTTCATATTACTCTTAAATAGCAATGAACTAATGTTTACTAATTACTTTGTATTCTGTGCAATTAATAATATATTCTGTGGGCAAAGAGATTTAATTATATATTTAATTTGGGGATTTAACATGTATTACAGAATTATTTTAGCATTCAAACATTTTGTTCATATTTGCAATTTTAAGCAGCATTCCCAGCACTATCTGACTAGATATTTGTTCTACAAACACAAAATCCCAAACAATTATTTATTGCAACAACTGAACTAAAAAGGAAAGGAGACAACTTCTATGCAAAACCTATATCTCTGCTTGCCATTTTATATGGTGTTATTGACAGTGTGAGTTTTCTATTCATTAGCATCATTACAAAAGTGAAATTTGAAATAATATTTGAAGGACTGATCTGTTCGGTGTTGTGTTCATCACTACTCTGGGTCAAGGTAGAGACCCAAAGTCTCTTCTTAAGAATACCACATTTTGAAGAAACAGACAGGAGGTTCATTGAAGTGCTCTTTAATATCAGATTTATAAAGAGGATAATTTAAATACTAGTGACTGTATCAGTGTATTCTAATTTTTCTCCTCATAGCCTTTTACGCAGAGCTATTTGGGAGATTTTATTTGACAGACATTACTGTCAAAAGGTGATTTACAGCCAGTTTTGGTAATCTCACTTCAGCCTTTGCATATTGTGAATGTTACCAAAAACAAAATAAAATTATACAGTTTGCTTCAGATTTCTGTATCAAAAATATTGCAATTATACAAAATCCACATAGTAGTTTCTCAAAAATTATATCAATAAAAAATAGAGTGAAAATTATGCATTCAGAAAAATTCATATTACAGTATTTTGTCACCATCAAGCTATCAGATAAGAACTCAAACTTGCAAGTCTTGCTTAAGTTTTTTTTCCTTTTTAAAGGCACCAAAACTTTTGCCTATGTTTATAAAACAAAATTAAAGGCATTAAAAATGAATGTACAATTTTTCATTCTTTACACATAAAGAAGCCCAAAACATTATTTTCTTCCTCCCCTTTATTTTTCATTTGTGTTTTTGTTTGTTTGTGGTGGTTTTGATTTGTTTTCTTTTGTTCTGTTCTTTTGTAAAGCGGTGGTGTAAAGCTCAGTAAAACAATGACGAGGAGAAAAAATATCACATATCAATAAAAATGAGAAATTTAGTAAGTTATCCATACTTGTGGACAATTGCTTTATTGTACTGGGTGTGGACAATGACTAAGAGGTGGTCATGCAATAACAAATATAAATTCTCAAAGGAAGTCTCATTACCTTTAAGTAAATGGTCAAGATCACTGTACTACAAGGACATACAAATCTTCATTGGCAGCTTAGGAACACTTTCCAGTACTGTTTACTGGAAAAGGGAATATGCACTTTCAATACACAGAATGTGAAAGAATTCACAAAACCTCTATATTTTTTAAGGCAGCTTTTTACTTTTTTTTGAAAAGAATATAAGCAAATGTTCAAAAATTAATAGTGGTATTGCAGACTATTAATTTGCCAGTTACTTTATTGGTAAAAGTGAAAAATCAGCCCAATTAAGCACTGCAATATTTATGTTAAGTAATGTAATATTTTATTCACTGCACATTGTGCGCAACCATTTTATCCACTAATTATTCCCTTTTTACATTTCAATAAGTATAGTATTTTTTAATAATGCTAACCAAACCTCAACTGTTTCTCTGTAAGGCAAACAGTTACACCTTTCAACTAGGCACTACTTAACCATGTCATTGCCATTTGATTTTAGGCTTACCTGATTGAGGACTCTCAGATACCCTGGGGTTTACAGTAAGTGTTGCTGGGACTGTCTCAGTTTAGAGAAACCAAGATTGATAATTTAAAAGTACCACACTCTTCATATAGATTTTGTGTTTTTTACCAGATTCTTAAAAACTTCCAGAAAGGCCATAAATCTGATGGATTTGAAACCATTCAAGTCCACAGGAACAACTTACCTAACATCACTGACCTCAAATCAAACTCTGAATAACAGTATGACCTTTTCTCCAAGTGTTGCTTCTAAATTCAGCAATGTGAAAAATTATTTTAAAAAATTAATTAAAACTATTATACAAGCATATAACTATTACAATGACCTTATTTTCTTTTAAAAATCTTAGAGGAAAATAAAGAGAGTTTTTTGATAGCATCTCTTTAACCAATGCTTTCATCTCAGAGTTTCAGTATGCTACACTTTGTTAACAGGCAGCTAGATCTTTTCCCTGTTATAGAAAATCAATAGAAAATGTGTCATCGATTTCAGGTAGAAGTGAGAAATAGCAGGGAGTCAAGTAATAAAAGGACAAAAAAGAGATTTAAACACATTTGTTTTATTGATTATTTTTGCCTATATCTTCAAACCCATAAACAACTTGATTACAAAAGAAGGGGTCCTCATTTTCTCCTTGTGTTGGACAGAAAAACAAAGACTGCATGGAAAAAAACTGCATGAGGCAGTTACAGAAAGGAAAGTGAGGTGAAATTTTGAGAGAACTCTCAGGTGCATTTGAGAAATGGCTATCAGTAAGTTAGTGAAAACAACTCATGAGAAGATATATTTTCTTTATCAGCATTGCCTAACATAAATCTCTTCTGCATGAAGAATGCATGATAATACCACAGTATTTCAGTATTTCAGTAGATTAAGTAATCTAAATATTAAGGAACATGACCAGCTTCTGTATACATGCTTGGATCATTCAGAAAAAATGGCTCAAGAGACACATTTTTCCAGCGTAGTGTATAGCTAATTACAAGGCTTTGCCGTAAAAGAAAGGATTCTGTATCACAAAATGAGCTGCTAAATTTAGTGGACAAGAAAATTGCTCTGGTTTTGCTTAGAAAGGTAAGGCATGGAATCAAACATATCCTTAAATGGCAAAAGTTGGAGTTGAAAACCTTATGATTCATACGCACTTGCTGTTGCGGTGCCCAGTCACCAGTCCTGAGCACAGCCACAGTTGTACAGCCGTGTCTGCTTACACACAGTAAGCAGATAGTCTGAACTACGTCTATCCTGAACAAATGACACTAGGAAGTGTGAGAATGCAGGAGAGATTTTAAATCCACAATGTGCCATAGGAATATCTAGCCTTTCCCTGTGCTCCACAAATGACACATAACAAAACCTTAAGCACTAAAGACCAGAACATCCAAAATATATGCACAGGAAGATACTCTGAATAACCCCCCTCTGGACTGTTCTCCTCAATAACTGAGACAACAGGCACTGTTGCTTTACTTGTTTGCTACATTCTCACCTGCTGCACTCCATGTAACCTTGCTTCCATTGTGCCATGATGTTGATATATGGTAGGGACCAGAAAAGCAAAAGTGACATATTCCACTTGGCATGGCTGAGGGAATAAATAAGGTAGGTTTATGCTCCCATAGATTCTGAGGCTACCTGAAGGCAGCTCACTCCAGTGCTAACTTGAGCAGTGACAAGTCTTCAGATTTACAGCACCCAATGATAATTCTCCACTGTTGTGGCTGCTAGAAATTCCCTAAGCACAGCCAGATATTGCCTATATACATTCCTTTTCTGAGAAAATCAGAGGGACAAGCTGATATGAAACAGCATCACAAAATCACTAACCTGGCCCGAAGCCAAAACACACCTATTATCATTTCAGCAGTGCTTCCACTTGTTGTGTTCTTGTGTTACTTCACATGACTTTTGCATAAAAGTTTCATCAGTCTGCCTTTATGTAACATATTTCTAGTCCTCAATCTGAACAGCTCTAAGAGTGCCCACATAGAAACATACTCAATGTCACATGTCAGAGGAAAGAATGAAGCCCGGTGTTGTGCACACATGATGCACACCTATGGTGCATGATGAGCATGATTTTGTGACACAGGCTGAACAATGAGGCAATTACAGCAGCCATCCTGCATTCCACAATCACCACTTCAGAAAACATTTTGTATACACAGTCATGCTGTTTGGGAAAGAACTTACTCTCAGAAGAGATAAGAGCTGATTGATTGAATTCTCTACTGAGACTATTTTAACCAAGCATGCTTTATTACAGCTTACTGCACTTCAGTTCGTGTTTATGAGCACGCAGTGCTGAACACGCCTTGATAGACAATGATGATGTCTCTGCTTGACATAACTGTTATGATACTGTGACTTTATTAGCACATAAATATTATTCCATTAAATTTTTTGGAGCATATTCAATTCTGAAGCAACTCAAATGGTTTCAGTAAGCAGAGACAAAATAGAGAGTTTTGCAGTCTAGTGTGATGTTAGTACAAAATTAAGTAAAAAACCTTGAAAATGGGTTGTTTTCAAGTGCTGAAATCATCTACTTGTAAAATGTAACTTAAACTTATCTTAGTTATCAAATTCACTTTCAGTTAATTATATCTAAATCCACTTAATAGTCTGTAATAAATGTTATATTTGTAATGGATAGGCTCAGCACATTAAAACAATAATTTTTTTATTAGTGCGATGAGGCCAATTTAAAAGAAAATTAATCTGTGGATGGAATAAGGATTGAATTTCAATAGTCTAATATCTCAGAAAAAATACGCTCTTACCAAGGGCACCTCTATCAGTATGCAGCATATTATTCTACAGTACAAAGTACACTGACTTGGAGAGTCTTGTATTCTATTACTCTGGTCCCCAAACACTTGATTTAGCTTTCCATAGAATAATAACTGTCTACATTAATTGATATAAAATATCAATTAATGTAGACAGTTATTATAAGACAATACTGAAATCTCCAACCTGAGAAGTTCATTTTGGAACCAATGGTTTTTAATTTCAAAAAGTTCCACTAGAAAATGACAGCCATCTCTGGGACTCCACATAATTCATGTCCACACTTTCAAGTAAAGCTTGTGGTTTCTATTATATCTGCAATACAATGAACCTGAAGTTGCAACTTTGTAAGCAAAGACATTTTTAGGCTAATGTTTATGAAGGAATTAATACATTCTTTTTCTTTTTTTTTTTTCTTTTTCTGGCAGATTTCCAAACTCGCTGGAAAAATGCTAAAATAATTCAATTCATCATTCTTGCTAATTCATGAATTCTCTCAGTAATGAGAGATTGCAAAGTTAAATAAATATTCCACATAGAGGAATCTGAATTTTTACTACCTAGCTCTTCTCTGGAGCTAGCAGTCAGGTATTCCACCTGCTCTTAGAGTTTGTAAATAAAATTATATTGTATTGTAAATAAAATTATATATTATAAACCTTACTTAAATGTTACAGTTGCAGAATCAAACAGAATTAAGGCTGCCATACTCCTATAATTCAGTTACTTCTGGCTATTATAATCACCTAGTCAAAATTAAAATGAGAGTCCATGAAATGGCCAAGCAGGCATCGCCTTAATACAGGATTTCTGTTCTATACTTTCAACACCATAGAACAATATTTCTTTTACTGAAACCCTCTGTCTCACTCCTCATGGTGTCTTATTCATCAGTCCTATCTTTGAACAAAGTCATATTCATTGCGTCTCCCAGAACACACAGTTTTCTTACTGATGACTTCTAACCCACATTTGGTTAAGCATTTAATTTTCAAAAGAAAATATTACTTTCATTCAGAGCAAATTGGCAGCACAGGATGACTGTATGTATGAAAGAGACTATATGGGCCATTTTTATCCTAAATTCACAATTTAAGTGAAGAATTCCTCCAAAAGAATGGAAAATGTTGAGACTTTTTTTCCATCTTATGGCTTCAAATGCACATTTTTTCTAAGAATACTTAAGCCTAATAATCAGGTTTAAGTATTTGCGGTGGAAGGGAAGGTACCTATATATTTTACCTGTGAATCTCATCCTCCATACATTAACATACAAACACAAATATGTATTAAGTTAGAAAAACATGATTCTTGTTTCTTACTGATTAACACACTCCAGGGAGGAGTTGTACAGCAGTCATTTCTGAGTCTGTCATTTAAATTAGTTAAAACTAAATTAGTTAAAAGACTTTATTGTTTCAAATGCTAATTTATTTAATGGTAAAGACTATATTATTGCTTGTTAAATGCATACAAAATACTAACTAATTCCACCCTAGTCATTCTCTTTTCCATTCTTCTCTTTTAATCTTACTCATAGGTAAAGCCACCACATAGCCCACATAATGCAATTTATCTACTCACAATAAATAGAAGTTTTATATCATGCATCTTAATTCCCATACAAATACAAAGGAGAGGAAATTGGGACTCATTTTGAGTTCTCTTCTCTTATATTTAGCCAGCTTAGTTAATAAAACATGACTACTGTTAGGGCATTGGACAACTACAAATTATCCCAAACTGATTTAATTTTTTAAATTAAATTTTAATTTAATTTAATTTGTAGAGTCACATAATCACAGTTCTCCAAGAAGCATCCAAATATTGTTTTGACATGCTTCCTTAGTAGTACTTATTTGGTCATTTAAAATGGGGTTGCTATAAATATTTCCATTACAGCCAATATATAAGTATTAGGAAAAGATCAAATTACAGAGTAAAATGTTCTACCAGTTCATCACTGGGGTTTCTGCCATTTTTCTGACTTTTTTTTCTTTGTACTTACAGTCTTTAAAGTATCAACAAGAGACATATTTCTTTCTATGCCAGAACAGCTACTCTATATTATAGAGAATATATTACTTGGATAGCAGAAAGAGAGCTAGAACATGTTCCTCCAGAATTCACTTTAAACCAGATCTTTTATAGTAGATTATCACCAGCTCTTTTCCTTATTTGATGTGTTTATAATGTGTTTAATTAGTAACTGTTACAGTTTGTAAGTGCTGATATATTATAGATCACTTTTATTACTGAAGAACATTGCTGAAAAAATCAATTAAAAATAATCACAAGCTTTAGTTACATGTCAGACATCTTTTTATAGAAGGAAAAGTCCTTTTATTTTCACCACTTTTACTCACATACAATTCATGTGGGTATTTTGAGGTGTCTTTCCGAATTGTGGTATTTTTGCTATAGGGAAAGGCAGTATGATTTCTGCAAAGTCAAAGACCATGTCTACATGAGAAAGAAAAGATGAACAGTAGTTACTGTGGCTCTCTCCTGCAGAGGAGATAGAGGATGTTTAAGTAGTGGCTTAGATTGCATGGAGAGCTTGTGGCATCTCTGTCCTTGCAAGTACTCAAGACCCTACTAGATATTTACTCTGAGCTATCAGGTCTAATGAAACCTGCTGTGAGAAGGCAGCTGAATGAACTGACCCCTGGAGAACCCTGCCAACCCAAGTTATGGTTATGTTTTTCAATGTCTTTATGAATACATGCCTTGAAGACAGCATGGGAGTGAAAGATGAAGGATTGTTCATGTTATAAAGTTACTCAGAGTAATAAAGTCAAGGCTCAGTTGCAATGAACTGTGGAAGAACCTTATGAGTGGTTTGCCAATAAAATAACTCATGGAATTTAATACAAACAAATATAAATAGTTTCATAATGCAGAAGAAAAAGAATTCTAACAATATCTAGGACAAAAGGATTTGATATGATCATTACTAGTTAAGGACATTGGGCTCATGACAGATATTTCCACCAAAACACCAAACCAATACATAGAATATCTCAGAAATAGAAAAAAAATTGCTAGAAATTATTAAGAATATATACAAAAGAAAAATCACAAAGAGTTTTAGAGAACATTGTTCATTGCATCAACATTCACAAGTAACACTCACATTTAGACCTGTGTGCAGTTTAGCTCACTCTTGCCTCAAAAAAAGAGAACAACCAAAACAAAAGATATATGATGAGAAGTAAGCAAAGAATTCTGTACTATGAGCAATTGATTAAGACGGCATTTTCTATAAAGAAAATATATATCCAGGGGAGACGATACTATAGAAATTCCAAAAGTGACTGGTTTGGATATGATGGATTGGAACAGACTGTTCTTCATCTTTTCAAAAGGAAGAAACATGAACATCAAATAAGATCAACTGAAGCCAGCTACGTAACAAGCAAAAGGGGTACTTTGTGGAATGAGGCACAGAATTGTAAACCTAAATGATATATAGTGCTGTGAATGCTACATGGACTTTTCAGGAAAATATGACCAGTTAACAGAATCTAATGGTTATTGAATATGTAAAAATTACCCTGCCATTGAATGTATTAAGGAACTGCTCTTCATTAGGCATTTGTTTTAGGTAATACTGGAGATGGGGACATGGGATTTCACAAATCTTCTAGTCTGACCTGGGGTAGTCAAATTGAGTTTTGTGGACAGTTCATCTGCATGTCATAATCGTAGAACCATAGAACAGTTTGAATTGGAAAGGACCTCAAAGATCATCTTATTCCAACTCCCGTGCCAAGGTCAGGGACACCTTACACCACACCACGTTGCTCAAGGCCTCATTCAGCTTGGCCTTGAAAACCTCCAGAGGTGGGGCATCCACAGCTTCTTTGAGAAATATTTCAATGCCTCGCCACCCTTGCAGTAAAGAATTTCTTCCGAATATACAACCTAAATCTACCCTCTTTCAGTTTAAGTCAATCCCAGCTTGTAAAAAGGACCATCTCCAGGTGCTTTTCCAGATTTTGTGTAGCCCCCCTTTAGGTACTGGAAAGCTTAGACCTGCTCTAAGGTGCACTTGACCCATATGCCACAAGTAAGACCATCAAATAATATATAAAAAAGGAAAGCACATCAGTCAAAAGCAATTACTGTGTTTATTTTTCTTTTTTTTATTGCTACATAGTGAATAAGAAGGGAAAATTTCAGATATGTGCTTTGTGCTGAATCACCAGGGGATGTAATTTAAAATAAAGCACTGTGGTACTCTGGTTTGATTTACTTTTAAAAATCCTACTTATTTTACAACTAAAAATACCCCATGGTTTTAACATGGCAGGAAATAATTTTCCTGTAATACATGCAAGGATAAATAAGAGCTGACAGGTGGTATAATATACAATAGAAGTTTCTATTAGGTTCATAACACATATTACACAAACACAGTCCTTATGCTCATATATTCCCAAAGGCCTTGGTCTAGGTCTTAGAGAAATCAACAAGTCTATTCCCATTAAATCTGCTGAATAGCATAAGAAATTTAACTGTTTTCAAGTAATTTTGTATTTTTAATAAAAAATGAACAAAAATTTATCACTTGTCTAGAGTATTGAGATGCATTGATTTTAATAATTTACAATCCCTCTGTATTTATGTACTGCAGCCTGACACTGCACGATTAAGCTAACTATATACATAGTTAAGACAGCACGAATATAGAAAAGAAATGTAGTAATATCAAAAGAAAATGGTGTTCTCCTTTTAGTTTGACTCTTTGGGCATGCATTCACTCCATGATGCCCAGAGGAAACTCAAAGCTGTGGATCAATAAAAGAACAAAGAAATTAGGTAAAGTCAACCATGACAAAAATAATAAAGACAAAAAGAAGGTATAGTTTTAGTTTTTGATAAATGCTCTAGCTCTAAGAATATCAATTGCCTAGAGAATTTAATCTATTAGTACCACAGATTCCATTCTTTTGAGGTTCTGTTCTCGCTAGTTAACAGTAAACGAAATTCGATTAAGCAATGAAAACTTGAAAGATTTTATGCACGACAAAAAGAGACATTAAACTGTCCGTTCTCCTTCTATGTCAAAAGTAACCTAAGCACCACTAGGACTTAGTCTGGCCATAGCCCTAAAAGACAATAAAAAATGTTTCTATAAATAGGTTAGTAACAAAAGGGAGGGCTAAGGATAATCCCCAGCCTTTGCTGAATGTGGTGGGAAGCAGTAACAAAGGAGGAAAAGGCTGAGGTATTTAATGCCTTCTTTTGCATTCGTCTTTAATACAAAGACCAGCTTCCCTCTGGATACCCACCCCTCTGACCTGGAAGACAGGAATAAGAGCAGAATGAAGACCCCATAATCCAAAATAAATTATCAGTGACCTGCTGCACCATTTAGGCACACACAATTCTAGAGTCTGAATGGGATTATAGAAAGATAGAATCTTATGGTTTGAAGATATTAAGTCCAACCATTGAATCTTTCATAATTTCAGAAAGTGTGGGTTTACTAAAGGCAGGTCTTACTTGAATATCTTGGTCCCTATCCACTCAGTGGATGAGGAAAAGGCTGTGGATATTGTCTTTCTGAACTTTAGTAAAACATGTGACACCATTTCCCACACAATTCTCCTGAAGAAACTGGAGTCATATTGAATAGAGTTGTCACACAGTCACAAGTGGTGTTCCCCAGGGTTCAGTATTGGGGACAACCCTGTTATTTAGCTTTGACAAGGGGATTGGAAGCACCCTCAGTAAGTTTTCAGACAGTACGAAGTTGATCTGCTAGAGGACAGGAAGACTCTGTAGAAGGTTCTGGATAGGCAGGGCGGGGTCTATGGGATAAGGGCAATGGTATGAAGTTCAACAACATGAAGTGTTGGGTCTTGCAGCTGGGTCACAACAACCTCATGCAGTGCTACAGGCTAGCAGAAGAATGGTGGAAAAGCTGCCCAGCGGAAGAGGACCTGGGGATGCTGGTGAACGGATGCTGTACAAGAAACAGTGTGGGCCAGGTGGCTAAGGAGGGTTAGGTCTGTATCAGCATTAGTGTGGCCAGCAGGACCAGGACAGTAATCATCTCCCTGTACTCAACCCTGGTGATGTTGTGGCAGAGGAAGCTGGAGTTGTTTAGCCTGGAGAAATTAAGGTTCAGGTGGGACTTCATCATCTTGTACAACTACGTGTCAGGAGGTTGTACTGAAGTGGAGGTTGGTCCTTTCTCTCAGGTAAGAAAGAATAGAATAAGAATAAATCACCTCAAGTTGAGTCAGGGGAGGTTTAGATTTGATATTAAAAATAATTTCTTCATGGAAAGGGAGATCAAGCACTGGAACAGCCCCCTCAGGGATGTGGTTGAGCTACTGTCTCTGAATGTTTTTAAAAGATATGTAGATGCGGCACTTAAGGACGTGGTTTAGTGGTGGACTTGGAAGTGTGGGTTAACAGTTGAACTCTGTGATCTTAAAGGTCTTTTCTAACCTAAACAAATCTATGATTCTATAACTGCTAGTTGTGGCAGAAAAAGAAAGGCTTCTTTACAATTTTTTTCAAGAAAATTGCTTCCTTTTGAAAAATGAACACAGAAACAAAAAAGTAGCATATCCCAGAAAAAAAGAGAATAATTTATTGTTGAAAATACCTTTACAGTTTGATTATATTAAAATCATTCAGTTGATATGCTGAATAAATGAGAAACTACAAAGAGCTGCCTTCACAAAGTCTTTGAATGGGTGACAGACACCATAAATACAGATTTTCCCTTTTATTTACCTCTTTCCTTAGCTGTTTTTCAAAAAGCAGGAGAACCATTAGGAAAATGAAATGGTTTGATCTGAGAAGTTTAACATGAAACTTCTAACTCTAGAACACAGCTATTGTTTTTGTTATAGTGTGCAGTTATCTGTGGATATGAAAAAACTTAATGAAAAACCATTCCCTTGTAGTCAAACAGAATGAACTCCCAAGGGCATCCCTTATGTGTCATCCACATTGTGCTTTTTGATCTGATCAAATTTAATCTTTCATGCTTGCTGAATACACAGGTGGTGTCTTATAATGTTGCCTGCTCCTTGGATTTTCCATAGCTGTTTCTAAAATTTGTTTTCATGTTCTCAGTGCCCCCTGGGGCAAACACAGCTACACCTACTTTAAATTATTTTTGAAACTTCAAGTATTTTTATAAGTATCTAACTCTTTTTATGTTTTCTCAACTTTTTTTTTTTTCCACACATTTTTCAAACCACCATTTCTGTGCATTTTATAGACTAACAAGAAGAATTTGGGAGACAGGTAGTTTTGAATGACACTCAATTCTAGCCCACTTATCTGAGCATTAAATGCAAGCTCATGTAGTACACAGGAGAGAAACTGAGTGTATGACAAAACCATGATGCCAGAGAGAAGGGAATGTTAGAAAGGTGGAATTAGTCAAAAGTAATGGTTGAGAGTACATTTTTCTTTTTCTCTCCACTAAACAAAAATACAATAGTTATGAAGTAAGGGAGGGAGGAATATTAGTTAGTTTTATAAATAATACTTGAAAGTACAAAAGGTAAAACAGGAAAAATAAAAGTTTATATATTATGGTAACTATAGACAAAGGAATACTGGACTTTGAAATTACCAGAAAGAGAATTGCTAAAAATTTCTCAGAGGTTCTGCCAATGTTTTGGAAAATACTGTGAGGGTGGAGGGTGAGGGAGCATAGGGAGGAGTGGTTTACATTTTACATTAAGCATAAAAAACAATTATAAAATATTTTGGGAAGAAAGTAACACCAAAAAATTTCAGACAGCTCTCTTTCTGAGTCCCACTGCTTAGGCTTTTAGAATAACCTTTCAGGAGACCATGACTTTTTAGTTACTGCACTTTTTAGAAAGCCCCAACTCAACAACCACAGACCTCAAAATACCTCTTAAAAACTGAAAAATCAAAAGGATTTAGCAATAGGATAATGATAGTTCTTGGATAATGAGCCAACACTGCCAAGAGACCTTGTCACACTGTGACACAAAATAACTCACAGAAGCACACTAGATGCAAAAGGAAAGAAAATAACTTAAAAAGGCCAAATTTATTTTCTGACTCTACTATATATACAATAGCAAGAATGACAATGGATTAGAGGGTGAAATTGCCACCTCTCCAACCACACTGTTTAAACCAACAGTCTATCAATTCTTTCTACTCACAAAGAAGAATGCAAAACAATCATTATTTATACGAACAGTGCATGGGAAAACTCAGTTGAAATATGTAAATATCAGAAGTCATAGGAACTTTTAGAAGAACCTTGAAATTCTCAAAAGAACAGGGCTACAAGAACTGAAGTGCAAGGAAAGGAAACTCCAGTAAAACAAAGATGGAGTATATCTCTTTGGATGAGGTATTTCACAGTGCATTTCTACAGTTTTAACAAACAATAGGTTTAGCATCTAAATGCATAGCTTTGCAGTTAAAAAAAATTGACCAGGCCTTTAAGAATTATCCAATTGAGCACGGAATAAACGCACCATGGTGCAAGTGAAGCATGCAATGCAAAAAGTCATTTAGTCATGACTTCCTGATCTCACAGTAGGAAGAGTTAGTCTTCATAGTAGTGCACTGCTGAACCACTTTACTAGTAAAAATTACGTTCTCTTCAAATGTATCTAACTGCTTTCTTTCAGCATTATTTTTCATAAATTTTGGATTAAAGCTGAATTTCCAGATTTGCCTTCTAAAAATTATTATAAACCAGGCAAATAATTCCCAAACCATCCTCCATCTTTTTTTTTTTTTTGCTTTAAATAACAGGCTAGAGATGCTTAAATAGCAGGCTCTGACTGAGAGTTATCTTTTCTAAACATAATAGCTTTCTCTGTATCTTCTGTATGTTTCCACACTCCTTTAAAATATTGAACTCAGGTCTGCATTGTAGTACTGGTCTCCTTGAGGACATATTTAAATGAAAAATAGTGTTTCCTTTCTCTACTGCACACACTTTTGTTTAATCTTTCAAGGATAGCAATAAATGTGCCTGCACTTATTGTAATATCAGACTACTAAATGTTTTCCAGGAGTATTGCATACAAAGGCATGGCCATGGTTTCTGGGGGTATGGCTCACCCACAAAACATACTTATATGCACATCTATTTTTTTTTTTTTTTGCGACAAAAAAAGTGAGACACTGACCTGAATTTTTAGTTTCTTGAATAGTACTGAAACCAATTCATGTCAGTGCATGGTTTAGGAGTTTTCTACTATTAACAATGAATAAAACAACCTTAGCTAGTGAAAACACTGCAATTCATTTTCAGTCACAGATTATTTGTAGCAGTAATATATAAAGACATAGGTTTTAAGGCTAATGGCCTAATAATTCACCTTTTTGCAGCTTCTTAAGATTAATTTAACTCAGTGGTTTTTGGGAGTGGTAGTTGTATATATTATTGCTTAGGCCACAACATCTTTTAAAAACAAAGAAACAATTTAAAAACAAAGAAACATTTTAAAAACAATGAAACAAACAAAAACCCAAACAAAAAGAAAAAACTTAGCTGCAAATTAAAATGCAAAAAATTTCTTTGTGTTTCCTAGAGAAAGTAAAAGGAAGGAGGAAATAGAACCAAATATTTAACCCACATCTTCCAGCTTCTTGCCACAGAACCACTCACATTCCCAGATCACAAATGAGGTTTTTTTCAAGATGCTTAATTTAAACAAAAAGATTTTGTGTGCCAGAAGCCCTGATTGTGCTACAGCATGGAACAAAAGACGAAAACTGACATGAGAAACCAATGTGTTCCATAGCTAAAGCAATATTCTTTCTTACTCCATTTTCTACATGAGAAAATTCACTTATGCAAAGATTCTGATGTAGCTAAAAATGCTCATACCACAGGCACGTATTTATCTCTAAGATAGGAATCTAAACTATCATCACAGTCAGTGAAGATCCACTAACTACAGTCAATAGTG
This sequence comes from Chloebia gouldiae, assembly GCA_003676055.1. Classification (NCBI taxonomy): domain Eukaryota; kingdom Metazoa; phylum Chordata; class Aves; order Passeriformes; family Passeridae; genus Chloebia; species Chloebia gouldiae. Next base: position 39,122,305 of record QUSF01000007.1, read on the forward strand.
GCTACAGAGCTATTTGTGTCACCCTAAACCCAGACACTGACATTTGATCTGCTGGTTCTCTAGACACTATCGGTGTGCTGACAAGAGGCTCAATTCACTTGACCGCAGGTATTGATTTAGTGTTGTCTGAGACAGCGAAGTCTATCCTGCAGGGCCTCCACTGCTGCTGCCGTGACACCTGCGGGTCCCATGCCGTATTTGCCAGCCACAAGCAGGTGCCTGAGATAGGCTAAGGCATTTCAGAGAAGTCTTTGAGCAACAGAGCTTCACCGTCTCCATGCGGGAACTGGGAAGGAGGTGAATTCCATGGCTGTCAGGACTTAAGGAATGCGGTTAAAATGTCTCAGCTCACTGTCAAAGAAAGTTCCCGTAAGATAAAACCACTACAACGGGCGCAGATGTAAAAGAGGGAGGCATTCCTTTCAGGCCTACACAAAGATGAAAGGTTTGGAATTAGCACACCAGACAAAATACCACTGTGCAGACTGTGAGGAAAGCACAGAGGGCAACAAGAGGAAAATGCCAGGCCTGATGAAGCAGATCCTGGTAACTTATCCAGACAAAAATTCCAGCCATGGCAAAGTGTGAGAAAAGGAAGCAACTGCTTACACACATGCCATCCCAAGTTATGGGAACGACACATACACCTCATGGATATCTGGGATTGGACTGTATAAGAACAGTACTTCAATTAGAACACTTGTGGACCTCCACCACTGAGCAGATCAGGGTAAAGAAGAGCCAATAGGAAGCTGCAGGAATCCATGTGGTGATGGAATCTTTTGCTCAATATCTCTCCCTTACTCATCCTCTTTCTCTTCTTCCCTGCTGTCTTCCTATCTGTCTCTACCTCATATTTATTTTTAAATAAAATCCATACTAATGGTCTCATTTGCACCTTAATCTGGGCAGAGGCATCCTTTAGAAGATGGATCCTAACATTATTTTAGTGTATTACATCACTTTGGTGTCAAAAGTGGAATCAGAACAATGGCAATACCCAGACTTCCCCTCACACTTCTCCCCATTATCTAGAGCAAAAGAACACAGGACACAATAAAGCTCTTTCTTTATCAAGTACCATCATCAAATCAGAGTTTGGGAGGCAAAGAAAAGAAACATTTATTCAGATTACAGTCACAAACAATAGTTTATAATATAAATTGTTTAACTAACACTATTTGATACAGCCTTAGATATCAAGGTCATTGATACTCACACTATTCACACTTAGTCTGAGCATTTTTTTTTAGCACATTAATATTGTAATTGTGGTGCAGAAATATCAAATACAGGTGAATAAGTAGTCACAGCCATAGCCAAGACTGATATAAAGTCAATGCAAAAATTATCCATTTTTTTTCCATCAAGTAAATCAGTTATTTCTACTAGTTTTACACTAAATATTTGCAGTGTGATTTGGGATAGAAGTGGGAATTAAGCTATTTATATTTGGGATTTATATTGTACACACTTAATGAGGCAGCCGTTAATCTTTTACAGCTGAGAAGCTTTGGTAAGTTAAGGAATATGTGATGGGTATAAATTAGTATGATAGCATATTTTTATTAAGAGATTTTAAAAAGGCAATTTTCAATTGTCAATTTTATAACTTTGAATGTCTAATCTTTAGATGTATTTTGAGTACTGATTTAAAAACAGAAAAACAGGATTCAATTAGTTTTCCCAAACTTTTTGCAAAACTAGTTTTTGTAAAGAAATTGTTTTCCCAAACAATTTTGCTTTCCCAGACACCATTAAAACCTCTTCATTATAAGATTTAGCAATATCTAATATTAAACAAGTTACAATAAGCACTTAGATTATTAGAACTTAATTTCACAAGCCTTATTTTTTTTTTCAGTATTAGTGTAATTTTTCTTTCACTTATTTATGACAATGAAAACAAATTAAGTAGCCAGCTTATTTTTTGTGTGTTTGAGTCTTTTAATTGCTGGCTTTGCATCTCACTTTAGGCTGCAAAATGGAATTAGAATGAATAATCAAAGTATTTCGACTTGTGGGTCCAAAATTATACTTTTTTTGCAAGGGCTATATTTATCCATAAATTAAAAAAAAATAGAGCTTAATATGTTTTTTTCTAATTATTTTATATTTTCATAATAGAAAAGCAAGAGCAGATTTTCAGAAATTCCTTTTTGTTTTTTTAATCTTAAATAGATGTCTTTCTACTCACACTAAAAATGTTGCTATTATACTGTAGTGTTAAATCTAAAAGGTTTCTGGATGTTTATTCAGGCAAGATTGTGGTGCTGAGTATTACCAAGATAAAAGAATTATTAATATGCTAAGAATGTGTTGGAGAAAATAGAAGTTTAGCATAAAGACCCTATTTACAAGCTATACAGACACATAAATGAATAATCACATATTTTATTTTATTCATGTCATTAGTTATTTTTTACTGTTAATTTGTGCACTGTGCACTCTTACAATGGAATTTACTGGAAAAGCATCCAAAGTTTTTAGACAGCTTAAAGTATGTGCAAAACTTCATCAATCATTCTTTATGCTGACTAAAAATGAATGATACAGTTTGTGACCCTTTAATCACTTCTTTCTGCAGTGCACATATTTGAATCAGTTTCAGCAACATTTTATGTCTTAAAAAAAAACCTGTTTTTATTTCTTATTAGCCTTTATGAACAAAAGAGGAGTAATTCTGTAAGCACCAAGGTTCCCCCTTTTGCTTCCCTTCTCCAGGTCTTTTGGGGTTTTTTTGGTTTTTGTTTTTTTTTTTTTTTTTTGAGGGATGGGGATTAGAGTGTGAAACTCTCATTAAGCTCTGCTAACTGAGCAGAACTTGTACTTGGAATGATCCTGTCTCTTGTGAAATTCTCTTTAAAATATCAGCCGAATTACTGAATTTTCAGTTCAGTGAACTGCTTATCTTAGCATTTGGACTAATGCCTACTTCCTCTACTCTACAAATTAAATGCATTACTTTCCCTTATCACAATATAAGTGGCTTCTGAATTGCCCTCTTGCATATTGACATCAGAGCTGTATCTGTAACATTCTCAGGCATTAGTTTCCATCTTCTTCACTCATCACTGCATTCCTTGCTGGTTCAATCTGCAACAAAAAGTTTACCACACTCTTAATGTTTTTGTTTGGTTGGGTTTTTTTAAACTTTTTATTTTTCCTAATGGTCATCATTTGGCTAGGCAACTTAAAACTTATGGTTAGATCCAGGTCATATATTCTGAACATGTATGTGGACAAGATATCTTGGTCTGTTTCCTCAGGGTGAGCTCAAAAATAAAACTTGCTTAATGGAACACAAAATTGTCATTTTATCAGTTTTTATTTTTATCAGTATAATTTCAAACATTCTATGTTCTCATTCTCAAAAGCTGTGGGGTTTGGCCAAGTCCTTCTGTTTGCAACTGTGAAGAAAACAAACTGCTTCAAAGAGTATATCTTACCTATGTATTTGGTCTGATTCAATTTTTCATCCTAAAATGAACTTCCTTGTTGACCTTCACCTCAAGGATTTGCTCTCCTGTTCTCCCAGTGATTTCTCAGTTCTGTAAATTCCTGACACAGAAATATCCTGGAAATATCCTGGTTTCCTGGGGACATTGGTGAAGCAATGAGTACCTGAAGTAATGAGAATATTATAACTGATGTTTCAATGAAGATTTCATCTCTGACTGTAAGTTACCTACTACAAAGCTCCCAGCCAAATTTTGATTGGACTTACTGGAATAATTTCTCCCCCAGGCTTCATCTATCCTTGTGCAACAGATTACCATTCCTGAATTACTGGCAATTAAAGACTGTGTGCTGGTTGCTCAGGCATTCAAATTCACAGCCTGGCACATTCATTTTCTATGCAACTGGTTTTACTTTGCCACTGGTTTACTTAAATAAAAATAGCAATCCACCAGCTGGGAGTAGGTGACATGTACTTGTTTTTGACAACCTTGGCTTCATTTGGAGAGTGACTGTTCATATGAGTGTGCAGTGAGAGGGCAAGAGGAAATGGTTTTAAACTGAAAGATAGTAGGTTTAGATTAGATATTAGGAAGAAATTCTTTACTGTGAGAGGGATTGAGGCACTGGAATAGGTTGCCCAGAAACTTGTGGGTGCCCCATCCCTGGAAGTGTTTAAAGCAAGGTTGGATGGACTCTAGCAACCTGGTGTAGTGGAAGGTGCTCTTGGCCTCAGCAGCAGAGCTGGAGATAAATGATCTTTAAAGTCCAAAACAAACCATTCTATGATTATAGGTCCCTATGATTTGGACAACTTCTGAAGAAAAACACAGCAGAAGAGATGGAGGGAATAAGTATTTAATTGCATGAAGAATGAGTTTGTCTGGAGTTATTTGCCAACTTCTAGAAAAATATGTAGACCTTGCTTTAATTCCTTTTGTGAGGCTTTCAGCTAACATTGTCTTATTTTATATTTTCTGGGACATATTTGATTTTTTCATCCTCCAGTTTCTTTTTAAATTTCATTTTTCATCCTTAATTTTTGTTAAGCAAGGTAGCAGCATATGCATTGTCACCATGGAAACTGAATCTTATAGTTGCCATCAGTACTGTCTTTTTTGGCTACTTGCTTACCCAAACACTGGGGCTATGTGGGGTCAAAGAGTCCCTATGCAAACTAGTTCATTTACAAAGAAAAAAAAATAAATCTCTTTCAGGCCACACACTTGGTCCAATATTTGTCTTCTCTAGTTTTTTTCTATATTCTGTCTTGCATCCTTGTTGGATTTTCTCTCCTTTTCTCCTGTCTTTTTTTTTTTTTTTTTTTTTGTGCCCTGCAAATAAATACTTAAAGCCAATTTTCTTCCCTAAGTGCCTGCCTATGTGTTTATTCTGGGAAGTGATACCAACCTGGGGTTGAGGGCAAGGCTTCTATTGTTTCAGTTAACTAGCTCTACAGAAGGTTTTGCAGCTTCTATCAAATCAGGAAAGAGGTTCATATCCAGCCTCAGTGAAGCTGGATAATATTTTCAGTCGTCATGGAATGATTCTGATTTCTAAGCCAGTTTGCATGATGACATTGAAAATGTTAAACAAAGGAAGTTTTCTTTTATCTGCCATAAAATTTATATCTTTCCCCTAACACATCTACTATAAGAAAAGCTCCTGAATTTATACCAGAGTAATAAAATCTTCAGTGAATGGAAACTTAAAAATAATCTTATTCTGGTACAGCTAAGAAACTTACTTGCTTTGCAATAATGTACTTAAAATAGGGGACAAAAATTGTGAGAAATCTCCACAATTTTTCTCTAGACACAGCTAGATGATGACTCTGACAGATTCCATTCTTTTGGTGCTTGGTTTTCCCTTACCAAAGTTTGTAATATCTTATTAAAATTCTCTTAAGGTGTAGAGATGTTTCAAGGAGCTCATTTCTTCCCACTAATGTCTAGCTTCCTGATTATCAGTTCATTTATGCTTTCCAAGGAATCATTTATTTTTTTGAGACAGTGTAATTTTTGTGCAAGCCTGACTGTTATCTCATTTGCTTGCAAAATGACAATTAATTCCTGATTTATAGCCTCTAGTGTACATCCCATGTCAGCTGCACAATGAAATACTCATTCACTGATCTTGAAATCTGTAGGAAAACATACTAAAACTTGTATAAGGTTTAGTGGGGGGGATGGTTTGGTTAAGTTTTTTCTATAGAAACAAAATTAATGTTGACACATATGCACCCATATTATCTACTCCAAGGCAGTTTTTATTAATTGCATTTAAAACTATACTACTCTGCATCTGATCCTCGTTATTTCATTTTCTTTTGAAATTTTCCAGAATACTGACATTTTAGACATAAAGTCCCTCTGTGCACTTCCTTTAGATGCTTGCTATAAAAAACTAGCTAGTGTATAAAGAGATCATGTATTGGAGTTGAAAATTACTTTCAAGCAAAAAAATTAGACTAAGAATCTGTAAAAATGCATAGGAAACTTTCCCCAACCACTTAATCACCAATTAACAAAACTACTTAGAATGGACATTTCTATGAGAGGTTAACAAGGCTTTTGCTTTGACATCAGTGAAAAGCTTGTTCAGAGAAATCTGGGATCTAAGAGAAAATCAGCTAACACATCAGATGTCTTTAAATGGATGGTGTGACTGATAAACTTTTAAGGGCTGAAGTGATGTGAAGGGTAAAAAGTAATTTTTAACTGAGGAATGATATTGAGGCAGCAGATGGAGACAGCTTGAAGAAACTTTAGCATATTACATAGGGTAAAAAGTATGTGAAGAGAAGTAGAACACAGGTCTCAATTAAATTTACATATTTGGATCACTGGGAATAGTCCAGATTTGAAAAGACAAAGGACATAACATCATTCTGCAAGCCTGAACAGAACTTTATTCCCATCCTCATATCTGCCTTAGCTTTTCTTCTAATGTTTACACAAGAATTAATTTATTTTGCCTCTAAGTGAGAACAAAGCAACCTGCTAAGTATACTTATTTCTACAAATATTTTTCATTAAGGTAAATAAAGTCTCATAGCACTAGTATAAGGGTATATATAACTAGTATACATATAAGCACTAGTATAAGCACCAGTATAATTCCATTCCTGCTGAAGTAGCAGTAAATTTCAAAGTGTTTTTAATTAATGCTGTCTACATTAATAAATGTTTAACCAATGTAATACATCTATCCCTTTATCTGCAATAATGGATTCCAGCAGCAAAAAGACAAGGAAGAAAAACTATAGTGTTAAAAGATAAGACAAGAATAACTCCGGAGCTAACATATATTATTTACCAGCCACAGGATGTAGTGCAAAGCTTAGAGGAAGAAAAAGAAAATACCCTGATCTATCAAAAAATTTGGCAGAACAAGTTTATCTATAAGATCTATCAGGCAACTGCATGAAGACATTGTATGACAGTCTTCAAAAATGGTAAGGACGACCCAGATAACTATGTGCCAGTCAACTGCATCTCTATCCACATGGATGAAAGGAGGAAAACTGGAAGAGTCAGCATGGATTCACTACAGGTAAATCGTGCTTGACCAACTTAATTGCCTCTATGATGAGAAAACTACCTGGACGGATGTGGGAAGAGCAGTGGGTATTGTCTGTCTTGACTTTAGCAAGGCTTTCAACACTGTCTCTCACAAATATCCTCACTTATGAACTGAGAAAGTGTGGACAGAATGGGCAGTGGACAGTGAGGTGGATTTGCTGAATGGCAGATCCCAGAGGGTCATAATCAGTGGCACAGGACCTAGTTGGAGGCCTGTTAAAAATGGTGTCCCTCAAGATTCCATACTGGGTCCAGTATTGCTTAACTTATTGATGACTTGGATGAAAGGACAGAGGCCTCTTCAGCAAGTTCTAGGATAACTTGCTGAAGATAACACAACTGGGAGAAATGGCTGATAACCCCAGAGGACTGTTCAGAAGGACCTGACAGACAGCAAACTTAGGTGGAGAAAATCCATCTGAAATTAAACAAAGACAAATGCAGAGTCCTACACCTGGGGAAGAATAACCCTGTACAGGCTGGAGGCTGACCTGCTGGACAGCAGCTCTACAGAGAAGAACCTGGATGTCCTGGTGGACAACAAGCTGTCCATGAGCCAGCAGTGTCCTTGTGACCACGAAGGACAATAATGCCCTAGGATGCATTAGGAAAAGTTTTGCCAGTAGATCAAGAGACCACTCAGCCCTACTGAGGCCACATACGCAGTACCGTGTCCAGTTCTGGGTTCCTTACTACAAAAGAAACATGGAGATCCTGGAAGAGGTCCAATGGATGGCAATGGAGATGGTTGTAATGAGAAATGGACTGGAGCATCTCTTTTACAATGAAAGGCTGAGGGAGCTGGGCCTGTTTAGGCTTGAGAAGAGAAGTCTGAGAGGGGATCACATCTATGTCTCACAGTATCGGAAGGGAGGGTGTCAAGGTGGTATTTCCAGGCTCGGCGTGGTGGTGCTGAGCAATACAAGAGGCAATGGGCCGAAACTGATGTGCAGAAAGTTCCACCTGAATATGAGGAAGAACTTATTTACTGTGTGGGTGACCACACATTGGAACAGATTGTCCAGAGGTATTGTGGAGTCTCCCGCACTGAAGACATTCAAGAACAGTCTGGACACAATCTTGTGACATGCTCTAGGATGACCCTGCTTGAGCAGTGATGTTGGACCAGATGACCCACTGTGGTGCTTCCAACCTTACCCATTCTGTGATTCTGTGACATTAAAAGTAATACCATGAAATTACATATATATGTATAGGTATAGGTATATGCAAATTCTGCATGTAAGAAATTTCTCATCTCTAGATACATGCACAGAGTAACATCATTCCTTTTTTGCTTTCCTTGCCTCTCTTTTCAGCCAAATTCTCTCCTTTGTTTTTTTCTTTTCTTCTTTTCTTTCTTTTTTTATTTCTGGAGCATGTATTGTCTTCCATTTTTCCAATTTTTTTTTCTTGCTTGTCTTTCTCCCTTAAATATTTACTAGTATATATCTCATATTTAGTTTTTTCCCCCTAGACATATTGTTGCATTTTGCCATACTTTTCATCTGCCTGTCAGTGATTCTCCACTTCTACATATCTTTACTCTTTTCCGGTTCCCTTGGGGTTTTTGGGGGGTTTGTTTGTTTGTTTGTTTGTTTGTTGTTTTTTTTTTGGGGGGGGGGGTTTTTTTTTTTGTTTCTCCTCCATTCAGCTATTTAGTTATTACTATTCAGCTTTCCATTTGTAATATTTGTCTTTAGGTCATAGTCTACCTGTGTAGTTGTAAACTGCATGCAGCACACACATTAGTATCACATTATAGTTTTAGGATGTGTTTCTATGCACAGCTTAAGTGACATTTCAATTTAAATATGACAGCAATAGATGTGAGTAGGCAGGAAAAAAAGTTCTTCAGCATAGTTGGGAGATGCAGTGAGGAGATCTATTACTTTAATAAATGTATTTCATTCAGTTTTAAGCTTGTTTTGAAACAGGCCCCATTGTCATTCCGTTCGTACTCTGCCCAACGTAGCACTCCTTGTTGATCTTAAAGACAGTCAATAAGAACTACTGCAGCATAACACAGACCTTCTCTGTCTTTTGTTTTCTGCATAGATATCAATTTGTTAAACAATCAGAATCTTTGATGACTTACAAAACAGTTCAGCTAATGGTCCATGCTTTAATGCATCTTATCAGCAGCAAACATCTGCCTAAAGATGGCTATGCTTTCATGACTGTCAGGCTCTACAGGAAATGTGAAGATAGATGTCATTTTGCTGATCAGGTTTAAAACAAGGACTGAAAGATAAAAGATTCCTGGTTCTAAGCAGCAACTCCATGTAAATAATTTATAGTACAAAAATAATACTCTTTTCAACACTTAGAGGAAGGAATCTTCTTTCTATGTGTCTGTTATAATCATTCCTTTAGAATTCTTCCAATTAATATTCAAAGATTACCAACTTTCTATCTATAAATGAGTTGCTCATTAATAATACATAAGCTGTTTTCCTTTCTTCTGATGAGGCAGAGCACAACATGCTGCAAAGAGTATTGACAGGAAAATACATGCTTTGGAACTGTTGTGAAGCCATTTACCATCCATGAAGTAACTTACTAATAATAGTTGCCTGCTTATGAAAACTCAAATGTCAAGGTTTTAACAGGGCACTGAGATCACTGAGATAAAAAAGGATTAGTAACAAATGACCTAGAACTGAATTATTTTTTAATATAGCTGCATAGAACAAAGTGTTCAATTTCATTTGCACGTGCATGTGCAACACACGCAAGACTTTTCGTTTGCTGGAAAATGCAGCGGAGAAATATGACAAGCAAAAAACTGTATGCAAATACCTTATTTACTGGCTATAGATGGCAATAATAACAACAGAATAAAAAGGATCTTAACATCAGTGGGCCTTTGATGAAACAGGGGAACTATTCATAAAATCAATGAATCAAAGAATACGCTGAGTTAGAAGGGACCCTTCAAGATTGTGAAGTCCAGTTCTTGGCCCTACATAGGACACCCCAAGAGTCACACCATGTGCCTGAAAATGTTGTCCAAGCAATGTCTTAAGTCAGGGGACAAAAGCTAAGTAAAGGTTGCCCTCCACACCCAACATCAATTTATCTAAAATATGTACAAATCAAATACAATAACAATAACTGTAGAGCAGTGATGTACTGAATGGAACTTCACAGCTACATGCTGATCATTTTGACATGTTCAGCTGTTTAATATCATGCCTGACTGCTCCTTTATGGCTTATGGTTTTCTTTTGTTAAATATGACAAGTCTAAATAAATTTGAACCCAAGTGAATTAAAACACTCATTTATTTACTTTGACTAAAATCCCATATGTACAAACTGAATTCATGGTTTTGCTATTTCTAATTCAATTATAGAAACTTATGACTATCTAAGAATTCATCTAATTGTTGCATATTTCATAATTCTACTACACAAGCATGTGTATAGATCCTTTAGGCTCCAAGACTGTCAGACACTATTCCACACAGGAGGGACAAAAGCCATTATATGTCCAAGACTAATTTTTTTGTTTACTTAAAAAAAATTAAATTTAAATCTTTAATTTTTTTTATAAATAGAGAAGCCAACACTTTGCTGGATCTTAAAATAAATTTGAAACTGGTTTATAGTAAATGTGGCATCGTATTGATCAAAGAAACTAGTATATCATAAACATTAGAAACATATTTCCTAAAGGAGAAAAAATGCACACAAATGAGCAGTCTGCTTAGGCAACATCACTAAGCCATACCAAGATATAGTTAGTATTGTAAAAACTAAAGTTAATCAGCACAGCACTGGGATGGGAAGGAAAATATACATTACAGCATTTTGTCTATTTTATAAAATAAATCTCAGTCATTAGTTTATTTTTCTTAGGAGATAACTGATTTATTTTTCTTAGGAGAATCTCCTAAGGAAATTCCAGGACTTTGTATTCTCCAGGTCTTGCCTTTAAAAGGAACTAGAGTTTAAATATTAATTTAATACAGTACATCCCTATTTTTCCTTAGATTAAAAGTTTTCCACAGAAATGGGCAGGTGCACAAATAGGAAAAAACCACTGTTCTCAAACACAGTCCTGGTTTGGCACAGTTTTTTTTATATATGTGACATACATGCTTATGTCTTTATAATTTCATCATATCACTTTCTGTATTTCCTTTACATGTTGGAGAATGCTGACTGAAAAAATGTAGCAGTCATAATGAACAAGAAACTGTGAAAGACAAAAGAACTAGAGATACAAGAAATTTAGGAGGTAGAATTTGTGTGGAAAAAAAATTAAGAAAAATCATTCTTTTTGAGAGGTAATTATTACTAAGTTTTCAATCCTACATCAATATTTGTGCTAAGTCAGTACACTAATAAAAAAAAAAAATTACAAAAAAACCCCACTAAACCGCTGCCCTCCCCCAAAAATAGATGCAAAAAGGAAAACAGCAACAACAAAAAAAGTATAAATCATTCATGTTTCAATTTACCAAAAAAGCACTATGTCGCAATTTATATGGAAACTCAGGTTCTTGTTTTTTTTTCTCAGAATTTGTCATGGAAAAGAAAAGGATAGCAATAATGTTACTGAAATCTCTATTTCATGTTAATTTGTGCCTCTTAGAATCCAATATGCCAATTGGAGTCAGACGAGAGTAGAACGAGAGTTTCTGTAATAAAATTCAGTATCTGATAGGAATTCTCCCAGGAAGACTGGAAGGATCTTATTGTTTGAGTTTGAAAGAGAGTCTTCCAAAATAAGCATGATTAACTACACTATATTCTATGCTTTCTTTTTAAAAATATAAATTAAAAGGTCTTCAAAATGGAGTCAAGTGCTGCCTGACTTTTTTTCTGCCTTGAATATGAATGTGAACATAGGAACATACAGCTTCCTTTCAGTGGAATAAATTTCAGTGAAATACAGTAAAATCTCTGTATAATATTATATAATAAATACAATATAATTAATATAGTATAATATAATATAATATAACATAGCAATACTAAATATATTATAGGCAAGTATGTTCAATGTATTTATTTCAATGTATTTATATACCTAGGTTTAGCATGCTGGAAGGAACTTCACTGTAATAAAAAGCCCCAATGCCTGTACAACTGCACAAAGTGATTTCTGAAGTTTTGATAAGGTCATTTTATCACAGTAGGGTGGTCAAACATGATTTACTTCTGGTAAGACAACTGCAAAATCTTCCCAGGGAATGAGGTAAAGATGAGCTAGTAATTCCTTGGGTTAACCTTCAGGCTTTTATTTTTTTCCAGTCACGATGCACCATCTCCATGATGTTCCAAAGAACACAGAGCAGCCTTGCAAGGACATCAGCCAACTTTCTTAATTCCCTTGGTTGCTGCCCCAAAGTCTGTATGCTGCTTCTGTCCTTCCTTACTTCATTCAAGATACTGAACTCCCTGATTTTATGGTGATTGCAGCCAAAGTTACTGCCAACTGACATATCCCTAGGAAGTTCCTGTTACTGAATATCTGCTCTGTCTGAGAGCCTTCATGTACAGAAGCAATAAAAATACTTTCACAAAATTAAAAGCAATTCATCTATTGAAGTAAATGAAACTAGAAAATGTGGACAAAGTTGAAAATTCAAAAAAACACAAAAAAATACACAGGGTCAAACCCTAAGATTTTACTAACTGTAACAATTTTTGATAAATCTCTAGCTTAAATAAATGAGAACTTTTATTTTGGTAATATATTGCATCTTAAAAATAAATTCAGTTTTCATTGATTTTGAAAGTAACACTTGCAAGTATGAAGGTAATAGCTTTTTGATTGATTCAGTCAGAATGATTTAGGCTTTGTGAATAAAGGGGAAATTAATCAGTAAGGGCTGATTTAGGGCCTCTTTCATAATATGGATTTCCATTTTTGTGTGTCATTGTTCTGTTGTTAAAAACCAGATGGACTATTTGCACTGAGGTGAATGATTAAATGGCTGTAACTAGGAGTGACTGAGAAGTGAGGCCATCTTTAAAGAATTAAAGCCTTTCTGAAATTAAATGTTACAATCAAAACTAATGTAAGAAAGTCTGCAGGAACCCATAAAGTAAACAAGCAGGAAAAAAAAACCATTTTCCATTTCAGACAGAGAAGCTCAGAAAAGAGAACTATTGCAGAAATTAACTTTCAGCAAGTGAAAAAATTGGTTAGGAGGCAATAAAGAAATGAATTGAGGTATTTGTAATACCCATTCAGCAAGTGAAACACTTCCACTGTACACAGGACTAGTTTGACAAGAATCACTACATAAAGTTGTTCCCTACAGGACTTCAAGTTTCTTTTTTTTTTCTATGTAGATAAATGCTATCTCAGCAAGGGCCAAAACATTATCAGACTTGCTAAGTAAAGCTGTGAGGTTATTGGATAGTGAGCTGAACAAGTAGTTTTTCAGCTTTTTCTCTTATTAAAAATAATTAGTCAGGAAATGTTGGACTACAGGAGTAGATCTCAGTTTTGTGCCAAAATTTCTGTAAACTAATCTGCTTTCGTGCCATTGGACTGGCACTATTAGAGGACAGAACCACAAATAAAATTCCAAACAATGCTCATTTCTTTTCCCTTACAGACAAGACAAAAGAGGCCCCTGTTATCTGCTACCAGAGGACAATTCCACCATAGCTATTTTTCTCTAGCCACAAAACCAGACAGGTGATATAGGATATTTCAGTGATTATGCATAAAGATGCTTCTGTATGCCTGTGTGTAAGTGTATACACTTATATAACTTGCTAAAAAGAAGAAATTGATAACCTATGCAGAAACAGATATTAACTAGACTTTTTTAATGCTTGTACATATTACCATGTATTTTTCCCCATAATTACCTATGAGACAACCAGCTTAAATGAAAGTGAATATAACAATTATGGAATAGGTTTGTATCATAAGACCTTTTAATGACTCATGAACTTATAGCTTACAAATTGATATTTCATCTCTTTCCTGGAACTGACTTAACTGATTATGATCAGCTAGTCCCTTTTAGAAATGATTTTTTTTAAAGACAACATAGTTTAAAAAACCTAGTAAAATATTATGTTAAAATCTTGAGTAGTGATACTGTGACATCAGAGCACTTGAAAAGACAACTTGATCCTGGCAAACAGCCTATACCACACTCAGAAAACAATCAGTGTATGTATATTTTAATAAGTTCAGACACAGAGTAAAATAAGAAAGATGAAAGAATATAATTATTCAGTTTGTGATGAGTGCAACAAGCAACATTTGCTTTTACAGATTGCTTTATGGTTACTACAAGTTTTCCCTACTACATTCTGTTACTAAGGTCATGATTAGGCATGGGAGGAAGCCAGTTGTTTACACTGATTACTGTCTTCCAGGTAGATATATAGATAATGGTACACTCTAGTGAAACAAGATCAATATGCAGTCAGATTCTTAAGGAAGCACAGTGGCATTAAACTTTTCTAGACAACTCTTCCCTGCTTAATGTGTTTCAAAGAGGCAAAAATCATAAATACCAACCATAAGAAAACTATAAGAAAAAGAAAACTTACCATAAGAAAACAACAGAAAAAGGCAAAGAGAACCCTGTGTAGTTCTTCACACCCTGGAAGTACATATTACTGCAGGGAATCACACATGCAAAAATGAAAATGGTTCCTTTTTTCCTTGAACGTGGCAGATAAATGCCAAATTTATCATCATTTATATCTGGGGTCATGGATGGCCTGTTTAGAGCAGTTTTGTGGTAAAACAAGAGAATATATTCCAGATGCTTACAAAAGAAAATGAAGAGATAGAAATGTAAAGAGTTTACTTTTAAAAAACTTCACTATATCTGAGTTTTACAAGGCAGCACTAAAGACATTACTGTTACAAAACACTATGACCAATGGTAGAACATTCTTTTTTCTAAATGCACTGGAATACAGAGGTATCACCAACAATAAAATTATTGTAACTTCTTTCCCAAAAATACCCAAGAACTCCATGAAGATCATAGTTTGCTTTATTCCAACTGCCAGTGTATTTGATACACTGACTTGTTCCAGTCAGCTAAAATGGTTGGAAAAAACTATCTATAGACTGCATTACGGATGTAAATACAAAAGTTATAGGGTGCAGGTGGGAAGTCAGAGGAATCAATTACGGGTCTAACAAAGCTCTTGTAGAGAGGGGACCTCTACTATTTTGGCAAACTATTAGGAGGCAAAGAAGTCTTTCAAAGTCTAAGGGATCTTCCAAACTTTAAATCGAAGAGTTTGGCTGGCAAGCTGGCAAATGCTGTTTGGACAGGCATTGCTTTTCCCACCTCTCAATATTCTCTCACTTCTGTTTCCCATGACTTTATGCTGTGCAGTACTCCCTAGAGAGTAGACTTTGTTGGGAACATTATGGCCTTATCCTTGAAGACTAGTAGCAAGCTGCTATTGGTGCTGATATCTTAGTTTGGATACCTCCTCAGTATTCACCACCACTCTGTTTCCCATTAACAACTTATGTAAAATGAGACATACATTTTGAGTCATCTCAGAAATATTATCAAAAAAACCCATAAAAAACAGTGCTAAAAATAATAGAAAAATGGTTTGACAGGAATCAAATTTTCTTCTTTTGCTGAAATAGATGTACATTTTATGAGAACTTGGAAGTATGAAGTACTGAATTAATGATTTTTCTCAGTGAATACTTTAAAATGTCTTTTGATAATAGCTGCATTTTCTTACTTATTTTCTACTGTTCATTTTACTCTATTTTGTTTCTTGCTAATACAGCAACAGACTGCTTGCTGTGGTCACTGTAATAAAGGATTTTTTAAGATAGCAATTTAATTTCATTTGGCTATTTCTAGGCAAGAACTGTGCTATAAACACTTACTAGTGCATTTTTTTGCCACTTCAGGTCAGACAGCATATTGCAGAGACAACTGTTATACTAAACACTTCTGGAGGACACTTCTCAGCATTTTCTATTACTAGTGCACTTGATATTAGATACTTCTGTTTTCTTCTACTTGGGAGAGACAGGAGTGCGATAGACTGGAGAGCTGGAATTGCAATTTTCAGAAGCAGTTTTGGAGCTTAGAAGTTGAAGATTGATCTAAATACATTTCTCTTTGAAGCTATGGTATCTATATTCACTATTTCCCAAATATTTTTATATATATTTTGAATGAGTTGCATTTTGTGTTCAAGTAGGTGATCTTTATTGTCCAAGTGCACAGATTCATTTCCAATAATACAGTCAAATTAAACATGTTGCCAAGACATGCCTGTATGAAACATATGAATTCACAACAATACACCAAAGTATGTATTGAAGTTACAGTCATTAAAAAAAAAAAAAACAAAAAACTCAAAAACAAATAAAAAAAAATTCTGCACCTGGGGAGTAATAACTCCAGGCAGAAGCATAGGCTGGGGACCACACAATTGGAAAGCAGCTTGGCAGAAAAGGACCTGAGGGTACTGGTGGACACCAAGCTGAACATGAGCCACTGATGTGCTTCTGTGGCAAAGACTGCCAGTCTTCTGGGCTACTTTACAAGTGCTTCCAGCAGGTCAGGGTAGGTGATCCTGGATAGAATCCAGGGAAGGGTCACTAAGGTAATTAAGTGATTAGACTATATTTTGTGTAACAAGAGGCTATGAAAGCTGAGGCTGTTCAGCCTATAGAAGGCTCAGGAGATCCCATAAATGTGCATGAATACCTGAAGGGCATAAAGAACAGGGATCGTGGCTTTTTTGGATGGTGTCCAGTAGCAGCCCATGGGCACACTCTGAAACACATGAGGCTCCCCCTCAACATCAGGAAGCACTTTGTCCCTGGAAGGGTGACCACACACTGGCACAGGTTGCCTGAAGTGGTTGTGGAGTCTCCATCTCAGAGGTATTCCCAAACTGTTTGGACATTGGCCTGGGCAACTCCCTCTGGGTGGCCCTGCCTGAGCAGCGGGGTTGGGCTGTGTGAGCGCCAGAGGTCCCATCCACCCTCGGCTGCTCTGCAGTTCTGGGATAATTTGTCTTCAGGCTCCAGTGCTGTCAGCCAGAGCTGCTCTTGGATTGTTTGTATTGCTGTGCAGCTGCAGCACTGCTTGCAGGATGGCTGTGCTATGTAAGAGCTGTTGGTCTGTAGTTTTAATTTCTCATAACTCTTCTTGAGTCTAATCTAACACTGGTCTCATTAGCATCTATATGCCCACCTTAAATATATAGTAGGGGAGAAAAATAAAGGCTTATCTTTTTTTTCTAATCAACATTGTCATCACTTCATTTACTTTATGTTAATGGAGAAATTGTTTTTCAAATTTAAATACCATCCATACCAAAATCCCCAATAGAAATTCAAATTGCAGAAAGACAGAATTCAAAACACAAGGAGATTTATTATTCTGGAAAGTACCTCAGAATAACAAAAAAACCAAAGGAAGGAGAAAGATGTGTTAGTGTAAAGCATTCTACAGTAAACACCATATACATTTAAGCTAATTTATATCACATAAAGAACTAAGCTTAAATTAAAATTTATGGCAAAAGAAAGCAAAACTTAACAGACAGACAATAAATTAATTTCAGAAAAAGTTAGGAACGCATCATTTTCCATCTTCCAGATACTGTTAAGAAAACTGTCCTTTATTGATTCTTCCTAACACATATATTGTGTTGTCACACTGAATACACTTTAAATCAAACTCCCAATAAAATCAGAAATTATAAAGAAATGTTGAATTTGTTCTTATTAGTAGACAATTAATTGCAATAACCAGGAGATACTGTGCCTTTTCACAAATAATAGCTCATAGTGAAAATTTTAAAGAAAAAAGAATAATTATATTAAGTTTTTTATCTAATAATGACTTGTATTAAAGTTAAATAAAAAATGTTATTTCTTAAAAAAAATAGGATAAAGGAGATGTGATTATACAGATGCATCTGAGTAATTCTTATTCCAACAGAGGTAACAATATGTGCAAGCTAGTCAGCACTTAGCAAAAAAAAAAAAGAAAAAGGTTTTAATTTTTTTTTTTTTTTTAATTTTAGATTCAGTTGTCTTCTTGAGACTGGTCTGCAAAACAAGTCATTTTATGATAATGCTATGTTAATTTTCCAAACCATTTTCTTGGCAATTGTCAGTGGCAAAGGGATTTCTGAATGAAGTTTCAGCATTTTTTTAAACACAAATTTCATCAGTAGTTTGAATAAATCCATAAAATTACAAACACAAAAAATATTTTTTGCAAGAATAATTAACACTTATAAATGTTAAAATAATTGTGTAAATCTATCCCTAAGGAAAAAATTATACTAAATCAAAACAAAGAATACTACTAATTTTTTTTCATTATAGTATTCATAATAATAATTGAATTAATTTCCAAAACTTGAGTAACTCATAATTCAAAACTATACTTTCAGAATTGTCATTTAAATATTTTTTCTGTAAAAGTAAATTCATTAGTAGCATTATACAAGCTTTTAAAAAAAAATAAATCCAGGTTTACATGAATCATAATACATAGAAAAATAAAATATCTGAATGCTATATGTCATATGCCAAAAATAGAAGTAGATACTGTATTCAACCCTTGTGATTATTATTAAACTTTCTAAAATAGGGGAGAGAAAGATCTTTGATCAAATCTGATATGAATGAAAAACACACAAGTAATAAATATTTAAACATATTTTTCAAAACCGGTTTCTACTTTTTTTTAATCTCAAAAAAGCTTAACCAAACAATTAAGCATTGCAAAGTATCTTAAGACCTCAAGAGGTTTCTTTGTTTCCTAAGACAGTCTATCTACAATGAAAAAAAATGTGATTTTTAAGAAGCCTTTTTGCCCTATCCAGATAGGAAAAAAAAAATTGGCTTACCTGGACATGGCATAAAAGCAAGATTAATTTTTTTCATTTTGTTTTGCAAACACTCATGTCACTTAAAGAGTTTTATAAAAAAACATGTCTCCAATTTCACCACTTCTCCAGTATAAAATGTTCACAGTCATCAGAATAGCAAAAGCAAAGAAATGTTCTCAAAAGATTTCCATGAAATATATTTTGATTGCAATTTATTCAAATGAAAGGTTCAATATAGAGAGATATTCCTTATGTTTCACTTCTACCTTTTTAAATTATGTAATTATGAAATTAGATGTAGAAATATCAGTAGAGCACAAAATGGTTACAATAGATCTACAACTATTAAAGAGTCAGCAGATATTCAATGTTAATAAAAATTTTAATATATTTTAGTGAAGTGTGTGGAGTTTGGGAAGCCTTTTAGTTCTACTGAGTTTACTAATAGTAGCATTATTGATCCTGTCAAGGCAATAAACTCTGAAATAAAATCACTTCATCAACTGATGCACTGATGATTAGTGCATCTCAGAAGCATTCAATAGAAAGCAAAAGATACTACCACAGTAATTTTTAAAGTAAGGCTGCTTTTTCTCTAAGTCCCAGGAGTATCTACTTGGTTTCATTAAAAGCTCATCAAAGCAACAACAATCCTCATTTTCTAAAAAATACGCAACAATTTTTTATATTGTTAATACTGAAAAAGCAGGTAAGAGATTTTAATCTCTTATTTTCAAGAATTGGGCTATCATATCCAACTTTAGAATAGAACAGTTTAATATTTATAGATGGTTTCGAAATACTTAGATATTTAAGCAACACAGAAAGAACTGAAAATATAAATTCTCACTAGCATCTTTTCTTGTGACAATATGATACACTAAAATCAAATATACAGTCTGAAAAGAAATTAGGAAATGTTGAATACAATACCATAGTGCAACTGGATTAATGAAATAAACAGTACATATATTTTTCCAAAGGTTCATCAATCACACTGAAATATATTACTATACTAATACCATTATTCAACTTTTTATAGAATAAGGCTTAAAAATAAAAATCTAAGAACTAGCATACAGAATTTGTACAAAAAAAATCAAATTTCAGTTTTATTTAGTTTGTTATTCATTAAGAATATATAAACCTGAAATAGCTTTTTAAAAACCAAAACAATTAAACCAGGTACATTCCACCCTCCCCTGAGTGCATATGTCACCATATTTAAATACTGCATAGAAAATAATTGGGAAGAAGATGAATGTGTGATAAGAATCTATTTCTGGACCCACAGCTGTGAAAAAAAGAATAAGACTTCTATGAATCCAAATTACTGGGAAATGTAGGTGGCTCAAATTCATCTTTTGATCAGTTACCAGGGTCGGGTGTTCTTATTTGCTTCCAGCTGATGTGTTTCAACTTCATAGAATTTCTGCATTGTAATGGCAAGCCTGTCCAGCAAAAGCTCTCATTTCAAACTTTGATATGTAATTCTATTTCTCAATAATTTCTGTATTATCTGACTTTTCTTCAGATTGCCACATCTTGTCATTTCCAAATTTGTAAAACACCACCTTTTTAAGCCAAGATCACTTAATACTGGCTTCAATGCCAACTTCTGAGGAACTATTCTAGTAAGCTTTCTGTAGTCTATAACTGCTCTTTAAACATAGATGGTGACACTTTGTTTCTTCACATTTTTTTTTTCTTTTGTAACTTAATTTCTTAACTGCAAACTATAATCTTTATTCTTCCAACTAGGTCAAACTTAATTCATATAATATTTTAGCAACCATCTTACTGAAATACAGAAATTTTTCTATGGTATTCCTTCAAGCAAAAATTCTACAATATGATGCTTGAATGGTGTCTTGAGAGGATATTATACTGCTGACAAGCTATTCTATTGCTTTGTCACAGGCTCTCTGTAAACACATGTTGTCTTTTATCACACTTTCTGTTTTCTCCTTTCCTCTTCATTTTCTCCTAAATTGATTAATGGTTGTGTGGTCCATCTTTTGGTATTTAGAAGCACAAATTGAGACTTAAAATGTTTTACTTGTACTCTATCGTCTACATTTTATTTCCAAAACGTCATTCCCATTCACCCTCCTTTAGATTCCATAATAATTATCATCTTTGTTGGTTAAATAGAAACTCAGTTCTCTCAAAGAGGCTTTTTACTTTTCTTGCTGAAGATTTTTGTTACTATTTATTTCACTCTTTCCCATGAGTTTAAATCAGCATGGCTTCTCAAAATTCAATGTAATTGAATTCACTTTCTAACACCTTTTCATGGAGTTTCTTATTTTCTCTAACACTTTATTTTTTTTTGCTTATCAAATCTGATTTGGATCCTCGCTTTGTTATATTATTTTTCATCTGGTTCTTTGATACTTAAAATTAAGTTTCTAAAATTCAGGTACATCTTGTACTCAAAATCATTACCTTTGAAGAGCTGTTCTCATATCCCCAATTTTATACTTCATACAGATCAGAGCTGGGTAAAAGCAATCCTCCAAACTACCCCAAACCAGCTACAGAAAACTCTGAAAACAAGAATAAGGAGAAAAGCAATGAGATTTTTTTCATGTGAGCATTCTGAAGATTGGTATTTTTGCTAACATTTTGCATAATGAAAATAGATCCTGACTTAATTATGGCCATTCAAATTACTCTCAACAAATTAGCTTATCAGAGGGTTTTAATGACATTTACATGTCTGGGGAGCTTCTAATAGGCTTTAGAAACATACAGGATTTTTGTGGTGCAGAAAAGCAGTCAACCTGTTCTTGAAAAACAGCTGCCTTAAATCCACATAAAGAAATGCAAACAGAATTCAATGTTGCCCACACTGAAGGAAATTCCATATTCTTGGCCAAATATATCTAAGAAAGGTACCTCAGTTTGGACTGTGGTTACACTAAAATGCCAAAATAGAAAAAATGAGACATTCTAGACTATGATTCACACCTTCTCAAGCCTGAAGGGCCTCTAGAGATGTCTTTTTCCCTTTCCTGCAGAGAAAACAATCAGTTTAGAGTATTTAAGATTTAAATGACTCAAGATTTGAGCCCAGGCTACAGATTTGTTTTCAGTATCAAAGTAGTGATAGATATTCATGTTACTCTGTATTTTTTTTTTGAATACAAAAAATATCAATATACGATATTTCTGTCCTGAAGGAACTTGCGTATTTCACAGCCTGGATAATGAAACAGTCATATAACTAAGAAAGCAATAAAGGCAAGACTCAAAAATTATCATTGTAGTGCTTGAAACTTATTATTATTTTACATGTATTGGCAAACAAAAGAGAGAGAGACTGAGAAGAAGAGAAAGAGAGAAAGAAGTTGAGCAGAATAAAAAATAAAATAATTGTATAAAATTAAATCTTCATCTAAGCCACCCATTCCTGTAAAATATAGAAGTACAAAGGAAAAGAGAAAAATCTCAGGGTGCACAGATTACGTTCCTTGTTGATCTATAATACCAAAATATCTAATGAAAAATTGCCTTGAAATAATCAAATGAGGGTATAGTTCTCCATATTATGCAATGTTTT
Organism: Chloebia gouldiae; assembly: GCA_003676055.1. NCBI lineage: Eukaryota > Metazoa > Chordata > Aves > Passeriformes > Passeridae > Chloebia > Chloebia gouldiae. Next base: position 39,144,750 of record QUSF01000007.1, read on the forward strand.
AAAATTTAAAATCTTCAGTTAAGTTTTTTAAAGCTGAATATGTAATCAAATATCAAAAGAATTATATAGGGGAATTTTTTTTAATATAAACTATTATACAAATATTAAAAAATTAAAATATAATTTAAATATCCATAGCTGCTTTTTTGTTCCTATATTTCAATTATAAATACTTTCTTTTGGTTTTTGTTTCTATTAATAATTTATTTCTAGGGGTTTTTCCTTAATGTTGAAAAACAGTTTTAGGAACAATTAGAAATTGAATTGAATAGGAAACATAAGAATGAAAAGTATATGACTTTAAAACTATTTTTTTTCAGTTAGAAGTTTCATTTAAAACCAGTACTTTTTCTCTTTTAGAACTTCAAATAAAGCAAATAATTGCTTTCTCAGAATTCCCCCAAACTGTCTATTTTATTACTTGCTATGTTTTCATACACCATTATTTCTTGATAAAACTTCTGTCACACAAAAGTTTCTAACTGAAGAGATTTCCTCCCAGATAGGAAGATACACATCTTTTTACTGATGTGCATGAAAACAATTTTCTTAAAACTGATGCTTTATGAGGTGACCTCTTCACATATAAGCCTCCAAGATATATCAAGCTGACTATTTTATGAGATTTTATTTTACTTACACCAAAAATATAAGTGTCTCTTTGCAACACCTGCAGACTTTATCTACGATTTTTCAGCAGAAAAATACACTTAAATCTGACCAATCCAGTGGTCTGGGATTGCAAAAGGATAAAAGTCTGTTCCTTGATTATTATGGTATTTTCTAAAAAGTATCTAAATGGATATGTCCACACTTCACCAGCTAAATCCTAAATTTACACTCTGCTCTTAGCACATTCCTCATACAAAACTTCCTTAAAAGGGCTGAAAGAAAATCAAACAAGTGGTTTTTTGAAGCACCTGCACAGAATGCCAGCATAAGCAATAAAAGCAGTAACAAAGGCAGTCTTATTACAGGTAGTAACTAAAGAAATCACAGTACCTTACGTGGCTGTGGTGAGCCCTGTGAGTTGTGTAGATAAGATATGTAATAATCTTTAGATATGAAAAAATATTAAGGGTACATGTAGATCTATTTTAAAAAATCAAAAATGCTCTGAAGACAACATTTAAGGTGCTGGGAGGAAAATTGAAGAGCAAGCCCTCCATAGTAGCATTTACTGCCATACTTTCAGAATCCCACATGTCTCCAAAAATAGAAGCAGAGGAACAGTATTCATCTAAAATTGAAGAAAAAGTGCAAGAAAAAAAATCTGATTAATTAAGAACAGTAGACACTAGAATTTAAGATAGCTGTTACAGAAGGAACTAATTGCAGCTGAACAGTAAAGGAACCAGATGGCTGGCACTTCAAACAAGGCTTCAAATAGGTTGTAAATAGTTCTTAAACAGAAGAATGGGGAAAAACTGACAACTATGATAAAATATGTACCAGGTGTATAACACTGAAACGTGGCATGGAAGTACAGAGGTTTAGAGGAGGACTTCTAATGAATGGAATGATAGAGGAGAACAATAATCAAACAGAAGGCAGAAAAAAACAGACAAAATGGATTAAATTATTACAATAAATAAAAACACTTCCCAAACTGCTTCCATGCAACTATTGAATACCATGCTCCATGATTTTGATGCTACTTGATTCTTCAAAATTTGTATGAGACTTACTTGGAAAGCAGATTGCTACATTTCTGTAAATGACAAGGGTGCAAAATTAGGAGACGAAGAAATAAAGGAATTAATGATGGATCGTTTTATAAACAGTAGCTTTACTGTGGTGCAGGTCTGGTACAGAAGTTTGTATATTTTCACTAAAAAGTAATGTTACTATATTTATTGACATATTATGCTGCAGTTTTTTGTTTGCCCAGATGTGTGTGCTTCAATAAATTGAGCATAGACTTGAGTAAATAGTTCTGTTGCAAGGCAGAGTTAGGGCAAGGCAGCTGCATTAAGAAGGAAATTACAGTTCAAGGTAACAGAATTGGAATTTTGCAGCCTATTTCAATCTTTTCACTGTGTTTTTATCATAGTCATTCATTATTTGCAGTTTAAAATGCCTCCCTTTCATCACAATCAAGACAAAAGTTTTCACAGAGGCTATAATACACTCCTTTCCTCCTTACCTGCATGACTAGTTAAGAGCTAACAGTAAGACATTAACTCAGATATTTTGAACTAATTTGTTTAGCTATAGTCCTGACTGAATGGGAAACAATATTCTTGCTTTTGAGCTGGGTTGTCATTGTACCAGACCAGCATACCAATTGTAAACATAGACGGTCAGATACCTGTTAAAAGAAATGTTGAATATGACAGAGAAGTATTTTAAGGAACAAGATGAAAACCATGTGATTATTTGAAAGAGGAAGAGGAACTGGGGAGGGTTAGGAAGCAGAAGTAAGAAGCTGACAAGGGGAAAATGGACCTGGCAAAAGAATTCTTAAAGGATTATAGAAGGAGGATAGGACAGTTCTGTATTCACTGTAAATATACATCCCATTAACAAGCAGAAAATAAAGGAAAACACTTTTATCTAAAATTAGCTTGCATTACTTCTATCAGCAAATGACTTTAGTCCTCACAAAATTTCTTTTCATCATTTGCACAGCCTGTACTATGGGCCAGTGTACCTCTGAGGAGATTTATACAGTAATCACATGTCAAGAAAACTAGATGAGGATAATGGTTACTTTTAATGATTTTGCTCAACTGAAGTGACAAGCAAGTTAGAAGAGAAGTTTCTAATCAAAACATTATCATACATGAAAAACTGGGTTCTGCATATTTTGTTTAGGAATTTACAGATACTGGATTGATTTAGGGTTCTCTTTAGAGATCCAATTAATTATTGCTTGGAGGTTTCTTATCCCACAGTTGTTTGTATCAGTGCAGTGAGGCAGTCCAGAGATCAAGCTGAATGATTCACTAAGAGCAAAAAGAAAAGTGCAGGGAAAAGTGGAAACAGAGGTGTCCCTCCAAATGTCCCACTGCCAGAACAGCACTTAGTACAATTATCACTGGTTCCAGAGAAGGAATGAGAAAGAGGTATCTCCATTTTCTCTACAAAGTACGATCCACAAGGATGGAGCTTTGCAAACAAGTTAGTGTGGGTATTTGGCAGCAGAATGTTTAGATCCTCTTCAAAGCTTTCTTTGGTCTGCTCTTAAGGATGAAATTTATCAGACACAGACAAGTGTTAAAAAGATCAAAACATAGCATTAAGGAACTAGTAAGTATGCTGGTTTTCAAGTCAACAAATAAGATAATATTACTTTTGAGATGGAAGTTTTTGAAAAGTCATTTAAAGAAATGAACACATTAAAGAATTTAAATTAGACTCCACAATCTGTTTAATAAAGTATAATAAGATTGGTTTGTTTTTTTTAAAGACTAAATTTGAATTTTTTTTTTCAAAGTAACAGCTAACCTGACTTGTAAAGAAATATATAAATATCTATTGAATCAGGTTACTATCAAAGTTATTATTTTTTCTATCTTGACAAGTTTTCTTCTATGAATGTATTTTTTTATTATATGCTTGTTTTAGAAGGAATTTAGAATCAGCATACTTATTAGGCTTCCTTTGTTTTGTTTTGCTTTTTTAATGTATCAGTCAGTTAAATACAGAGCGTCATATTTCTGTACTGGAGAGAAGCTAAGAAACCTACCCACAAACCTAGCACGTAACTATAGCCTGCCAGGATATGTTTGCATTTTTTCTGTATTCTCTCTTGAAACAAAAACTGCCTTAAAAAGTGCACAGCACAGCTTGTTTCTGACATTTCCTTTTACTTCATAGTCTTGAACAGCTTTGCTGAGACTTCATGCAAATTAAACACTTCACCTTTGGTACTGATTTTTCAACTGCTCACTGACTTACCCTCTCAAGACAAAACCAGGGTTGTGCTGAGCAAAATTTGTGACCTTAAACTGTACGGTACAGTTTCAAATGCAGTTTGTGTTATCCGCATGGATTTCAGACCCACAGAAGCAGTTGAATGCTCTATGCTGTGCTGCTGCTTTCCACAATTCCAATACTTCCAAAGAGCAGATGAGTTCTTTAGGCAACACACACAGCCCTCATAGATAACATGAGATTTCTGTTTATAAGATTTCAGTGCAACAGATTGCTTTCCAGACGGATTTTTCTTGTGCCTACAGAACACATTGCTTATTTTACAAACTGGCAAGGAGAACAAATTATGATGATGCTTGCAGAAAATGACTTGCTCTGTACTGCTCTCCACAGGTCACTGCCTCCGAGGATTTCCCAGGACTGAGACCAAAAGGAAATAGTCTGTCTCAAATAGGAAACATTCAACATGCTCAAAAAGGATGCATTACTTTTCAGGCCAGAAAGTCTGTAACCAGCAACATTTTTCCCTAAACAGTTAACCACTGAAATGCTTCTGAAATGCATGGGGGTTTTTTAGGTGTTTTGTGTTGTTGTGGTTTTGTTTTAGAGTCACAATTATGTATAATGACTGTTGCACATATTCTAAGAAATGGTCTTATGATCACTGATGATAAAGAATCCTGTTTCCTTTGTGCTTTTTTATAATTGTTGACAACATATTTTTATGTCCATAGTATTTATGATAGGTCTTCTCATGTGTATTACCTGGTGTTAATAGCATATGAGTTCACACAGGACAGCCATAGAGTCAACAGAATCAGAGAATAGTTTGGTTTGAGAGGAACCTTTAAAGGTCTTTTAGTCCAGCCCTCAACCCCCCAGTAGCATTCTCCTCAGCTGTGATACTTGGACTGACAAAAGGCAATGCATTCCCACCAATATTTTCAGAACTGCTGCTGTATTTGAACACTCTCTTCTCCTGTACACAGCCCATAGCTGGCAAACCAAGGTGGGACACAGTGCTCAGCCAGCACCAGTGCACAAATGGACACCCAGCACAGCCATCCTGCTAATTCCCTTGATATGTCAGCCTAGAGGAGCCCCTCACATGGGAATTTCCATGGCACTGAGGAGACCACTGCAAGACCATGTAAATGGCACTTACACCTTAATGGGACCTACTGTCCCACTCTTCATTTTCATTTTTAATGTATTTGATTGCATACAAAGTATTTTCTTAATGTTACTGAGATGTTGACAGATTATATCTGTCATTAATTAGTACTAACAGGAACAGTAAGTGGCTTCTCAAATTTTTGTTGATACTTTTCTTCCTGATGTTCTATTATTCTATCTAAGCCTCTGCTCTTAAGAAGCTGTCGATTAAAGTAACTATGGGAAGGCTTTATGATGTGTGTCAGTTTTCACACAGTTAGAGTCACTATTTGATTTTCACTTCTGACTAGACAGTTGATATCCTGCTTAACTTTTGAATTTTGAAGTCCTATTTGAAAATGTTTTTCAAAGTCCTATAAAAAAATCTTTTAAAGCCCTATTTGATACTGCTCTGCATTTCTCATTTTTCCTCCCTTTTTACCGAACATATCGTTCCACGCATGTCAATTTGAGAATATTCCTCTATCTATTACTAATGAAATAACAATATTGATTTCAGAAGTACGTATTATAACAGTGTACAGGTGGAGGAGGTGGAGCTACCTCAGGCTCTTACAAAATCTCAAAACTCTCCTTTCCTTATCATTGTACTTAAAAATGAGAAGGTAGAACAGTGGTCCTGTTTTGCTAAAAAAAAAAACTAACACAAGCAATAACAGCTATAACAGCAAACAATTTAGGTGCAAAATAGACTTTTGTAGATAGGATCTGCACCCTAATGAATACATCATGAGTATACTCATGTGAGTTAGTGTCACTATCCACCTAAGTAGCTAGAGAAGGCTGTTTTATTTTCTCAGCCACTGTTCTCTTCAAAAAATGGATAAGAATTGAGTGTCTCCCTGCTGTATCAACAAATATGTTTTCTCACTGTGCACTGTGCAAGGCTTTATAAGAAATGCAAGCAGAAAAATAACATAAAATCAAATGTAAAGGGTCTTTTTTTCTTTTTAAATTAGCCCATTATTAAGAGTTTTATACAAATTTGAATAACAAACAATTTCAGAAAGCCCTGTGCAATGTATACTCTTTTCCTTTCAGCATAAATCCTATTTAAAAAAGATACTTCACAAAAATAATAATTTGTTCCAAATGAACAGGACTTTGATTAGCCCTTAATAACTCTGGTAATCTAGTTAGTGAAAATCAGAGTACTAGGGAAAGTATTACTGGTGTTTTAATTAAATTACTGATGAAGGACTATGCAGCTGATGACTGTTTCTCTCAATTTACCCCCTAAGCATCCCATCAGTGGGAGATGCATCAGCTAAACTGCACACCCTCCTAAGCACTTTTTCTTCTGCCTTCTACCTGTAAACAATATGTAGGTTTGAGTTTACACATAACTTTCCAAGACATACAGTCAGTCATCTCAGAATGTTCATGTAACTTTTAGTGTTAGACTTACAAATACCACCTTTGTGAGCAACAAAAAGGGTTTATACCTTCACTGTCATCACAGAACTGTGAAGAAAACATTTTCATTCCCAAGAGATAAAAAGCATCAGCAATCCTGCACTCCTTTGTGTACTTTTGAGGCTGGAAGTTGAAGTACATTTTAAACAGAGAAGTATGACTCTCAGAAAATAATTTCCCACCTAATTTCTAACTGCTTAATGTTTTTACAGGAATTCTGCCAATATTTTACATACAGTGGTAATAGTCAAGCACTTAACATATTGTTGGCACCAGCCAGCAGTCAGAAGCAGCTCTCCATAGAGGGAATAAAAGACTGGAACAGCTCACACAACAAATATGACATTGACTTCTCTGTCAAGTAGGAATATCCCAGTATCCCTCCATCACTAGTACTCTACTATCATGTCTTGCCAAAACAAGATTTTGTTCAAGAGTTTGCTTTCAAAAAGACAGTAGCATTGAATTACTTCCAGAAATAAATAATAATAATAATAAAGAAGCAGTGCCAAAAACTCACTGGGGAAAGAAACACAATCAACATACTGTGCTATTCTTTACCTGAAGATTTGTTCTAACTTCAGATGAAACAAAAAAATATTAAAAAAAAAACCAGTAAAAACAGAATCTAAGGCAAAATTCACATTTAGATATGCATTTGTACTATGAAATACAAAAAAACAACTTCATGAGAAAGTCTTTCTTCGCGCAACAAAAAATAAATTGGCAGTTTAGGAAAAAACAAAGCTGAAAACAGTTCTAAAACCAGTGAATGTTGAATGGCTGCTGCATAAATTGCACTGAAATTTTGCTTCTCACCCATTATTGAAAGGTACAAACTGCAGGTTACACTGTATCAACAGAAAGCATTTAAGAAGAGAAAGGGAAAGAAAAGTTTAGAAAGCGAGACTCTAAGAGCATATTACCAAAGAGTATGTCAAACTGTGTGTCTGTCTAACGCTGTACTCTTGAGAAGTCCCTGATTCCATGAGAAAGAATTGCATTTCAGTCACTAAAAAAGTAATCAAAATGTCTAATTTGTGACATATATACAGCTGTTGCTGTACACACAGTTCCAAGTGCCACACCTTGTGTAAGAATAATTTCACAACATGGTTGTTTGTATCAGCAGGTGAGGATTTAGGTAATATATTTCATCCCAATTTCCAATCCATACTTGAATAGCTCTTACAAAAACACATATTAACTTGACTGTGCTGTGTTACATTGATAAAAGCTTTCAAAATTGCAGATGGAAAATTTAGTTGTTAATATGCCAAATCAGTGTCATAACAGACTCATTTCACATTTTTGCAGCCTTTTTGAGACAGGTAAATGGGCAAATGGCAGCATGGTGAAACAGAGCACTCATCATGCAATAATAATGACAAATAGTAAAGGAAAAATTAGACTGTCACCAGCATTTAATGTCATATTAAGGAATGGTATTTACTCCTTTAAGGAATATAAGCATCAATTCCATTAGGGACAGTTTGCAGCCCTTTGTGGAGAAGGTATATATTATTTTATACATATCAGCTAGCATCCTAGTGGCATAGCAGTGCAAGATGGGATCCTCTCCAAATAAGTTCAGACATGCCTTTCACTGTACCTAGAAACTGGAAATAATTTATCCTGAGAGAAACATTTACATTTCCAATATAGTCACTAATGGTAGGTACCTCTGCAGATCTCCAGAGGGAGACTTGTTCTCCCTAATTTTGACAGGCAGAAATAGGAGTATCTTGTGCTATGGCAAGGTTTCCAAAAATGAGGAAGACTTTATTTAACCTGTAAATACAAGCTCCAAGTAATGTCTATTACTTTCAAAATAGTATCTTTTTGAGACTGAGATTGTCTTCTGAAAGAGAAAAACAAACTAAAAAGTCCAAGGTCCAATTTCCTGTAATCACAGCTCCGAAATATAATTACTTCATAACCTTAGTATTTGTACCTGCAGGAATGATGAATTAATCATGGGTTTAAATTATTGGGGAAGAAAGAAAAATAATTCCCATTACTATTTATGCCATATGAAACTAACTTTGCTTACCTTGATTACCTCTTAGAGTGATAGTTACAGACTGTGGTACATAAATGATATGCACTGAATCCATAATTTGCCTGCCATGAAGATACATGAATGAAGAGTCCATAATTTAAAACTCTGTAAAGTACAAGTACAGTCTTGTACAAGTAAGGAGCTCTACAGAGGAAGGTGACTTTTTCAAGCCATATTCAGCACTGACTGGTTCATTTCTGTTCCCCTAATTGCACTTTGTTGTTCTGAATATGAACCTGTGGAGTCCAGGGCACAGATTACAGGCGTTTAAGTCCAACAGAAGCAAAAACTTCTATTGATTTTTTGGTAAATCCACTATTTACAGGAAAAGGAGGATTACTGTGAGCCTCTCACAAAGGAGAACGGCCCAGAAACCACAGCCTGCTGAAAAGAGATATTGTCACTCATGCAACCAGGGGTTGATTTCAGAGGTTTAAAGTGTTTAACAGGAGACAACCTGGAAAATACATTTTAAACATTGGGTATTTACATATTTTTAAGCTAATTCTTTGTTTGGGATTTTTATGCCTTTGTATAACCAATAGGAAAAGATGGAAGAGATACTAAGAAACCCGATACTAAGAAATCTGTCCATTTCTGTGTGCAGGACAGAATGGTCTTGATCTGTCTTCCTAAGTTAACATTAAATGTGACCAGAAAAGGATCTCAAAAATACCTGCCTTTTTGCTATTTTCACCCTAAAGATGAATTAAAGTATATAGTTTGCAAATTTCAGAAATTATTAGTTTTGAAAAATTTCATCAGTATGTTTTACTTTTATTAAATTAGCTATTTAAAATTTTGAAGTTCAGTAACACAGCTTGAATAGGTGTGTTAGGTTTAAGTATGACTCTGTCTCTGAGGCATCACCACAATCCATTAAATTCCCCTTATTTTCTGCCCATTGTAAGCTTAATATGTGATATATCTTTTTTTCATATCACACAAGAGAAAAAGGCAATCTTTTGTGTTTGAATCTCTAATTTACACTCCTCATCTTCTTTTCCCGAGCAGTAAATGGTGAAGAAGAAAGATTTTTTTGCAGCTTCTTCAGCTGGGGAAAAGCAGTTATATGTCAGGTCTCTTAACGATTTTGATGCTTTCTTTATCCCTTGACCCTATTTTCATACACAGAACTAAAAGGAAAGAAACTATCCCACAGAAAGAAAATATACTTGGAGATTGGTAAGCACTTTGCTATGTAAATTGTATGTCCTTTTCCCCAAGATCCACTCCAGTCTTTAGGGACAAGGGCAAGTAAGCTCTCAAAATGAAATACTTTATAATGGAAACATTCTATTCCAGTCTTTTAGGTACTCACTCAAGGAGAAAACAACACAACTTCAAGTCTCTAGAGGAAACCAACACAATAAACTATATAGAGCAGTTTTAATATAAAAGCAGGAAAGCATTCCTGATAGATGGAACTTACCAAGTAATATTTACAAAGTTCATCTTTGTATAGTATTTTGTAGTTATTAATTAAATCATGCCATCTCTTGTAGGGAAAATTGCATTGATTTTTCCCACCATTGTAGATGGCATTTTAATAAAGAGGAGAGACAAAAGCAAGATGCTGAAGCTGGAGGGATAAAAAAGATATTTCTTTTAAGAAGGAAAGAATAATGATTGCCTTTGAACTTCAGATCTAATGCCACTTCTCCTAGAAAACAACACTACTGATGGAAAAGAAATTTTTCTGGTTTTTCTTTTTTTTTTATTTCAGCACTCTTTGTTTTGTTGTCAGAGAAGAGTTATTGCTCTCAATTAGAGATATAAGAACCAAGAGGCTTTACCGTGAAGCTATCAGTAATATTTCAACTCCACAAACCATGTGGGAAACTGTACTTAAAAGCTGTCAAGAAGATGTAAAAACAAAATTAAAGCAAGTCCTTAGATGGATTTAAATGCACTAGCCAAGGAGCAGACATTCAATATCTCTAATTCTCTTGTTTTGGGAATGGGGTAGAGAAGGGAAGGGGTGGCAATAACAGTGGCCTCCTTCATGGCCTCCCTAAGTTGTTTCACCAGTGCAGAGGAGAGGATACCAGGTTAAATGGGTCACTGATAAAAAATGCCTGTAGAACCCTTCTGGTCACTGAGCCTTCAGATCAGAGTGGAAACGTGTATTCTTAAACTGAAATACAGAGCTGTTGGCAAAATAACTCTTGCCTTCAACAGAATTAATTTTTTACCCTCTAGTTCTGGCTATCTGTGCATATAAATGTGGCATGTAACCAGAAATACTTAAAATCCTGTAGACTTATTACAATGTGATTTTACAGAACCATATTGTAATTGACTGTCTTGTAAGCCTTAAATGTAGTAAGTCACAGGTATGCATGTCAGGCAGCGAACACCAGCTCGTTTAGCAGGCGTGTAATTTTCATTCAAACTTCCTAGTTTTTCTATTTGCCCTCTAAACAAAAAACCTCACAGCAGTACACGTTAAGAAAGAGCCTAGATTTAGTAAAGAGGGAAGAGGGAAATTATGTCTTATTGTCATGTAAACACATGCACCTACTTGATAACCCTAAATCATCCTGTTGGTGCCTCTGTACGCTCACTGCAATGCCGAGCTGTGGAACTTGCAGCTACCAGAGCCTCACTTCCCACACTTATCTGTCATATACAAACCTTTTAAATAAATCATTTTTAATAACTAAAGCGAGACAGAGAGCAACTAGTGTTTTGCTGTGGATGAACACTCAGCAGAAACTCTAATTAACCTTTATAGTGCTCTATATTAATACTTTCATTACTGGAGTGGTAGTTAGAACTATACTGTATCCATAGGAAAAAGCACCTTACCTGAATACCATGCTTCAGCTTGTCAATCATTTGACTTATTACAGGATCTGTTCCCTTCACTTTTACTTTTGGATTTGCAGACTGAGCTTTGATTCCACTTCCAACCACATGGTGTGTATAGCTAGTTTAATACAGAAGCACACATAAAAATGGTTTAGTAACTTCCTCTACTCTGAGAGAGTCATCTTCTAGTTTGTATTCTCTCAAGGCACCACCATACCTCTTTAATGAGATGCATTAATTTTGTGCATATATTTTTCACAACAAAGAAATACAACAAAATATAGTTACTACATTCCTCAGAGTTCTGTTATTTATTAGCACTTTGAGTTTACTGCAAACTTTAATAAAGAAAATTATCTACATTTTTTAGCATGAAACATTCAGCCCTGTGCATGACTTTTTGTGTGTGTGCAAAACGACTGTGCTCCATTTTGATTTTGCTAAATACAACATGATTACCTTAATGTGTGACATTTCAGGTTTTTAAAACAAACTCCTGATTCCATACACACTGTATGTTCAGAAATAAACCTGAAGTCTTTTTGTGTTTTTGTGAGTGTATGCACAGACAGAATATTTATTGAAAGATAACAGTCACATTGTGCATGAATTATTTAGCATTACATAAATTATATACGTGAGAGTAGGCTAAAATATACTTGATATATAGATATATAAAAAGAAGTAAAAAACCAGATATAAGCTGATTCAAAAAAGAAGCGTTTGAGTAAGTAGAACACTGTTTATAATAGATCGAAATTCAAAATACAGTTAATAAACTAACCATCAAACAGGATTCTATAGCTTATTAAGAAGCAATTCTTCATTCAACTTACCATGTTATATATAAGGTTCAAGTTATGCAAGAAAAGCTGAATATCTACCTTCTCATCACAGATACTGTACATTATGCAAATAGTCTCCTTATGCTATATTTTTTCAATGTACTTTATAAAAGGATAGCTCTATATCTCTGTCTCAAAAGTATTTTGCCAGCTGTTATGCCATAAGGAAAAGAAAGAAATAACCTTATCAGATTAAAGAAATATCTAATTCCTGCCTGTTGTATCCACATACAAGCACATAAAACACAGCACATTCAAATTTTGCCAAATTTCTTTTATGAAAGACATTATAGGTCCTCTTAACTCTGCAGAAAAGCTTGTATATATGCTAAACAAGGAATGCAGTTCAGTAAAACAAGGTACGCACATAACAATATTTTGTCCTTGATCTTTACTTAAATATCACTCTAAATGAGATTTAGGATATTCCTGAGGAAGTGTACACACTGAATAAATGAATGGCTCATATTCTCATATTCTTGAAAAGGTGTTACTCTGATTTACAGCACACAGCTTTTTTTGCTGCCTTGTAGCAGTGGATCATTTGCCAGCTTGACGTGATGGGGAAAATCTTTGTATATAGGAATGTGCACAAAATCCAGTCTGCCTGCTAGTCGTGGGCCATTGTTTAATGCAGCAATTTGGGCTGGGTTAACAAACCTGGTAATTCCAAGTGTGAAAAAATTAAAGTCAAACATATAAACCTTCAAAAAATTTCTTTGGCAGTAATTTGTATAAAACAAAATATATGAATAAATAAGGAGTTCATTCTAGCTGAACAATGCTGCAGTGACCAGAAAAAACAACTGGTTTATCTCAGCACACTAGTTTAATGCAACAGCAAAATTTCTCTTCACACCATAACACCATAAAAAATCTTGAAGGTTATGTCTATTCTTTTAATCCAGTGGTCTTGTTCTGTTTCACAGCATGAAAAAATCTGTGTTCTCACTTTCTGTCACTCAGAATTCTTCAATTAACACCTTTTTTTCAAATGCTGCAAACCCAACTATTGCACATTTGTCTGTGAACTGCGTAACTGTGAAAATGAATACCCTTTCTCTTTTTTTTAATTCAGTGGTACTCATTTCTCTAACCATGCAAGAAGAAATAAATCATGCAGAAGCTGAAAGTTCCCTAGACTACAATTTTATTAGCTTCACTCACCTGAGAATTATTTGGCAATGATTCATGACTCATTTGGCAATGATTCATTCAAGGCTATCATTTCTTTTTCAGCTATTTCTACAATGAAATCAGAAGTCTTGCACAGCTGGTATTTGCTGTAGGTCTGAATCTCTTCTTTCACATGAGAGAAAGTAGCTGGGAAAGTAATGCTGTCTTGAGAGTGGAGCTGATATTAGGAGTTTCAATCATGTTCTCCAACCTCTTCGGAGTCAACATTCTCTAAACTCCTCTTCAGCTCAGAGTGGGGAAGGGTAAGAAGCTGAAGCAGAGGTGATGTGCATTGAAACAGTGACAAGAGCACACTAGTGCTTGATAACACCATGTCTTTAAGTCCATTTGCATTGAACAAATATTTGGATCAAAAGGTACTGGTAGTAACAACCTTGTTGTTACTTTTTCTTATTTCTTTTGAGCTATTTAGCACCTTTCCACCATCTTTCTCTCTACTGACTTTTCTCTCACCAACAGCTCGCATGATCCTTTTCAGGGCCTGCAGAATGAATTTATTTTCCCTGCTTTCTGCTGCCTGTAGGCTTCCTTATCCTCCACAACATTTCCAGACATAACAGTACACCCTTCCACCTAGAACCTTCACAAATACACTGACTGCCCCTGAACTCTTCAAACCCTTGTGAAAATGACACATTTTCATGTGAATGTGAAAACTGACACATTTCATCCTATTCTCCTGCCATTTTTGTCTGTTACAGGCTCCAGAAGATCCCAATTAACATACAAGTTTATGTCAATAGAGATAATACCAATCCTTATATACCAATTCTTTGGACCCAGTACTGGTATACTCACTACACATTCCAAAGTTTTCTGATTAATCAATTTTACCAGATATTTACCATATTCCCACCTTGACTCTTAATGGAGTTGATATTCCTCTCCTTTAAAAAAACCTTATACTTTTTGGTGTTAGACAATTTTATGGACAGCTGACTCCCATGGGGTGGACTCTGGGCTGGAGCAGGGGAAGAGTGTGAGGAGGAAGGAGTGGCAGAGACAGTGTGTAATGAATACCCAAATGTGAGTACCCTCAATGTATTGAAGTAAATGAATATATATGTTTGCATTTTTCTTCCTAACCCATATTAAATTTGCTTTCACTGTAAGGTAATCCAGCTTTGACCAACTGACATTAAAAACTTTCATTTAACTTTGAGTTTGTTATAATTATATGCTCTGACAAGTCATAAGGCATACTGAAAGGCATAAGGCATTTTTCTTTCTTCAGGTGTATAATAAAGCATTGACAAAACCTTATGAAATATTGCTTTGTAGATTTTTATCATAAAAGTTCGATTATGAAAGTCAACATATTTTTGTTTAATCTATTCTGTCTTGCAATGGTATCTTTTGCCTACAAAAATTATAAATAACTCACAAGTTCTTGTTTCATACTCTACATAATTGTGTTTAATTAACAAATGTCTATAAATCTAACATCTTCAAGTATTCTAATGTAAATGAAATTATCTGTCAAAGCTAAACAGGCTATTGGGAATCTGAACATGGTACACAAAACTTCATCCCTTTAGACTCACATTTACATGCAAAATTTGTTTCCCTTTATTTGGGTGTGGGAGGAAATATAAAAATCTGAGTCTTGGTTTGATAGACTTCATTCATTTTAAAGTTTTAATATGGCATTAATCACTTGCTGTTTCTCTAACTCCTAATGTACAAGTAATGGGAAAAATATTTTAAGGATCCCCACAGAGGTAGTGTGACTTAAGCAAGTGTTACTCAAATTTGAATCCTGGGGAAAAAAAATGACAAATTTCTTGCTAGAGAAATAATAGACCCGCCATCTGTGCTCATTTCTGTACAAGCATGGTAATGTATCACATCACTTTAATAGGCAGACTTGGTCCCCAAGTACTATTCATTTTCATCAGCATTAGGAAAAAAAAAAAACAAGAACCAATATATTTGTATTCTATAAACATGTTTTAAAGTGATGAATAATAAGGTGCCTATTTTCTGAGCTCAATATATGAATATTCATATAAATTACCTATTACTCTCTATTGTATTTATGAATACAATTGGTGGGGTTTACTTTTGATTCTCTCAAGATCTCTGATAAGAGAAAATCATGCTTTATTTGCTATCACCGGGTTCTTGGTACATGCAGTTGGAAAAGCTACTAGAAGTAACAAATACAATTACAAATACAAATACAAATACAATTCTTGTATTATTCAGCCATTTTGGATGGGTGCTTCAGGAAGATCTGTACATGTATATCCCTCCAGCACAAAATAATCTGTATTATCTTGTTATGACAACTAATACATCATATTTATGGTCAACAACTGATTATGACTTTTCTTTTTGAGCTACTTTTAGGTACTTTGACAATGTTTCAAGTGGGAGATTAAAGTAATGGAAGGTATACTATAACAGAAAAGTTATTTTCCAGAATATCCCTAAGTGCACTGGCAGTCAAGCCTCTCCCAAGAGACTTGGTGGTATTCTATACTTTAGCAAGTTTAGCTGGTCACTCCATCCTGATGTATCTCTTTCAGCTGCTACCACCACCACCTGTCACAGCTTTCTTCTGGTCACCAGTGCTGTTCCTCAGGATTGGGGTCTGTCTGTTGAACACCTTTATTGATGGTTTGGAGAAGTGGCTCTAATACAGCCTCAGTTAATTCACAGATGACACCAAATTAGGTGGGAGTGTTGATCTGCTGGAGGGTTGGAAGGCTCCACAGAGAGATCTGGAAAGATTCAAACAATGGGCTGAGGACAATGGCATGAGGTTCAGCCAGGCGAGGTTCTGAGTCCTGCACTTGGTTTACAGCAACCTCATGCAGCACAATAGGCTCAAGGAAGAGTGGCTTGAGAATTAATCATCAGAAAGGAACCTGGAGGTGCTGGCTGATGCACAGCTGGACATAAGCCAGTGTGTCCAGGTGGCAAAGCACTGATTGTCCCTCTGTACTCTGCATTGGTGAGGTCTCACCTCAAATACTACGTTCAGTTTTGGTCAGTCACATCAAAATGACATTGAGGTGCTGGAACATGTCCCAGAAAGGGCAACAAAGCTTATGAAGGGTCTCAAAAACTTCCTATAAGGAGCTGCTGGGGAAACTGTGTGGAGGAGACTTGGAGGGAACCTCATTGTTCTCTACAACTACCTGAAAGGAGGCTGCAGTGAAAGTTTCTTCTGCCGTGTCTTGAATGAAAGACAAAATGGCCTTAAAATGTGCCAAGAGAGGTTCAGATTAGATATAAAAATAGTCCAAATCACTGAAAGAGTGGTTGGGCATTGGAATTAGTTGCCCAGGGAGGTGGTAGAGTCATCACCTCTGGAAGTGTTGGAGAGGAGTGTGGCTATGCCGCTGGGGGATATGGTTTATGGTGATAATGCCGCTAGTTTAACGGTGGGACTAGATGATCTTAAAGGTCTCTTCCAACCTTGATTATGATTCTGTGTGTTTCTTGTGCTTTTCAGTGCTTTGGTCAGTTGCTACTATCAAGAGCTACTCAGGAATCTCTGCATTAAGTTCTCAAGTTACATGGTCATGAAATTGGGACAACTGTTCTGGTTGTGAAAGGCTTACACTGGTCTACACTGCCTTACCCCTGAAATGCTGGTGTGTGTCAGGTAGTCACACAGCTGTAGGACACCCAGTGCAGCCAGAGCTGCTGCAGCTGTACAGACACACTGCCTGACAAAGCTCATTTTGCTAATCACTCTGTAGCACTAGAATTCTCATCTTCATTTGTGATATTTCATCTCAAATGAGGTCTCACCGCATTAGAGTAATCTGCACCACTGTAAACAGAAAACAACCACAAACTCCTCATCGGGTAACAATGGAGAAGTCTCTCTCCAGCCACCTGATTTTCTGCATTTGAAACCAATTTGGTATACATGATGCAGTGCTGGTTTTAATCTGATTGAAGTAAGCACTGAAATGCTAGGGAACTTGTCCTAAAGTAACTGCTTCCTTCCACCAGGTTCTTTGGGAAGATTCAGAGGATGAGAATATAATGCTGAAGAGACCAACAACTTTTAAAATAATATATTTATTTACCTTCCCTGTTTTCATATCCTTTAACTGCCATTGATACAGTAACCAAGCTACAACTGTTGTAGTACATTCTCTCCTTCCTGAAATGGGTTTTCTTATTTCTATCCTCTAGTTTTTAAAAGTACGCCTTCGTGTACCAGCCTTGTTAAGGGATTTGTTTTGTTCAGCTTCTCACATTAATTAAATTCTAAATTACTTCAGAACTTAGCTTGTTGGCACTTACAAGTTTTGAGCAAGCACCTGTGTTTATATAGTTTCACTGTGTTTAAGAATGATAAAATAGCACAGTGTGCCCACTACATTTTATTTCAGACATGGGATATGATTTTTAATAACTCAGTTTGCTTGCTTTATGATTGCTGATAATTACTGGTTTACACCTGCTGTTAGCATCTTCATCATGTCTGGGTATTTAAAAATTCTGGGTAATGTTAATTGAGAAATTAACAATTACCTGAATACAAGTAAAAAATAAACATATGCAGCAACAAATGAGTAAGAGTATTCAGTGGTGTAAATTTTAATTACCAAAGATGAACAAATCAAAGAATCACTGCAATAATAAAAACCACTTGAAACTTAGACAGATATGTTGGCTATATTTTAGTGTTACGTAGTTTTTAAAGAGTAGATATTGCAAAATTAGCTTCAGAAAGTTTGTTAAAAGTATCTTACACCTAGCTATCAGAGACAGTACTTGTTCTAGGACAGATCCTACTTCCCCTAGACCTTTTCAATACATTTAATTGATAAAAATTTCAGTAAAATAAAATATAAAATAAAATTTATTTGAATTTTTAAATGAGAATTTCTTTTTAGACCTGCAGTTTAGTATCTGTTTTAAAAAAAACAGATTGCATATACACTCCTTAAACATGAAGAGTGGAAAAAATGAAGTAAAGTTGTACTACTGTTTGTGATTCAGAAAAAAAATATGCTCCTATAATTATTTAGGCTAAAACATCTCTTCAAAAATATAGGTATATACTTTTTTAGCATTGACCACACCTACCTTGTTAAAAAAAAAAAAAAATAGCAGATCAGCCTTAAGATTTTTCTCCATTTGAAGACTAAATGACATGTTTTTGAAATAGTGTTTTTAAAACAGATATTCCATTTTTACATAGCTATTTGAAACTAAGTTTACATGAATAAAACAAACAACACTGAAATATGTATTAATAAAGCATTATAGAGTCTTTCAGAGTATATATTTCAATGAATTTCCAAGTATGGCCCAGTCGTTTTTTATTTTTTACAGTACAAAATATTTTATAATTAATAATTTCCATTATGTTATAATCCTACAAAATATTTTTGCACTGTTCTAAAGCTCATGAATCCCAACATTCCATCACAGCCTTTGTTTGAACACTAAAATTTTTGAGAGGATTCTATATGTGGTCGGAAACCAGTTGGTCATAGTTTTAATCTTGGCTGTGTCTTCTAAAAATTAATTCTTAATAGGCGCTAAGAAGTGCTAATGATGTCCCAAAGGCTTCCTCAGGCAGACAGATCTCCCTCTAGAGACTTTCAAAAGCATCGACTGATCTCCAGTTGCTATACATGGCACATGTATTTAGGATTGTTTCACTATGCATCTGAAATCTTCTACAGGGTGTGTGTCTGTTAAGTCAGACTACCCTTTTTTGCAGATAATGCAACTTCTATTAAAAACTACATTTTCTTCAGAAGAAAAAATGCTGTAACCTACATATTAAAAATTCATTTTAAAGCTTTCTTCTAGCACAGCGAATTTTATACTGTTTCAAAAATTCCAGAACTTTTGAAGAATTCTCACTCGAAAGATGCCATTGAAATTTGTCTTCTTGTCAATTAATGTCAATCACTGTAATAGCTATCTTCCTGTACCTATCCCTGCAGTGTGTTGCTATTTTCTGGACAGAGACACTATTCTTATATGTGATGCAAAATGAATGCCCCAAAAAGCATGATAAAACATGTCTGTAAGGCATCTTAAAAAATAAATGTGTTCTAGTAATTGCAAGGTCTGTCGAAGAGAAAAGAAGAGCTTTGAGACAGATATTTCATATAAACTAGGTGCCTTGGGTAAGTCACATGTTTAAATTGAGAATATAAATTCTTATTACATTAGAAAATAACTAAACAGCAGACATATGCAAGTGCACTAAATCTATATAAATGAGGACAACAGTATCACCTTCTTCTTGTAGCATTCTGGAAATCTTCTAACAACTGTAATAATTCTACTGTACCTTCATTTAATGGAGCAAGGAAATGAGAGATATTAATTACCATAAACAAGCATATAAATGTTTACAGCAAATAGCTGGCAAAACAAAAGGAATTACCTTGGAAAAACAATTCAAGCAACTTGGAAATACAAAGCTGTCAAGCCTAATTAGTGTAAAATTGAGAAGCCTGTTTCCCCTATAGGATACTAAAATATTTCTGCTTGGAAATGACAAAAGGATTGTGCAACTGTGGCATTATATAGAACACCAAACCACCAAACCCTGAAGACAGAAGTATGACATGCCATATTTTGTCCAACATAATGCTTCAGTGTAGAGACCAAAGGGTCCTTGGGATCTGTAATGCACCTGATAATTTTGGGACTGATACCTTACACAGTCAATATTTATCTCACAGCCTCATAGGAAGTACACTACTACAAATTATATCAAAAGTGCACTTTCACAATCTGTTCTTTGTTATTGAATGGTTTGGGTTTTTTTCTGAGGTAATTTATGGAAAATTAGCACAAAATAAGAGTAAAGTTCTGGTGAAGGATTATCAAGCAGATAATTAACTTGGATATGATTATGGATAAAAGAAAAAAGGTCATTCAGCAAAAAAAGGTCATATGAAGGAATCAACCTAAGTCACTGTGCAATGATAAGAATGAAGTGCTATTTCAGCAAATTCACTGACATGAGCCACTCAATAGATTTTTGTTTATTCTAAAGAATTAAATCCCATGTGAAAAAGCTGTTTTATAATGTCCTTCTCTGTTGTTCAAGTACACCCAGTGTTAGCAAAATATTGGTGAATTATTGATAAATAAGTGTAAGTGGCCAATCCATCTCTGTGATTCTGGACTCCTTTTGTCTTCCTAATTTATCTAAATGTGGATGAATGACAATGATACACACTAGGACTCGATGACTCATATACAACAGATGACATTTTTACCTTCAATGTTTTTGGAAACCTATGGGCTTAATACTAATAGCGAGGGGGGACAGGGGAACAGGAGGGGGTTCTCTGTTGTTTGCTGTCTTGATTTTGTTGGTTTGTTTTTTTGCCCCCAGATAAAACACTTCAATGTAATCTGTTCTCATTTTCAATACTACCAAGACTTGAGAATATAACATTTTCCTGAGAAGATTCCTGAGGATGTAATTGCCTCTTCATTCAAGCACTTTTACAACTTACTCAAGCGCACTTACATCATATACATCTGTGTGGAAGGAAAATCAGTCCTTTGGATTACTCCACAGTTTGGATTGGAGAAAAAATTTCTCAGCATCTAGAAGTTTGTTTAGCAGTTAACCTGTAACTTTTTTTCATTTCACAGCTTTATTATTCACAGCATCTTTGCTGGAAGCATTTCCATTCCCTGATTTGTAAACTACCTGCACTGCCTGCTCTCAGAGCACTGTTAATAGCTCCTATGAAGAACAAATACAGAGTTATGTATCAGAAGTTATACAGCACACTCTATTTTATGAAATAATAGAAACAAGTATTATGCTATAATGCCAGTTGTGTGCTAGTGTTACTTAATCTTCATAGGAAATTAAGCATTTTGTACAATGCCATATTTTAGCAATCACAGTAAAGTAACTTCTCATTTCACACCAGTGCTTAACTGATCTTATATCAAAGACAAGTACAGTTGCCTTAACCTTTGATGCTTTTCACCCTCCATGGAAGCCAGGACAGGTCACAAAGAATATGGACTTTATTTAAAGTTGTACTCAAAGATAGTGGCATATGCATGAAAAACTTCAGTTTCAGAAGTTATTAGCAGCAGAGTGATGAGCTGAACTTCTGTTCCGAGTAACAAACTTCTGGAGAAGGCTGAAGGATATTCTGGGAAGTTATTATGCAGTTATCTGGACTGGCCTATTAAGACTTGTGTCCTTCATTCCCAATTCTGTTAGACAAAATTATATCAGTACCACAAAAGCATGTTTTATATGCACATTTTTAATATCTAACAGAATAGGAAAAATGTAAACACTATATACAAAGTATATCATGGCACAGGGGACATAACCAGGGATAAAAACACATTCAAGGATCCTTCAGAGTTGTCTGCAACATTTCAGCCCAACAGTTCTTGCATTCATGTGTCATATGGAGCCATCTTTTAATGTTTCTTTAAAAAGAGGATCTCACTCTTTATCTTTTGTAGGTACAATCAATAAATACATGAGCTAAGAAAGCTGACACAGATAATGTTTAAGTTTTTAAAGACAGGGATTGTATTGGAGGTTTAAGAGCTTTATTAAACTTTTGGGTTTCTCTTTCTTCCTAACCACCCCTTCTTGTGTCTTTTTACAAATTTTATTTATCACATTCAGTTATTGCTTTCTTTTAGATAGAAATGAATGGATGTAAATACATTTATTTTCTCTTCAGTGGGAAAAGGTTCATAGGACCCTAGTGGTAAAAATATTTTAACTAAATTTTATGAAGATCATATTTCCAGGTCCTTGGTTCAGTTTTGTTGTCATATGAATCACTGTAATTGTTCTTTGTTTGGCCCCATTGTGAAAAAATTACAATAAAAATGTGGCAATGACTCCCATTCAATCAAATCTTAACAAAATACAGCCTTTAGACAAATACCACAAATGTTTACCCTGAGAATGACACCTCTAAGAAAAAGAAATATTAAAAAATAATTAGCAGCTGTACTTCACCTACTTATTTTAGCTATTTAAAAATTAGGCATCTACTGCCTAAGCATCTATTTCCTACAGAGTATGGAAAAAGAAAGAAAAAAGAACACCCTCCTGTGGGAAATAAAGCCATAGTGTAGGATGAAATGATGACTTGTCCTCTCCATCAGATATTCCTCCTAGACAACCAGTCTAGAAACAATACTGAACTTTTAAATAACTAAACTCAAATTAGATTGCCTTACCCTTGGGATACTCCTTTCTGAAGTAGTAAGCTTCCTGAAGCAAGCTTATTATTCTCTCTATTTTTCAGTTTTCCATTCTAAAGTCATTAGAATTCTCATTAACTTCTATCATGGGAACCTCTATGAAAAGACAAGAGCTAAACATTATGATTTGTCCAGCTATTTCAGTAATGGGAACTGAGCATCAATAAAATGTCAAAGAACTTGGCATTTTTTTTCTGGAACACACAGTTCAGTGCATTCTACAAAACAGGACAGATAATGACAAGATTTATCTTCCCTTTTGTTTCTAAAGAAGGCCAAAGTATTTAATTTACTGAAATGTATTACCAATTAAGGGGAGTGTCTTATCCTTCTTTCTTTTATCTTCTTCAAGGAACTATATATATATATATTTATTTTAAATAGATGTAATATACTCAAACCCTGGGAAAATATTTTTTTTAATTGTCAAGATTTTAAAAATGTTTCTCATCTGTAATATTTAATAGATTTTCTATAACTATTTTTATGTAATTTCTAAATATGTTTGAACTAAATTAAGTTCTATACTGAATTTCAAGAGTAGATAATATATTTTAATATACAACACCATATAATTAATATAATTAATATAAATAATATATAAGATAATATAATAATATCTTTATATATAATTAACTACATATTAGAAGAAGGTTGCCGGTTTTCTCCTAAGGATAATATTCGCTTAATGAATTTAACTTCTTTTTTTTTTTCCAGTTTGTGCTTCATTCTGATCAACTATTAATCACAGACAGTGATCAATATATAGTACCAGGAGACATATCATCATAATCACTAAATCATCATAATCATTTAATTCAAGAGCTTTTCATTATATTTTCTCTCCCCTGACCAGCTGGGGAGGGAAGTGATAGAGAAGCCTTGGTGGCCATCTGAGTACAGCCAGGAACAGCCCACCACAGACCTGTGGAAAATAAAATCAAGAAGGCAGAGAAGAGGTTTGAGATGGTCTCAATTTTTTTAACTTACAGATTTATCTTGCAAACAGCATGGACCATAAACTTGGCAGCACACTGGGCTAGGGCTTGATTTTCTAAACAGCTGAACTCTTTCTGAAAGGCTGAACTTTCTGAAAGTTCATTTCACTTAAGTATTTCCTTTTTCTTTCATTAGAAGATCGACAATGTCCAGAAGGACCCCTTCTCTCCCTCAGCCATGTATGTGCTGTTTGAGATGCTGTCAGGTACCACAGCTGGCCAACAGCTGCTGCTTCAGACCTCTGCAAATCCCCCACGGTGTCTCTACCTGCTCCAAACAGATCATTCTAGTTAATCTGAGTATTGCAAAAAAAAAAAAAAAACATATTACAAGCATCGTACGTTATTAAACAAAATTCAGACAACTTCAAAAGCCCTTGAAGTGCAGTGGGAAAAACTAACATGCTTAGCCATAGCTGTAAACTAACACTAATAGTAATATATGCAGTGGTTTCTAACATCTATATTGAATTAGACAGGCTTTTTTACTTACTCTTTAAATCATAAGTGCATTGAAATAACAATTGGACATAAATCAGATATAAATTTAGCCCTTGGATGTATTGCTTTGTTTTTGTTGGGGTTTGAGCTTTTATGTTTTGTTTTTATGTATTTGTGTAACCTTCATATGAAAACTCCGACTTTCAGAATTTTTCTTAAAACCTCTGGGTTTTGAGAGATTCTTTTACCCAAGCTCCAAGCTGGATAGATGCCAGCCAATCCTGAACTGAGGGATGTGAGCTCAAACTACTTTAGTAATCCTAATAAGAGTACAGCACTGTGCTAACAAAGATGCACAGCTTTCAGGCTGAAGCTGGCTGGCCTTCAGCCAGCTCTGAGCACACATAAAGTGAGAGTAGGTTTGTCTGCAAAAGGCCAGGAAGATTTGCTGTGACTTGCAGTAAGCCAGATTCCCAGCAACTCCTGGAATGATCACACTTTGCACAGCCAGGTGTTGAATGGCAAAATCTCTGAAAGCATCTGTGGCTAAGGTTTGAATAAATATGTCATGTATCAAGAGACCTTTGTTGGCATAATAAGACTGCCAACTATACAGAAATGCAAGAAGGAAAGTCCCAGATCTAGGAAATTCGCTGGCAGGATTATACATGCAGGGTTTTTGTACCCAGAGAGACAATGTTAACTAGGGATGAGGTGCAAAGATAAAAATGGTTACTCATCAGAAGTGTGGACCTAATGCCTGGACTATTTCACACGTGGGCACTTTGGAAGCCACTAATGTTAAAATAATCATGTACTTGTACCAGACAATACCTTCAAATAAATTTGAAAAGCCACCTGTGTAACTAATATGAACGCAAATCCATAATTTCATACTTATGTGATTTAAAAGTGTATACAAAATGAAAATTTTGCAGGAGATAAAATATGATAAAGGTGGTTATGAGAAGTTATATTTATACCATCATGACAAGCCGTTTTGTCAAGCCACATCACTTGAGAAAACAAGATTTTATATATAAGCATAAATAACAGAATTTGAGAAGATTTTGTCTGTTGCTGTGTACTCTTTTTATGGAAAATAATAACTTCAAACAAAATAGTGTTTACTCATGACTTCATACTGCAATGTGAAATGTGTGACATTTTACAATAATTTTAGTGACTGATAAAAAGATGTATGCAGAAAAAGTTTATAGCTCTCTTTATTAATTCTAATGATGCTGCCACTTCCAATACACACAAAGAGGTCATTTTCCTGTTGTTATGCTGTTATATACATTTGGACATAGGGAATGAACAGCACAAGAATTTTTGTTCTTACATAAGCAGGAAGTAAAAATTTTGAAATGCATATTTTGCACATACCACATTTTGAAATGTGGTATGAAAGAACAGAATAAACAACCAACAATCTTTTTCTGCATATTATAACACTTGTGGATTTTATATTAACAACATACAGTGGACTAGAGCTCCTTATGTTTGGAGCAAAATTGAGTTCACACCAATCAGCATCTTCATACTTAGTAGGCAAACAAATTGTTCCAGGAGATTTTAACTATTGTTTAAATGAATAATCCAGGAAAAGTACCAAATAAAATATGCATCTATTTCAATGCAGAGAGATATGAAAATTCCCTATGCTGCTCACACACTTCTTACAGTGTAGTGTAATGTGTGATGCATCTTGTGATGTACTTCTATGATATTTTCATCATCTACCATCCACACAAATTGTTCAGCACGTTACATATACAGTGAACATGTCCATACATGGGGAATGTATATGTATATATTCATGAACAGACATATATGTCTAACAAACTAAAAAATACAGCAATAGATCAAATCTCCTGACTGAGAGGAGGCAGGCAGGAAAGTCGAGCTGAGGGAAGTAAGGAATCACTGTAGAGAAAACTGAACCCAGGTCATCATGGCAGGGACAGGAGGGTGACCTTTCTGGCAGATATCCATTGTACCAGTGTGTCTGTAGGCTGCAAACAGTGCTCCCCACGATAATTAGGAGATAGAAATGTTTTCTTAGCTAGCCAGACCACCATACAATGGATCATCCTGGCAAAAATGAGTAAAGCTGCACAGCTAATGAAAGGAACTTAAAACAGAGAAATGAGCTTGAGTTGGCTTTTACCCACATGCTCCTTCACAGCAACTGGGGACAGCGGGTGTCATGACATATTGGTGAGGATACAGGCACGGATCAGTAATGGGAATCATGTTTCTGTTGTGGTTCAGCTGTGTATTTCTATGCCTCTGTTATGTTTTGATGTGATTTCAGACTATTTCAGTATTACTTTCTTATGAATGCCAACTATCTTCATATAAGTAAATTTGATGTTAAACATTAAGCACTCCTTGTGTGAAATATATAAAAGAAATCCAGTCAAACAGTACTGGACTCTGACACCACTGAACACAGGAGGCAGACAGACACAGACTCCTTGTTTAGGAGTCAGACAAATCTTAAATGTGATGTGATGAATAAGGGACAAATGAGACATTCATGATTCAGGTCACTACATTTCAAGAATCATGGTGCCTAATAGGATTTCTGGGACTACACATAGCTGGGTTTAATCAATATAGGACAGTCATTTAGAAAAGAAAACAGCATAATTCCATTTTGAGCAGCATTTTTTCCAAATGGGTGCATCCCTATATACTGGGTACACTGGCATTGTTGAGTAGCTTCAGATATTCTGTGGGTGATTATCTGTCAGCAAGCAGGAAAATTAAAATAAGGAAAAAAGTCTATTTCACATCTGGGCCTTATCCTTTACCAAGTAATAGACATTTTCCAGATAGTTCTGTGAGCAAATGATGGCCAATGTACATCCTGTAGAATATGTAACTGTATTTATCACATTAAAAAAAATGGACGTATTCTCTATGTTGTGATAAAAAAGGGAGACAGTCCTTTAAGTACAGGAGTTGCACTTCAGCAATCGCTTCTGGCTGTCAAAACAACTGATTCTAATGGGAAGATTCAACAGAAAAGAGAAAGTGCAACAATATATTATGTAAGGAAAAAATTCATCACAGTATCATGTAATTTACAGACCAGTGAATTGACTGGCCCAGGTTCCTGAATTTTTAATTTTATCTGCTGTCAGTACAATCACTGTAGTTCATGCCAACACCATATGTTACCTACCTCACATAAATGCCACTCCACTTCTGTGCACTTTCAGATAATGAAGATCTAGGAGAACTCTACTCACTTGGCTGAGTCACTTGTGAGGTTTAAAGAAACTTGGCTGTGTATTCATGTTTCTAAAGACTGCACTTGGTCCACGAACAGGTGTGAGTATTAAGCAGGAAAACAAATATATAAACAAAATATTCTTGCTTAAATAAATGTTTGGGAAAAAAGTGTTCAAGGACAGAGAAGTATATGTAAAAACTTTTCTAGGTAGATTTGTGTTCCCAAATTAAAATATTCATAAAAGTCATTTGAAATGAGACTCATGTAAGTAAAATACTAATGAGAGTATAAAAGATAATTTTATACTTTAAATTTTAATTTTAGAATGAAATCTAACAATAAACTTTAAGAGCAATTGAAGCAAAACTGATATGTATAAGAGCACAAAAGCCAAAGACAGACATGAAAATAAGAACAGCTATCATTTGAACTGGAAAATGGTATTAAAGGAATTGAAAAAACATGGCTTAATTGAGGAAAATTTTAAATATACCTTATCCAAAGTCTACAGAAAACCACCTATATCTGTGGCATTACTTCAAGTCTACAGTTATAGATTATTTAAAAACTTACGTATATATGCTGCCTTACATATCTTGTAGCAAGTAGTTTTCAGACTTAAAATCACTGTCACAATTTGTTTCAACTCATCACTAAAAGCACCTTAAATAATTCAATGCAAACCGAATTTTTGTTCTCCTATGTACAGCACAAAGCAAAACTATAGCAAAACTGAACTTTGCTTAAAGAAGTTATACTAAACTATAGCAGTAAATGGGCATAGCACTGTTTTATTCCCAAACTAGAAACAGGAATTTTTTTGCAATGCTGAGAAATTGAACAATTATTTAAGAGAATTAATTAACAGAGCAAGTGGCAATTATCATCTTTCTTAAAATAAAACTGGTTATCGTTGGAATGTAAGGTGTGGATCTCATCCAGAAAGTGTTTGAAAAGTGTGTTCTGAACATGGCTTCAGATAGGGCCTTTAGGGGATTTAGTGTGAAGAAAACCTAATTTAATGATCAGTGTTTGGATTTGACATGAGATAATCACAAAGCTGCTCTGCTTGAAATTGACTAAGATAATTCTGCCTACACAGAAGCAGAACTTTTGGTTCCCTGTTAAATTTTTTGATGACTCTTGGTGTTGAGGTAGGCATTCTGATGATCACAGCTTCACATGTGCACATAAATTCTGTGGACCAGCGCCAAATTTATTAACCAACTTGTGATGCAGAAAATCTCTGGCAGAGGCAGGGAATGACTTGATTCCTGGAAGCAAAGGCAGTTCATGATTACAGACCTGATCAGGAATTAAGGGAAATGGCTAGTTTAATTCCCTGCTCTGTCACAAACTTTCTGTGACCTTCACCAAGTCCTGCTGTATACATCTATTTATGTGTAGCTATCTCCAGATTTTTTTCTAAATGAATCAATGTGAATCTCTGAAGCAGCACAGTTGCATACACAGAGATCTGTGAAGCATGACACTCTGGAAGCTAATTCACTCAATTTCTCATTCAGTAATTCCTTATCAGTCAGATTTCAGGACTGAAAATATCTAAATTAATTAAGTTTTAGCAGCTATGAGATTTTTTCTCAATGAAAAAAAAAAAAGCAACCAAACAACCAAACAAAAAAAGTAAACCATTCCATGACCTTCTTTTCTACTATTTTCCTGCTCAACATGAACCAAGTATTTATTTTAAGACACTTCCATCACTCTGATGCAGACACAATCCAGATGGTATTTGTGGTTAAATTTTACTCCTTACAGAACTGTTATTTCAATATTGTATGTTTAGGAAATGGAAAGGAAGTTTCATTGAATCATGTGTACAGAACACTAAGTTGCTAATTCCACAGATAGCAATGGCTCCCTTGTCTTTGGCATTATTGATGAGACTTGAGCTATGAAGTTGAAATTTGCAATTCAAACACCTTTAATTAATAAAACAAAATAGGATTACTAGAATTTTGGTTTTATCATTTCTTCAGTTCAAAGTAATGAAAACATTATATTTAATTCTGAAGAATTTAACACAAAAAGGGTTGAAGAGTTTTAATGTGATACTACATATTTACAAAAATCAGAAACTACAGAGAAAGCGTCCTTACCAAAGTATCAAAAGTATGGTCAGTGTTTGATTTCTTTTCCTATTGCAACCTTGCTTTTGTTTCAGGCTCTGCAAGAGTAGGGTGACAAAGAAACTGCATGAATAAACCTGTCATTCTTTTAAGCTGTGTTTTCAGGAAAAAAAAAATCTTGATAGTGAAATTGGAAGACTTAAAGAAGGCCATTCATGTTACCCAGGAGAATACAAATCAATAAAGTTCATGGCTCAGAGGTTCTCATTGATTGGAACATACTGGTAGCACAGTAATTTCAAAAACCAATGCAGGGTTTGCCAACCACACCACATTTTGAGATTGTAGACAATAAAACTCTATGACCTAGAAACAGCTCTCTACGGTACAGGCCTCTGAATGACTTAATGTGCTTGACTCCAACATGGATCAGCTAAATACTGACCACTTGAAATTTATTTTATAAGATTATAATACTTATACAACATCAAATGTTTAATATAAAGAGATCCATAAAGTACTGTCGACTGAAGAGCACAGACATTTTAAAGCATAAAAGAAAACTAATATTTTAAGGAAAATTCTGCCTTATGAAAACATGCTTAAATGCCATGTAATGCCCTTTAAAAATGTACCAAACTCTTCTATTCATTCATTAGATGCTGAAGGTATTACTGGCTGTCACACTCAATTCATGCATGCTGCTATGCCAGTAATTAACTTCAAGTGCACAAGGGAAAAAAAAATCCACTCCTCTTGCTCAGAGACATATCTCAGTTAAATTCTCAAGCAAAAATAGCCTTCTCTATCAGTTGTTGCTGTGAAAAAAATGCAGATTATGTCTGAGCTGTATAGTAGACTATTCTGACTCATGGGACACACTGTGAATGCCATGTTCGAAGCTCCAAACCACAGAAACAAACATGAAACAAATGTCTATGTAATGCATTAACTCCTGCAGAGCCAAGCAATTATACTTGAATATTTAATTGAAGTATAAACACATAATATAGATATATATATTTATACTAATATAACTATCTCCAGTTAGGGTTGCTTGGTAAAGAAGCAACCCTTGATCTGAGGCAGGTTATTTGTTTGATAAAATCTGTTTGGTGATCAGACACTCATGCCTCAATGCCTGAGTCAAAAAAAACTGACCAACAAGAGCAGCAACCCCATGATTTTGTTTTTTCTTTTTTATTTGTTTTAATTTCAAACAAAAAAAAAAACAGATTTGGCATGGATGAAGTATTTCCCTGAACAGTTTTTCCTCAATAATTTCACAGTAAAATCTGCATATTCCTTCCTGTTTCTCCATCACTTGTGCCATGCCTGTAACCTATATCCACAGGAACTGCTCTGCTCTGCAGCTTACAAAGAATGGCTCCTTGCTTACCTGAGTTTACAGAGAAGACTGTAAAAACCTTCAGTGTCTGGGAACAGACTTTACAGGGAGTGCTTCTTCTTGTCTTTTTTTTTTTTTAAAGTATATATTTCAGACTGTTCCAGATAGTTCATGCTCCACCTCTGTCTCTTAAGTCATATATCAGGTGACATAAGTTGCTGGTGTCCAAACATGGATCTACTGATGAGTGAATCTGGTTCCTTTCTCACCTGCTGCCTCTGTATTCCTTGTTAGAAGCATTGGCTGCCAAGAAAGGCAGATACTCCCATGCTTTTCTAGCTTAACTTGATTATTTTTTCTTTGTTACTTTCAGTATATATTTCAGGATAGAAAAAATTCACATTTTATGTGTTTGCGTATTTCTGCTTTCTAGTCTCTGTTTAAAAAATTTATTATGTTTGTAATAAATAAATTACATTTACATGTTATCTAAAGGACCATTAAATCCTATCCTTAGTGGTGTGCCAGAAAATCATTTGGCTTCAGGCCACGTGAACAAATATTCTGCCAGCCTTTTCCAGTCAGCTAAGCTGACTGCTTGCTATAGAATTTTTCTTTGAAACACCTGATATGCTTTCTCCCCCCCGATATGTGGGGTCCTCTCCTTTTTCCTTACTGAATCCAAACAGTCTTCCCATCTTTCTTCTTCTCATCTTTTTAATCCTCCTCCTCCTAGCCGTCTCCCCCTTAGCACCTTACACACTCCAGAAGTGGAAGCCTGCATGACACAACCAAATCTGTAAGCATAGCTGAATTTTTCTTAGGAGCACTCAAGGACCAGCAGAGTTTGAGAAGCTCATATATCTTCATTGTTCTGGAGTGCCCCTGAGGCTATTCTGAGTGGTGTGGTTTTGGGTAGACATCTGGGTGAAATTTAAAATGGGTAAAAATTAGTACAGAATGGACACAGTCTTTCATAAAGAAATAAAGGCAAAAGCAAGAGGAAAGCCTGTACAGATTAATTACCTATTATCTATGATTACTATCATAAGAATTGTTAAAATCCCCAAGTAGGAACAGACTTTTGGCACTACAGATTTTTGCGGTATCCAGGATGCTGCAGATAAGTTGCTGCATGGTCTGAGCAATAAAATTCTGACATCAACTTCAGACACAAAATCCTTAGAGATTATAGCAATGCTGAGACCGAGCTCGTGTACAGCCTGGATGACCTTGATGCTAAGCCAGTTCTTTTTAAAGCAGGTTCTTCTGTGAGGATGACAAACCCAAGCAGAAGTGAGTATCACTACAGACACTTGGACACATCTTCACAGCTCTCCCAGGTAGCAGTGTCCCCAAAAGCAAATGCTGAGAACACCTGTTTTCATTACATTTCAGTATATTCCATCAAGGTAGAAAGATCTTACTACAATCTTCACATTCTACTGCATTATAGGCTTAAATACAAATGAAGTAAAACAGAGGTTAGGTTAGAGAAAGCACCTTCAAATGCAAAATCCATTTTACTACTCTGCAAATCACTTATTTTTGTTATTAAGCCAAAAGAATAGCATTTCCTACAAGCAATGAAAACTCATTTTCCAGACTTAATATGCAAAAAAAGTAAATAGAGATTCCTCATGTTGCAAAATTAATCATGAGTTGTTAAGATTTCTTTGCCCCAGATGATTATGACTTCTAATTACAGTAAGGTTTTTCATTTGCATATATCCCAATCTTACCAAGCTAAGAACAGTTCAGACATGTTGCAAAAAGATAGGGCTAAGAACCCAGAGGATCACTGTAAAAACATGGTTTTGGATCACCTGTCTATTCAAAACATTTCTACATATGGTCATGGCTTAATGCTTCCCAATGCTCTTTTCATGCTCATATTCTCCTTTCAAGTCCCCTCTGCAATTAGTAGTATGTTGGAGCCAGCAAGCAGGGTGTAAATCACCCCCAAACTGGTGTTTTTATGATCCCTCCTGCTGTTGTTCCTCCTCTTCCAGCTGCTTCTCCTTCTGTTATTTTGCCACTTTACAGAATAAGGGCAATAATCTGAATTTTGCAGACTCATGAGTTGACAGGCATTTTTTAAAAAGAGTGCCAGCCTTTAAGAATTCTAGTTTCCATAATGCTCATTTCCATGATAATTTCCAATCTGGTAGCCAGTTCAGTAGTGGACACTGTATGGAGGCTAATCTGGCATTGGTTTTTGCCACTCTAAAGTTATACAAGTTACCAATGAGAGTGTGGCAACATTATCTGTAGTTAAACTTCAAACAGGAAATGTGGCAGAAAGAACTTCTAAGAATGGTACAGAAATCCAAAAAACTTTATTTTAAAACCTTGACCTTTTTTTGTCCAAGTACTACAGTGCCATCCAGTATAATTCAAAAAGCCTGTGCTACCCTCTTCACTATGCAAAAGCCACAGCTACTGAACAATCCTCTAGATCCATATTCAAGTTTGGAAGTCTCATTTGGGGAAGAAAAGTTGTCACAGTGTGCCATCTCTTCCTCATAAAGAAACAGCTTCAACAGAACAGTCATCAAGTATTCTTGGCTATTATTTCAACTAATAGAGGTATTTAAGGAGTAGATAATTGGGCACATCATGGATTCATCTGCTTTTCATTTCCCATGCTTGGAAGATTAACAAAATTAATCCTACTCGCAATAAAATTTTTAAGAACTGAAAAAACTCTTTGGGATATTGCCAAAACTAAAGGCAGCATCTGTATCTAAAAATGTCTTATTTGCAAATCAACTCTACAGCATTTCTTTACCCTAATGACAATTACCACATGCTTTCCCTTTAGATACTCAAAATAAATCATGGCTATGCAGGTATTTGGCTTTTGTCCCATCTTTTATTCTGCATTTAGTGATCCAGCAGAAATCTGAAAGGCCATTTGTTTTACAGACAAGACCATCATGAATTGTACCAGGTCAATAATGCAATTTGGAAGAATTTTTCTAGATTAACCTACATTGAAATCTTGGAATAAATTATTTTAAATTAAAAAAAAAATCTGTTTAAAAGGAAAAACAATGAAAGAAAAAGGAACAGGATAGGCCTATAATAACATTTTGTGTACTTCCTATTAAGATAAGAGAACTTAAGAACACTAATTAAAATAGGTTTTTTGTACTATTTTGACCATAGTTAACAGTATTTTACTTAATGAAATTCCCTAATTTTTAAATAAAGTATAGCAGGGTATCTCTCTCAGTGGGAATATATTTCATTTCTTATTTTCATTGCCTTTACATTGCTTTCAATACATTGAAGAGAATCTTTTTTATCTTTCAACACAAAAGTTCGTTATCACATCCAATTAGTCAAAACTAAATTGAATTCTCTGTACGCTGGTCATATCTTTTTGATGTTTGAGTATCAAAAAAAGGAACACAATATCATTACACTATATAAAGAAGGACACAGAACTCCTAGTTTCATATTCATATTCTCTTCAGATGCATTTTAGAAAATCACAGAAGATTTTTGCTTCTACCATGTCAGATTGCAAGGTGATACATAATTAGCCAGGTAGGAAAAGAAACAGAAAAGAGAATATTTATATCCTGCAGGGTCAAGTTGTATTTTGAATTGTTCCTTAGCAAGGATTTGGAGTTTGCAATCTTCTCTTTAGCAGACTTACGATTTCCCTCAGTTCTATTCATTTGAAAAGCCTGCAGAGACCTTTTTCAGTCTTTATGGAACAATTGAAACTTTCCATCTTTCATCAGAAGTCTTTCATGATGCAATGACTACAATGAGGTGCAGAATTCAAAAGGCTTCTTCTGTCCCTTGACCTATTCATTACATGAGATATCACGAGTAGCCTTTGGAACTCCTTCTGAATTTCTGACCACATGGGAAAGAAATATGGTCATAGAGCACAACAGTTGCTTCCTGCCTAGATGATCCATTTTTATCACACTCCCTCAGGTTTTCTTTACATTCCTATTGTTGTTGTATGATCTCCTGAACTTGCATTTTTCTCCATTATATTCTCAAGACCACATTCTGCTACTGACCTTTGCTTTGCAACTCTTTTGCATTTTTCAGTTGATAAAAAATACACATTTTTTTTCAAGAAATTTCAGTCATAGTTTTATCATCATAACTTTTATATGGATGAAAATACCTTCTGTCTAAAATATAATCCTTGCAAAGAACAGTCAAATCTCAATACACACGCGTCTACAGGTATCTAAATTAAATGTTATATCAAACAAAATCCCACTCACAAGTTTCCTTATTTAGGGCCATCTGGAAGATAATAAGCACACTACTGTGTACTAAAAAGAATGAAAAATAGATGTCAGGAAATGTCAAACCAAGTAATCTAATACATACATTTATATTTTTAATATATTAAAATTTTTTATCAGTTCAACAAAGGATTCTATATTACGCTCATATATAATTCTCTCATTTTCCAATTAATTAAATTGCCTGCCAGTATAAATATTTCACAGCCTTGAGTAATAACACCTCGTGCATAGTTCATGCTGTTTACCTTGATATGCCAAAGTTTAACATCTCTCATTTCATCTCCCATTTGTGTATCATTCTCCAAAAAGTACCAGAGGTATCTGGTGGCCACCTCTGTTAGGTTTTTTGATGAAATACAAGTATACTGTTGTTAGTTCAGGGTCAAATACTAAAGCTCTCTTAGGCTCATCATTAGTAATGTTCTGTAGGTCTAGTGCTCCTTGGCTCCCCACTGAGAGAAAGAAACCTGGCACTGTCCTGCAGATTCCACCAAGCTCTGTTATACACAAGCAGGAGAACAAACCTCCCAACCCAAGCCCTCTGGATTACTTTTTGGAGGCTGTCAGAGACACTTCACTTTCTGGGAAAATAAAAAAGGTGAGCACAGGCGTCTAATTTAGGCAGCATTAAACACACTGCTTAAGCATCACATCTGTGTTTCAGATGGAGAATCCAAAAGCGTTTGTGCAACATTAATGAATTGAATTCCATGACATGTAAAGTAAACTCTAATGTATCCACTGAATTTGCCACTCACATTCCAAAGTCCACTCTGCTAAATAGGACACATTTCTCTTTGCTTACTATATTTACTGTTGCAGAATCCCATCTTCACTTCTCCTGTTGCACAGCATGGTTATATGTCGTTTGCATTCAACTTATGACAAGATTCATTGAATTCTACACCTAATCTGTGATTTAAAAAGAAAAAAGAACACGTATTTTCCAACCCTGCACTAAGAATCCATTTTTATTATCAAAAGTGTAGACACAATCCTGTCAGAGAATATCTTAATTAATCTGTTTTTTTGAGAAGCTCCATCCATATATTGTTTCAGACTACCTAAATGGATAATTCTATATGTATAACCACATTCCACAAACATAGCATTCCTCCAACATTGAAAAATTGAAATATTTTTCAGTTCTTTTGCTGGCAGATGAGTTCCTTGCTGCTTATTTTTCTTTGTAAAGTAGCCACGGTAGAAATAAAGTGTGTGCATTCTACTTAAAAGAAGTTTAGTGTCTACATCTACTTTAAATACCTGCAGTTATTTAATTCACAATTGTTGACTTTGTCTTCAGATGTTTGAAAACATTCCCACAAGACTAAAAACTGAAATAAAAAGTGCTCATCAAAATTGATAGAAGGCTTTATTCTGAGAACCAGAAAGAAGAAAAAATATGTACCTTTTAATTAAAAGACTAAAATAATCTTATTTGAAATCTGACAGAAAATATTTGTGGAATGAATCTTCAGCTTTTATTTTAGATGCACAGACAAATTGGTATATAGATTGACAATTATCTAGTATATACTCAAATATAATTAATTTTATTGGCACTTCGGAGAAAAATATTGGTATTCCTGACTATTTCTAACTACTTAACAAGACAGGCAATTCTGAAAAACAACAGCCTATTAAAATATGTGTTTTAAATAATGGGAGGTCACTGGAAACTTAACACTGAGTACTTTATTTTCTCTCTGTAATAATAATTAGGATATTTTACAAGTTGAGCAGTGAACATTTTTGTTCAAAAAAATTATACTAATACTGTCCATATTATGGTGATAGTGTGGTGAAGACCAAGACAACGAAATGGATATCAGTCATGGCTTTTCTCTGAAGGAGAAAAACTTCTACTTGATCAACTCTTTCAGACCTGTATCCTCAAAAAAATGTCTATTCTTTCAGGTGTGTAATTTGCTTTAACAGAATATATAATTTTTTCCCACAAACACAAATTTTGAATGATGTTTTTTACTTGTTCATCTGAGAAACTAATGATTTGTAAAATGTGGTACAGAGCACTGTGACTATCCAATTTTTATGTGACTTCTGAGTCACATAAAACTGAAGAGTTGACAAAACTATAGTCTCCTAGGAAAGTAATTTAAAATTCTTATCAGTACAGCATATTCTCATTTATTTAAAACTCA
This sequence comes from Chloebia gouldiae, assembly GCA_003676055.1. Taxonomy (NCBI): domain Eukaryota; kingdom Metazoa; phylum Chordata; class Aves; order Passeriformes; family Passeridae; genus Chloebia; species Chloebia gouldiae. Next base: position 39,181,924 of record QUSF01000007.1, read on the forward strand.
AATAAGAATTTTATGGAACATTTCAGTCTGTTCTAAATTAACATATTTACTCTGTTATGATATGTGGACTGCAACTATTAACATGAATTCTGTGACTCAAGAGGCACATTCCTTCTCTTCAACTGGTGTAACAAGTAACTACACTTTTTAGCAAACTTTGTCCTACACTGAAAAGGCCTCACAATGTACTCTTTATTGCAATTAAATTCAATATAAATACTTATCAGTGAAAAAAGAAACAAAAATTTGTGATCCCTAGGACACAGACTTGGGAAAAGCCATGCTCAAATTACTTCAGTCTTCACAAGAACAAAAAGATGCCTTCTCTCACATTAAAATGAAACAAAACCAACCAAACAAGCAAAAAAATAAAAGTAATTCCTGACAGATTTCAATAACCACTTGATAGGCTACAAATTGAGTTCTAACTCCATTGTTACATATTAAAATGCAGCACTGTACTACTCAATTTGGCCTTCTTGGATCCTAAATAATGCTTTCAGCATGCTGAAAGTCTTTCTCCTAAAAGCGAAAGACTGTCTTAAAATACTCTTTCTGAGACAATATTAAAAATACTCATTCTGTATTAATATTAAAAATCATAATGAAGAGGGAAAAGGAAAGTGAAAAGGCTTAGTTAGTGCAAGACAGTATTTAAAGGTTATATTTTAAATATCTTAAGTATGTGAAAGAAAAACAGCCACTGAACAATTAACAGGTTTTGTACTTTTAGTTCCTCATGAAAAGATTAAACAAAAAAAAAAAAAAAAAAAAAGCAAAGCTTTTACTTCCTTATGACAAGATCCCATAGTGAGCCTGCTTCTCATTTATACTGAAGGCCATCTACATGTTACTTTAAGGGTTAAGGGGACTTTCAGTGTAATTTACATTCAAGCAAAAAATGAAGAGTTGATCTCTCCCTCCTCTGCGGTTCAATCCTAATGCATAATTTACATATAACTGAATCATTAATGTCAGCTAAAATAATTAATTTTTGAAATCCTACAAAAACTTAGTACCAAGCTTCATTTTTAAAGATGTTGCTAGGTGGCCTTTAATTTATATGATGTACAGTAACCTTTTCCACTGGTAAATGTGCAGTTTGATCTGCCAATTAAATTAAAAAGCTGTTCATGGCAGGGAAGATGTTCAAAGGATGAGCACATTTCTAATAGGAATACCATAAAGTTTCTTTTCTGTTCAAAATATAACAAGATAACTTTTCATCAGTACCTAGCATTAACACAGATTTCATTGCACTTGACGCTGTCCTTCAGCAAATATCATACAAGAAAAAAAAAACCCAACAGCTTGGTAATTGGTCATACCAACCATATCTAATCCTCTCCAGTGCGCCTGATAAATGTTTTTGGATTCTTACTACTTCATTCTGTTTCATTAAACCAATTGAGCTCTACATATGAAGACTGAGAGAAAAAATTTAATTTACTTTTGGAAGATGATGGTGAGTGTTATATGAAAAAATAGAAACATAAATAAACAAATGTGAATTGTGAAGTCAGTTTTGGTTGCTGATAGGCCTAAAGTTTGGTCTCCTTTCTAATTACAAAATGCATTTGTGGATATTCCTCATTCCCTAGAGACCTTCCGAACAAAGACAGCAAAAGATAGAACATAAAGCTTTGTAAAAACAAAGTTAGAAGAGACGCAAAATCAGGAGTGGCACAAAGCCCTAACTTTTAGCTATGAAAGAGAACAAAGATGCTTAAAAGAAGCTGCTTGAAGACCTTTGAAAGTTTATACAGTAGTAGACTCAGAAGCTTCTCGGTAGAAAATTTGCTAATTTAATCCACTTAGATACTTTTTTATTTTACTGAGGCTTTGCATTGGCTCTATTTTCAAAACTGTGGAAAAGCATGAAAGAGCTGAAACATGTGCCATGAAACTGATCCAGATCTTTCTTGTCACTCCTGCCCCAAATGTTTTTTTTAATGGCAACTTGAAGCTGAGGGAAAATCCACTATATAGTATGGATACTGCTGTGCAAATACGAACATGCAAATTTTTTCTTTTTTACTAAATCATTGTGACACCATCTGCTCAGCATTATTTCCATACCGTTTGACCTATTTCCACATATCAGAGCAAAGTCAGTCAGAAAACTGAAGAAAAGTCACTTGATAGTAACAGATGAAAAAATAGGATTTGTCCTGCCATTGCTATGATAAAATTTTAATCCATCCTGAAGCCTTATTGAAACAACTGCTTAAACACAAAATCTGTTTTCTGTATTCCAAGACAGTCTATTCACTGCTAATGATAAAGACACTATTCACTTTTCAGATCCACTCATAGTTTTTATGAGCTATACATACTCAAGTCACCAATACAGCAAAATGCTGGAGACAGAGCTAAAGAAAACAGCCAAAATATATTGAAGTCAACAAGAATATAGATTTTGAAGCATAAGCAATGAAGACACCAACAACATTTAATATCACTTCCTCCTGCTTTCCTCTCAACCAGGATGAGAGTGGACAGCAACAGAAGTGCTGCAGTATTAAAGAGTGAATGAGATGCATGCACCCTAAATCCTAATTCAAATACTCTCTGTTTTCACCCTGAGACTGCATCTCAATCTAACAGTCAAGCTTTCTTAGAGCCCCACAGGTATTACAGGAGGATGTGCCCACACTACAGTGTATTCAGGGCCCTGGCTACTCAGATCACTCAAGCCATTGACTGCAGCGTTGTGCTTACCTGGGTAACATCCCCGGGTTTCCTTTTTGATGGAGGTGGTGCATTGGTTTCTCTCACAGGATTTAATCTGGATGCAGCACAAATACTGCCATCAGTAAGGTATTAATATGGCCACAGAAAAAGACCAACCATAGACATATTTACAAATTTACAGACCTTGTATTTTTTTTCAGGCAACTTGCCAGTTATGCTTTATTTAAGTATTTTGGTATTCTGCTGTAATCAGCATATTCAGTTGTGTGATGAAATTGAACATCAGCACTAATGAATACAAGTATCATTTGAGATGTGATGGAGTAGATGGACCTGATATAAAGGTGGAAGACTGATAAAGAGTGCATGATGAGTGACCGGGGAAAAATTAGACAAGCCAATTCAGTAAGCCCAGTTTGAGTAGCTATGTTCATAATCTTACTGGGTCACTAGCAATCTGGAAGCTTATTTGAGAGAATTTGGAAGTACGTGGGGTATTTTCAGTTATGCTGTAAACCCACACTGCCAGTTTATAGCAAATGGGAACCAAGTCAGGTTACAACAAATCCTCTTTATTTGGCTGTGTAAATTCCTTTTAGTTGGTTGTGCTGGTTTGGGCTGAGGTCGTTTTCTTCACCATGAATGTGTTTTGTACAGGGCTGTGTTTTGGATTTGTGCTGAAAGAAGTGCTGTAGATATGATTTCATTATTGCTGAGCAGTGCTTACACAGAGACAACATATTTCTGTACTGTCACGCTGGCAAAGGAGCTGGGGGTGCATGAGAAGCTGGGAGGAGACACAGCCAGGACAAGCTACACAAACTGACCAGAGGAACATTCCAGACCATGTGACATCATGCTCAGTATATAAAGCAGGGGGAAGGAAGGAGAAGGAAACAGGGGACATTTGAGGCGATGGTGTTTCTCTTCCCAAGTCACCATTAAGTAGGGCCCTGCTCTCCTGGAATCTCCCTTGACCATGGGAAGTAGTGAATGGATTCCTTATTTTTGCTTTGCTTGTGTGCATGGCTTTTGCTTTCCCCATGAAATTGTCTTTACCTCAACTCATGAGTTCTCATGCTTTTACTCTTCCTATCCTCCCCTCGATCCTGCTGGTGAGGCAGTGAGCAAGTGGCTGCATGGGGCACGGATGCTGGCTGGGGTTAAACCAAGGCATTAACTAACCCAGATTGTTGTCTTGAGTATATTCCATACTCTTTGTTACCAAGGAAAATAAAATCTATGATCTTGGCTACTTTCCTGTGAAACCAGCCCTCTATCTGGGGATACAGAGATGAAGTATGTGATTTGAATAAAGCTGTTAAAGAGAAAGCTGAGAAAGTGCTCCATGGAAAATGTGGATGTATGGATAAATCCCCTGTGAGCTTTGCAGGCTGGCAGGTGTGACTGAAGGCCCTCTTTCTCTGGAACAGTGACATTCTTAAAATCCTGAGTGTATTGAAAAAATCAAGCTCCCGGACAGCAGTATTTGTAGCACAAGCAGGTTAAGACTGTGACAAAATGTAAAAGCGGAATGGAAAATAAAAGACACGCATTTTGCAATTTTTTTCTTCTAATATTCTTAAACTTGTGACTGGAATACTCTGATGATTTCCATTATGCTAGAGTGTACACAGACATCATGTGGGGATTTTTTTCTTTAAGACTGCAGCAATCTCTGTCCCGAAATTGCTTATTACAAATTTATATAAAATAGCTGGTGTTCTGTATAAGCCACTGGGCATTTGTTGATACTATACCCAGCAGGTGTATTTACAGTACTCAAGAGAAAGTGACATAGTATTTGTTTTTGAAAATCCTAAAGCATCTTCAAACTACAGTGGAAAAAACCCACCAAAAAAAAGTCTACACTGCCTCAACTAATTGAGCAAATGTTGACTATTAAGAATTAATTTATCTTCTAATGTAAAATTATATTAATTTATGTTAACTGTCAGGTGAGGGAAAAGAAAGAGCAGAATAAAGTTGCCCTGGCTATTCAGACACTTCAGAGTGGTAAAAACTATATGAAAATATAAATAGAAAAATCTGGCACTAAATAATGTTTTTCCTGTATAGAAAAAGAAATGGACACAACCTAGGTCACTTAAACAGGTAAACCTAGGAAAGGTTATGGCTTTACTACTTGAGGGAATTATTTTAAAAATCACCACCTGAAACAGCAAAAAATGTCACCTTAACCTACTAAGAATGACTGAAGCCACATAAACTAAGTTCATGTTTAGAACTAAGTAATGTTACAACACTGAGTATTTATTATTAAAAAGTGATAATGAGTCTGGGACTGCAAAGGAAATTAACTTAAAATTAAAAAAGCTGAGGAAATAAAAGCTGAAGGCACAGGAGACAGCAAAGCCCAAAACTATCAGCATTTCTTATCACTGAAATGTGCATCGGTAATACTGCATTTTTGCATAATTTGATATGCCAAGACATATTCCTGGAAATAACTTGAATGACTAAATGAAAAAAAATAGCTTTTCACGAGAGTGATGAGATTACACAGCCAAACTACTTGCAGCACAAAGCTTACTAAACATGCAGGAGTGATTGTGTTATTTTCCTTTTGATAGCAGAGTACAGCTGAGGTTCAGCAGACCTCTTCTAGGTCTATGTAATTATATCTGGCTAGTTGGGATGTGTTTAAGTTGCCTAAAATAAGTGTTTAGCTCAATTTCAGATATCTACTCTTAGAATTCACCCTAAAGATGGCAATGGATTTCCTGAATGTCTTTAGAAGGTTTAGTAAAAGCACATCCTCTTTACACAGCTGAGAGCATACAGGGATCCCAGTCATCTTGGCTGTCACAGAATCATAGAAAGATTTGGGTTGGAAGGGACCTTAAAGATCGCCGAGTTCCAACACCCCTGCCATGGGCAGGATCAATTTCCACTACACCAGGCTGCTCAAAGCCCCATCCAATCTGGCCTTGAACACTTCAATGACAATCGATGGACCCTCTTCTGAAAGTGTTACAGGATTGCTTAAGACTCTCCAAATAATCTAATGAATATAAAAAGACTGATTATTCATTCCAGCATTTTGCAGTTTCTGGCCTCTGCTTAAGAAAAACGAGTCTGTCCATCTCATAGTTTCCATACTGTGAGATTTCTTTACGATAAACTGCACATTTGTGTATACTTTTTTAAGTCACGATTTTATACGTCCTGTGTTCCATGCCCTTAAGAGGTTAAGTGTCATGTTTCAGCCTCGTTTAAAGCTTGAAAATCTTTTTTTTTTGTTGTTGCACTGCAGGTCAAAAGTGCAGATCCTGACAGGTCACTAGTTCCCACTTGATGGTAAAATATACTCTGTGCTGCAGACGAGATTTCTCAGCTGCTGCTGAAAAAGATTGATGCCTGGAACCTGCTTAGGGGTAGGCAATATAGGCTCTACCTCAGCATAATCTCTGCTGTTAAAAGCTTCATTTAAAAATATCCTTCAATAATATTTTACTTGTCACAAAAAAAATTACTTATGGGAGGGTAGAAAGAACTTTTCTTCTCTCTTCAGATTTTATGAACATATTTGCATATATCCTAGTTTAGAACATCAAATCCACCTTCTGCTTTTGTAAATCAGAGTCCAGGAAGAATTTTCTATTATAACCCAACAGGAGAAAAATCAATAAATTTTGAACTTGAATGTCTCTCTGAGTGCCTGCTAGACAACGGTTATGAAAAATGCTGACTCCAACAATACAGAGGGGGTCCATGCTTTTCTGCAACAAAAGAAAGAATGCACTGTTTTTCCTGTTACCTTGTATTCTATTTCAGAAGATTGCTATCCCAGATGTTAAAGCACTTGCTCAACTGTCCAGGTTGATTACTTGGTAACAGAAGACAGGAAAGAAAGATTTATCATTGTAATTAATTATTTTTGCCTTGCATATAGTACACTGATGCCATCTACAGACATGTGTAAAAGCATTCCTAAATGCATCCAGTTCAATCTATGAAGGTTATCTCTGGGATATTGCTTAATATGTTTATTTCACTGACTCAGACTGGAATACTAATAGTTTAACTACTGGATATGAGTTCCTCTGTGACTGAAATCATATAAAAGGCTCTCACCAGTTTGGCAGAAACTGAATTATACCCTGAAACAGGTTTTTTATTTCTTATATACCACCATCACACCACACACAGACAGACATACACACCCAGTCTACACACACCTCCCCTTCCTCTGCAAACCAAATTCTTTCCTTAAATTTTGCTGCACAAGACAAACTGTTCCCTTGTGCCCAGTTGATATATTTTGTTTGATTTGGACAGACTTACATAAGTCTTATAAGAGGTAGACTGTTCTGCTACAGTTTTTCCTGAGAAATTCCAGGAAAATACTAGAGGTGTAATTCCAACAATCAGGCACAGCCCTGCACTGCTTTTACATTCACAGATCATCCAAACCTTTGGGAGGTTTGTCTTCTACTCACTTTTCTTGATTTGGGAATAAAAAAGTACAGTCCAATCTGATTTGGATTTTAGTTTATGGACTCTTTTTTTTTTTCCTTTCTCTTCGCTTTCATTATGTACCCTAGAGAATTCAACTATTTCACCTGTCACTAGAATTTTGATCAAGATATACTTTGTATTGCAAAAGCTGCAACTCTTTATTTCTGCAAATACCATCCTGAATCCAGATGTAGTCACTAGTTCATTTCCAACAGCTATGCTTTATTTGCATTTCTAGTGGAGTTGACATTGAAAATGTACTGCCTCCTGTACCAGGTCTGATGAGAGAAGGAGGTTCTGAGATTATCAGAAACCTGAAAGGATGAATGTAACTGCAGTGTTCTCCCTGCTCTGAGACTGTACGTTCTTAAATGAATTCATGTAAATAAATGTAACAGTCTTTATCATCCTTCATTATATGCTTTCAAAGATTGTGAAGTTCAATATACTCACAGCCTTTTTTTTTCTGAATGGGTAGAAACAGGAGAAAGGACAGCAGCCCTGAGAAGAAGGCAGCACAGGTACAGGGAAGGCAAAGTGCCTGACCCTCCTGGGGCCATCACCTGGCATGGTGCCTCTGGGGTCGAGGGGAGAACAAAGTGTGCTGTACAATCTACTTCAGCAATGACTCTGAAATGGCCTGGCACAATATTCTTATAGACAAGCTGATGAGATATAGTTTGGGTCAATGGACTGTAAAGTAGTTGTAAAATTGGCTGGTTCACTAATTTTAGTGAGTTGTGATCAGTAGAACAACGTTTAATTGAAAACCACTTAAATGGAGTCAGAGTTGGGGCTGCTACTGTTTAATGGCTTTATTAATGACCTTAACCAATGAAGGAAACACACTTTGATCAAGTTGTTGGGTGATGCCAAATTGTGGAAAAGAGATCAATAGAGTGGAACTGAGCTGCAATTCAGAGGCATCCCTGACTTGGAGGAATTGGACAGCAGGAATCCCTTGAAGTTCAAGGAAGGGAAAGGCAAAGTCCTACTCCCACACCTCTAGCTAGGCAACACTACTGCATATCTGGTTTCTTGGCACCTACTATGAGCACACAGGCATTACTGTGAGAACCTGTAGTATGAAAGCACACATTAGGCAGGACTCCTAATTTCTACATCAAATGCTAACACCAGGAGGTTAAAAACTAGAAGAATAAAAAATTTAAAACCCTAATCACTTGGACTACCCTAACTTCATAAAACACTTTGTCCCATTCTGGGCTGGGTTTAAGAGTAAAAGATATAGCTAACTCCTTCTCAAAGCAGAAATCCACATATATATACTTTGATAAGATGTCAGCTTTGTAGCTGAAAAGGAAAATTCTAGAAAAATACTCTTATTTTTATACATTTTGCATTGCAGACATATGAAAATATAGAAAAAATAAATCACTATTTACTTTAATTTTTCTTTTAAATTAAGAGAATAGTAAGAACAAGCAAGAACTGAGCCAACACTTTGACTAGAAGATTTCTACTGAAATTTTAGGAACATCTAAAGCCAGGATGAATTTGCCATTATGTCAGACACCTCAAACAGGTAAGAGTTAGATCCTGTGTTTGACACCACTACTTGGTGCAACCCTCTAAGTGTAAAAGCTCAGTAATTGTTTACCTAGATGCATAAATTATGCATTTAAACACACGTATATTTGTTATTAGGAAGAGCGTTATTAACCAAAATGGAGTTAACATGAAACACAAGAAAAGCAAACCATCACCTGTAAAGGAGGTAATAAAATAAAATAAAATAAAATAAAATAACTAAAAAAAGAGGGAGGAAGCAAAAGGAATAAAGGAGAGAAAGAAGGAAACAGGAACAGAAAATACTGAAATTTAAAATATTCTTGGATTAAAGATGTATGAAGGTGAGAATGCATCTGAAAATAAAATAAAAACCTTAATATATTAGTAGAGAACAATAAAATTAGACAAGGGGATCACAAAGAAAGAGAAATAAAAACTGATTAGACTGGATCTAATCTCAGCAACAATCTAAGATGAAAGGAGTAAATATATTTTTATAAACTGTAACAGGATATTACAGTTCTCTCTTTAGAAAAAGAGAATTACTTAAATAGAGGGAAAAGATAAACTGAATAGAGAAAAAAATAAATGAATGTAAATGAAGGTGCTACTAACCATTAGTAAAACACAAACATGAGAAACAGGAGTAAGGACTAATCAACTTTAAATAGAACTTACAAAGATTATGAAAGGAATAATATAGCACAGTTGCTGCTGACGAAAAAGGTTGATCAAAGTCACCTGCTCAAACCCCAGGTTTCTAATGTTGGCTTCCTAAAGTGGCTGTAAAGCCAAAACCTTTTTTTACATTTTTTCTCCAAAAAGGCAGAAAGTCTATCTTGACCTGGCTGAAGAGTTAGGATCTCACAGCAAGTAAAGGCAAAATCGTGACACCATGATGCTGAATCTGTCTGGGTGTTCACCTGCTAGCCAGAAATCACTTTGAGTCATCTTGGAGATCTTGAAGGTCTGAATTTTAAACATAAATTTCACTTTGAGCCTCTATTTAAGTTCCATTGCAATAAAAATGCTAAAGTGTATTTGCCTGGAGTCATTTAGATGATGATATATCTCAATACCACCAGGAAAATTCTTATTGCCTCGGTGTTATGAACTGATAATTCCAAAGCAAAAGTTCCACTGCAATTGCTATCAAAACTAAAGTCACCCAAACATTTAACAATTGAAAAAGTGATGCAAAATATGAGTAACCTGTGTCTTTTGGATTGTGAGCAAGAGACTGGAAACAGGTTAGCAGGAATTTAAGGGATTTTAGTGTGTATATTTTGGCAGCACCTGGGTTTCTTCTGTGCTGAAGACCACAACCTAGATATGGAAATAACCACTAAACAGCCAGAGGGAGGGCTAACTCTTTGGTTCCCAAAAGACACATTAGGAGAATTGGTCATCCAGAGCGTGACCAATTTTTTAACATTTGTAACATTGAAATATTGTTTGGAGGCAGGAAACTATTACAAATGCAGATGCAGCAAAAGAAGGAAAAGTCTACCTGGTTATTACTAAACTGAAGCTATCTCAGCTGGATTTAGAGGTCAGTGCAGCATAAAGTTTATGGGAAGTTATAAATAATCTCTATAGTCTATTAAATATGGTGAAGAAAGGAATTAGGGGGAAAAAAAAACCCAGGAAACTGAAGCTGAAACTCAGTATCAGATTAATGAATAGAACAATAAATTTAAGGGTCAGCTGTATACACCTACTGCACAGTTTGCACTGAGCACCCATGTGTGAGCAACTGAAATGTTAAAGGTTAGTGACTCAATCAGCCATTGGCAAAAGCAGAAGGTGCTTTGCTGAGGCCAGGTTTGCACCTCTCAACCAAAGGGGAAGGAGAAAAGTTTCTGGGTTTGTGGTAGCAAAATCTCTGATGTGCACAAGAACAGCCCAGGTGCAGAGGGGCTGCTCTCCTGCCACCACCTGATGACCACCACAAACCAACCTTCATTTTGCAGCAACCTGGGTTTTCAGCCAGGTAAGGGAAAAGGTTGAAAAGAAGATGACCCTTTGGAGCTGGAGTAGTGTATATATATATACCAACAGGAGATTCAGTTACCCTCACCTTTGGGGGCAGGTCGTAACACCATGGCACACTACATCCAGTAAAGCTGAATTCCAAGGCTGCAGACAAAGAAGTGGAGGCTCAAGCACGAGAGTTAGATTGGCACTTAGTATTTGGAGGGAGGGTGAAGGACTTTGTAATTGGACAAGAGAATGGATACACCAGACACAGATACAGACATGTGCATTGCTTTAAAACTTTTTTTTTTAATTCCAGAAATATGTTGGCAGGTGTAGCACAGCTCAATAGTTTCAGAAAAACTTTTTCATTTCTTACTGTTTTTATTTTCCATCTGCTCAGAGCAATAATATTGTCTTTCTCTTATTGAAACTCTCAGAAGCAAATCAGTTAATGGATGAAAGACCACCTAACAATACTTGACTGACTGCACAAGCCACAAACACTTTTAAGTTCTCAAGTGCATTTTGGTATTTGTCTGAATGGCAAACGTTTATAATGTAAAACAAAAGGGCACATTTTCCATCCTCTTGCTCCTTTGCCTGATCATTCCCAAAGAATATCCAGGAACATGCCATAGTATAGCAATCATGGCATTTTCCAGCAAAGTGCAGATGTGGACAGTTACTTTGCTTTTATAGATATAGCTCAGAAACTGAAGAGATGGGTTGAAAACTTCAGAAAAGGGGTTCATTATGTTAAACACACAACATCAGTTTGTTATCATGCAATTGTATTCCCTGTATCGCTAATAAAAAGACAAAATATATTTTGAGTTCTCTAATACTGACACCACAGGTGCTGTTACCACATGGTGTTGCCACATTTCAGTTTAGAACCTCATTCAGAATGCATCTGTTTAGGTGTATTCAATTTAGGATATGCTTTAATCATTTGCTTTAATGAAAAAATGAGCAAACCAAACCCTAAACTCTCCAACAAGGAGAGTGTTAGTTTGGGAGATGGAAAATTGAAGGAAAGATAATTACTTTGAAATGGTGAGTGTCCAACGCACATAGAGCCTGAATATTTCAATTCATTCTCCAGTATATGTGATCTATCTGTATTATATTAAATTGACATTTGTGTGCTGTGAACATTTCATGACACCAAGATAAACAGGTGTGAAGCAGCCCTTGCCGATACTTGTGAGATCTCCCAGCCTTCAAAACAGGGTGATTACAGCATATTGCTTATTGGGAACAGTGCCTAGAACCTTCAAACTCCCAAATTATGCCTGGGAATTGCTTGGGGAAGTGCCAGTTGATATAAATCAAAACTCTTCCAGGGACTATTCTAATAACCTAACAGGACAGATATTTTTCCAGTGCCTTGATACATTCCTGAGCATTAGTTACGTTATACACACATATAAAAAATAAATATGTACATATACACATATAAAAACATACTAAAATGGTTGCTCACGTGACCAGAAGTTCTGCTTGGCCAGGCACTCCTTATTTCACAGAAACCCTAGTGAAAAACTTCAAAAAATTATTTTGATTAACCCACCTTCTCCTTCACTGGAAACTGTCAACAGGAAAGCAGGAATGGATACCAGCTCAGCCATATTTGTATTTTTTTTCTATTTTATATTTATAGAAGTGTCATTTCTGGATGGGGAACTAACTGGTGTAGCACATAACAATTGTCTAAACTTGTTTGTTTCTGAATTTTAAATATCAAATGAGCAATCACCATGAATAAATAAAAACGAAAATTACCAGAAGTGAAAGGACATGTTGGCTTCTATTAGAGTATTTAGACATAAATTATCCAGACTGTGGTCAGAATATGCAATTTTATTTTAGATCTATAAATTCCCTTATGTCTTGCAACTCACTTTGCAGAATGTTCTCCTCAATTTAAGCAGCACAGCTATGATGAGCAATGGGTGTAAAAGAATTCCTGTATATGTAAAAGAAATAGCTGCCAAGGCAGTTTCACACATGTGAACTCCTTCCCTTTGAAATGATCCCTTTATTTCTGGATCTAACAGACACCATAATATTTCTTTAAAGGCTGCACAGTCCATCAAGTCTACACTGGGTGGAATTTCTATGGGAAAAAAAGAGATGCAGTGGGAAATTTTTTAAGTTGGTCCACTGCTAATGAGTACCATCTGGCTGAAAGGAAAGCAAAAACCTGCTGGCTTGATCAAGTTTGGTTTGTACCTGCTTTTTCTTGTGTTTTAAAAAGGGAGATACAAAAATTCTACTCTGGCAATTTTTGGAAAAGGACTTTCTGAAATACAACATAAGTTTTTAAAAATACAGAAAAATTAAAAGTGAACTTACTAGTAGTATCCTTAATGATACTCACTTCTCTGAGTTACCACTGTATATGCCATATGAAAGGCAATTATTATCAATATAATTATTTCTTAAAACATAAAGACGAAGGCACTAGGGCTGCATACATCATTCTCTCCGCTTTGCAAGAATGGACATAGCCCTCCTCAAAGCAGTGGTTGTACTCCCTCTGAATGACAAAACACTCTGAAGCAAGTCATGTTTGATAGCAGTATGGAGGGGGGTAACCTCCATGTGATGCTTTTTAACAAGTAACCATCTAATATAATGCTACCTTTTACTGTAACCACGGACATGCCTACAGCTCGTCTATACTCAGCTGACTGAAATCCTGACAGGAATTTGGCTGTAGTGGAGTTTTTTTTTGCAGACAGAAGTCTGACTATTCACTCAAGTTCCTGTCAGTCCAACGTGTCCTGGACTCCAAACCACCCAGTTTTAAAGCAGTTCAGTATGTATGCAAACATATCTGCTGGACAGTGAGCTGCAGTCATATCACAGAATCACAGAAAGGATGGATTTAGAAGGGAAGTCTGGAGATCACCTAGGTCAATCCCCCTGCTAGAGCAGGGCCACCTAGAGCAGGTTGCACAGGGTAACATCCTGGCAGATTTTGATTATCCCCAGGGAAAGGAACTCCAGAACCTCAATGGGCAGCTAATTCCAGTGCTCTGTCGCCCTTGAAGTAAAGAAATTTTTCGTCATGTTCAGATGAAATTGTGTTTCAGTTTATGCCTGCTGCCCCTTGTCATGTTGGTGGGCACCACTGAAAAGAGTCTGGCCCCATAATCTTGTCCAGCCTTACAATATTTAAGATTAACAAGATTCCATCTCAGTTGTCTGTTCTGAAGTTAAAACAGTCCTTGTATGTAATACAGGTATAGACATCTATAACAATATTGGTGTTTCTAATCCATTTCAAGAAGGCATTAAATATGTATCTGATTCAATGTTACATACAGGGACCATCACCATTATTAGGCATCACTCCTTCCCTTTTTTCCTTCCCTTTGCCTTTGCTTCCAACCTGCTGAAGAAGACTGCTAAATCCAGAGGGCTTTGGGGTGGATTTTTTCCTTGGCTAACTCCATGCCAGCAGTCCCTGCACTACCAGAAGCCCCTGTAACGAATCAGACAGTGAAAATATATTTAAAAAATAAGGATGTTGATATTTTTGCTTCATTCTGGAGTTTCACTCCCCATAATCTGGAGTGTCTGGGCTGGCAGTACGAGGCACTGCTATTGCATCACAAGACTACACTGGCAGAAATCTTGGCAGCCTGACAAAACGTAATGACAATTTCAAAGGTACAAAGTTCTTCTTGGAGCTGCATAAAGTGACAGCTGTCAGTGGAATCATAACAGAAGCACCTAAGTAAAAAGAAGAACACCACTAATAAAAGCAACAAAACAGAAAGGCCTTTTTTCTGAAGAGAACTAAAAGTGAAGGTTAAAAATACTACATATGTAATTTAAGAAGAAAAAGTCTTTCCCAATACTCAGGAGGTTTTTTCTATTACAGGAGCTAGCAGAAGAGGGGAAGTGATTTTTTTTCCTAAGTACAGAAGAAATACCTCTAACATTAAACATTTAATAACCTGTCAAAACCAGAGAGTAAACATACAAACACGGATGGCATTCTGTGTTCCTGCAGTGTAAATGCCTCTTGAACTGCAAATATTTAGCTATTCCATAGTCTGGTCTTTAAAAAGAGAGCTATATTTTCAGTGTGCAGACCCATATACATATCCATACTTGGATATGTACTGTGTTGTACATTTAAAATTTCCTTGTACTGCTCAGAAAAAAAATATGCTAAAATGATATGAATTCCGTGTACATGCGGATTGCTTTTTCATGACCATTTTAAAATTACTGAGTTTCAAATTTTTTAGTATATTAACCTAAAAATTAAAAAAAATATGCTGAAGAAATAGAAGCTGTATTTTATATGTTAAGTTTTGCATAGAAAAAGCTATACTCAAACATGATTCAAGGTTTCTAATACTAATATAATGCACCAAAAAAGAAAATTATAAATCACAAAGAACATAAAATCCAATGCTTTCAATTCTACATATGTATGTACTTTTATACAATATTTACAAAGTTGCAGATACAGGAAAGAATCCAAAGGAGGAAAAATTCATTCCTGCATGGCATGCTTTGATTTGTTCTAAAATGTTGCTTCAAAAATGAATCCTTTAGTAACTTCACCTGTTGTGGCGTGGGCAAGGCAAGGGTTAGAGGAGAAGTGGCCAAAGGATCACTCCAAACCCCTTTAGGAAATCTCCCCTTCTGATATGTAGCTTAAACAAGAAGCAGAAACCTTCCTGCAGCAGTCTCTCTGCAGCACCTGCCAGTGCAGCAAGAGCTCCCCCCTTTGTTTTCAAAACTTTAACCACTTTGCTCACTTCTGATACTTGAAGAAGAAGATGGAGAAAAAATAAAAGGGAAAAAAGTAGTTTTGAGGCCCTATGAGAGAGGAAATAAAAACCCAGGCAAATTTTAAAAAGAGGCAAAAAAAAAAACCCCACCCCCAAAAAGCAAACCCAAACTCCAAGTTCTTTATTTCAACAGAAAATATATAATCTGAGTACTTTGGGATCTTTACAAAATCACCCACTTGAAGCTAAACTGGACTTGCTTAGACAACAGGCTGTTGTGAAGCAGTCAGAGTGGTGAGAACTGCCTTCTCAAGGCAAATCCTTCAGAAAGCTTGTCTAAGTCATTTATTCACCCCCAGATCAAACCCCAGAATCTTCTGAAAACAAACACCTGGCATCTCTTTAAAGACAGGAAATTCTCCAAGCTTTTTACCATTGCAGCCAATAATCTGGACACTGAGCTAGGGCCTCTCAGGTTGACTGGCTTCTTTATTGAAAATTGATTGAAGTTGCTAATTTTATTGAAAATTGTTTAAAGATCTTAATTATACCCTATGAAAATCAGTAATGCACGTACACTGAAAAGCAGTAAAGATAACAAGAAAGGGCAAGCAAACCTGGAAGACCATTTAAGACATTATCTATGAAGATAATTTACTAAAAGATAATTTACTAAATTCAGTAAATAAGATAATTTACTAAAACTTCTTAAAAAACATGACAATGTTTGAGTAAGAACAGTAACTGCAGTTTCAGTAACTATAGCAGTTAGGGCACTGTTAATTCTCTTTCTCTGGACATAGACTGATGGTAATAAGGAATATTTCTTATGGTACTCCATTACTGGTTGCTTATGGTAATGTGCCTTAATTTCAAACTATAGCTGCATGAACCAGGAGAAAAGTTGAAATGTATCTTATTTTTCCAGAGAATGTTTTATCTTAGTCTTGAAGAAAAGTAGAAAGACTTCCTATTAGCATATTATTTTTAAGGGAAAAAAAATCAGAATAAAATTAAAATGCATTTGCACACACTGCAAATTAACTGATGCTTTGTCTCAATTATATGTTTGCTGTTTCAGTGGACCTGGTAGGGGCCTTCAAAGTTTCTGACTCATTTAGCTGTAGCTCCACGGTGTGGCCAATGTGAGAATATATGGAAGGAGTGAGAACTATCCAGCAATTTTCCAGTTGCTATGTGCCTTCATTCTTAGTTAGGTATCAACAGCTTTGTCCATAACCTCCTCTCCCAGTAGGAAAGACTACAGGATACTTACTAATGGGTTTGATTTAATTTTTTCCCAACAATAATTTTAGGAAGCTTAACACCTTTGTTATATCCTGTAAAATGATGGCTTCCATATACAGCTTTGCATATTTTTAAGCAACTTCATGCTTAAAAAGACAGAAACACTATATATGAAACACTGTAGCCATTTATTTCTTTTTCTGCTGGAACAATCTACTAAGTGACATAAATACATTACTTTGAATTACATGTCACTGATGATTAAATTCATTTACAATTATTTTCTTATTCTGAGTTATTTCTTTGGGATTCTTAAAGGTAAAACAAATCAGATTATTTGTTGTAGTGTCTATGTGTGTGCACAAGCTTGTGTAATTTAAAGCTGGACCACAGATCCAGATCTAACATTCCCTGAGGGTGACTGGAGACAATACAGATCTGTTGTTCATTCAACACAAGTACTTATTGAAATGAACTATTAGAATAAATGCATTAAAAGTTCATTCAGTGTTAAATGTAAAAGTGATGACTATTCTGAGGGTTTAAGAATATAGTCAGTTCTGTGCTACGACTGCCAAACTGATTCATTCTAACAAGGAAGATTTTAAACTGGGAAATTACAATACAGTTAAGGTTGCCAGTTTGCATTATTCTATTCCTAGCTAAACCTTTCAGGCATTTGTAAATTGACCATAAAGATTTGCTCTGCCCTGGGGCTACTGTGATACATGTATTAGGTTGACAGTCTGTTCCTAATTCAGCTTGCTATGTCTAGATAAGAAATATCACGTTATCCTGAGTCTGCTTGCAAAGTCTGACAAGGGTGTATGAAGTTAAGAATCCAATGACAAATTTTATCCTGTCTTTTCTCATATCAATTGACAACGTGCTGTAGAATTTTGCTCACACACTTTTGATTATCTTCATGATAACTAACACAGTAATGATAATTTATCAGAATACTTTAGAAGCATGACTTAATTTATATTCATTATACCCTCATAAGGCAGCTAGGTAAGTGATGTTACCCTTATGCAGGGAATCAGAGAAAGGCAAAGTGACTTGCAAAAGGCTGTACAATGATTTAATGCATTCTCATGAGACCAAGACTTTTCTAACCATATATCCTCTCTTCCGGATTCCTGTTCCTGCCACATTTATTGGTCAGCCTGGTCTGGTGGGATGTGTCCCTGCCCACGGCAGCAAGGGTTGGACCTAGTTTCTCTTTAATCTCCCTTCCCATCTGCACCCTTCTATGCTTCTGTGATTTTATGATAAAAGTCTTTGATACTAAGAATAATATTTTTACAACATATAAATGTAAGTGCACTTGTGTTGTGCACTTTTTATTCACATTTAGTTCTGTGATTAAAATTAATTAGAGTCCTCACTTAGAGTTTTAAATGTCTCTTTTGAAGCCATGCTGGCAACATCAAATATACACTCCTTCCAGTCATCAAGCATCTGAAGTAATATTATATGAGAGAGATAGTGAGAAATAACACTGTTTTTTAAGTGAGTCTGATAGTTCGGGGAAAGCTTTGGGTATTTTGGGTTTAGCTGTTATTACTAAACCCAAAAGCTGTTAGCAGGAGCATTGTAACAAATTGTCATCTCTCCTTCTGCTCTTTCTATGGTTACATTGTATTGAATAGCCAGAAAAACATCTAAGATCTTAAAAATATTAACTCATTATAATACGCATCCAAACTTCTTATTTTCATTTTAAAAAAGTACCTGAGAAAATTTAAGTCTTCACAAGTACGTGCCGTATGTAAATAGACATTTCACTTCACTTTATCTGATGCCACAAAGGCTTCCTTGGAATTAAACCTTCTTAGGAACTCTTTATCCTCTGCACTGCAGCATGGTCCTTGCTCTCTGTGGTCTGACTCCCCCACCACCCTGATTTAAAGGGTATAGTGGTCTCTCACACCTGCCTCATTTCAATGAATTTGCTTGAACACTTTAGTTATAAAAAGGTTTTCAAGAAATCTAGTATTGTTAAAAGAAAGAATAAACTATTTTTTTGAAGGAGAAGAATGTCAGAGAAGGAGAACGTTTTTAAAAGAAACATACTGGACATTTATTTAGAAGAAGAAAGTAAATTATACACCAGTTTTTGTTTCTGGGTTTTTTTTATGCAATACTTGCCAATATGATATGTAGCCAAGAGAATACACAGCTTTTCTGAGTTTCAAATTATTATTATTATCTGTGTATCTGAGGATTTATTTATCTACAACTAGCTGCTGAAGTCATTGAAAAGAGTGTCTTAAGTTCCACTGATAATTGCAGACATAGCCTTCTTAATATGCTCTCTGCTTGCATGTTTTTGAGAGCATCTTTTAGTGGCAAAGAGCATATAATTTCCTTTTATCTTCCACTGTCACTTTTTGCCTTCAAAGGCTGTGAATATACCCAGTATTATAGTCTGAATAATGAAACATTTGTTTTCGTCTGAAAGCATAAAATAATATCAGTTCAGGCTCTTTCTCTATGCTTCATAGACAAAGGGAAAAATCCAAGTAACTTTAACTGTATTATAGTAACATACAGTATAGCATGTAAATATATTATTATAGCATAAAAACTGCTTCAGAGAAAGGAATCACCTTTAAAGCATTTGGAAACTGTAGCCAAGAACCATACCAATTAAAATAAAGAGAAGGAAAAAAAATCCACATGGCTGAGTATTCTCATTAAACTCAAAGTCTGCCAATGAGTATTTATCTTTATTCTTCTGCCTGGAAGGAAGGCTGAAGAAAGACTGAGCAAAAACACCTATTTCTGTCAATGAGGCTTAGTAATCAACTCTATCACCAGAAGTCCTCTTACTGCCAGCTGTCATTCAGATGACAGGTTATTTCAATATATCAGCAGAGGGCCAGCTGGCAGGGGGATAGAAATGACAGCCTTGCTTGAGTAGTGAAAAATATTTTCAGCAGAATTAGCAAGGCTGAGATGCTTGTATATGCCTGAGGATACAACTAAGGCCAAGGGAGGGATGCATTTGAGCAAATAGGCAGATTTATTCTCTGTCTTCTAGTGAATGTAGGGAAATATTTTTTTCCAAATAGCATAAAGTATGTCACTCAAAAGTAAATTAATGTTTGATCTGTTTGACAGGTTACCTTTCCTCCTTTACGTTTATTTCCTGGTATTATTCTCCTGTCTCATACATTTAACTCTTAGAAGTTTCAGCTCAACACTGTTTTACTGCATGACATGCAGTGGTTTCTTTGGACTACCTGTCATCTTTGTGATCTTCCTTTTCCTCCCTTCTTTTGAACATCTTTAGGGTCTTATATTCTTCTTTACTTCCGATTCTTCTCAGTCTCTGTAATTTGTTCCCTGCTGTGCATTCACTTGACTTACAACCCTCTCAGAGGTTTAACTTTGGTTGACTTTAAAATTATCTGCTTAGGGATAAAACTTGTATTTCCAGAACTTCACCACGAAAATCAGAAGGTCCTGCTTGTAGTGCTGCAGTGCAATCATAAGAAACTTGCACTGACTTTACTGGGAACTGAAGGTATCAGAAGTTGTTGAAATTTGATCTCTGATTGTGAGTACAGGCAGATGAGAACTTGACTTCTTTCTGCTAACCATTTAGAGCATTTCTTTTATTTGTCTTCAGGTCTCAAAGTTTCTTTTCAGTATTTTTTTTTCAATCCTGGCTTTTTTCCATCAAATTATTCAAAAACTACTGAATTCTCCATTTTCATAGGCAGAATGTGGATTTAAAGTGATGGATTGTAAATTAATTTGACTTGGAATTAGCTGGTATTCTACATCATACTTTCTATTTTTATATATATTAAACAACTATTTTCACCTTTAAAAATACTTTTGTTAGAGAGGGAGGGACCTTATATAAGGGCAAATCATACAGTTATTTCTAATGCTGAGAATTGCATTATCTACAGAAGAAAGTATGCCTAAATTAATGTTTCTTATCACATACATGCATGGTTCCATTTCCTATTAAGTAGATATCATCCTATCAACACAGGTTGGACCGTGAAGAAATAATATGAATTTTTGAGCAAAACTCATTTGAGTATCAATAACCATTTTGGCCCCCCAACAAGATTTTAATATGCCATTGATAAATGTTTAAGGTGCCCTAAGGCACATTTTGCTACTCCATTTATCTGTGTCTTATGTAGGTACAGAAAGTACCAGAACTGCTGCCCACAACATTCCAAAGCAGTTTAACATTTTACTAAAAATACCATGAAGTGTTCTAATGGTATGTTCTATTCTATGTCTTATGGAATGTTTTAATCTATTTTGGTATACATTTTTGATTTTAAGATGAGATTTCAATGACAAGGGGACATTTAAAACACAGCACCATCTTTCCATTTTGAGACTGTTTAAAAGACACGGGGTTTAATGTATTTGTTTTTCTTTTTGCATAGGTTTGTTTTCCTTTCTATCAGGATAGTGAAATCACGGCAAAAACCCAGGAAATTGCTCAGTCTTCAGGCATTCCTATAATGAAATTTCCACAAATCTCACTGATGATCCCTACCTTCCATTACTGGGATGCTGACACTGAACACTCACTGAAGAGATTTACTTGCCATACTTCTAATGCCATGCTGCCAGATTTTAGAGGATAACACAGCACAATGCAACTTTTCCAAGAAAACTAGTGAACTCCTTCCCTGGGTCAAGGGAGGACCTAGAAATCCCAGTGGTCACTGAAAGGCCAGCTGTGTCACATCTTTATCACAAAATATTCTTTGCGAATGGCCTGACTCTACGTTCTCTAACAACCTCAAGGCAGCTTGCATCTCTAAGAGAGATGCTGCTATTTTAAAAAGTGCAACTAAGCAAACTGTAGACAGAACACTTCCCTGTTTCTCATGACAGAAGAAGAGATGAAAGTGCTACTTATGCTGTGGCCTAGCAGCATTGAATATTGTTTAGTATTTGGATATCAGGGTGACAGGTGCCGTATCAATATACAAAATTGCTTGAAGGCATATAAAAAGAAAAACTGATCAATGGTAAACCAGTCTTTATAATGCATGACTGCATTATGTTACTAATAAAGGTGCTGTGGAGGTAATGCTAGTGAAAGTAGGGATGGGTTCTGAGTACCCTCTCCTAATTCTCTTGTGAATGGAGTGCATTATAAGCAGAAAGGGAAAAGGGTGATTCTTCTGAGAGTGCACACTGCAGAATTCCATACTGTAGCTTAGAGCACATTCATTAGCATGCTCATTAGCATGCTCTTTCAGATACAAAAGAAACATTAGAGGATATAGTAGGAAAATGAGAATAAATGAGCCACAAGTTATAAAATTAATTTTTAAACCTCTGGAATTAATCAATCCCTTTTCCCTCCTATGACGCTTTCCCTGACATCATCAAAGACTGCTTCAAATCAGAACAAACCCAGCTTAAGATGTAATGCATTATTCAGGCATGGAGTCAGACCCAGTTTCACTGGGACAGCTGCACATCATTTGTTCAGCATCCCCATTTCCCACATCTCCCACACCTGCAGTATCTTACAGGAATTAATATTCACATGGTGATACTCTTAAGACTACAAGGGAAAAATAAACCAAGCAAAAATTATGACTCTTATAATAAAAATCAAGAATTTATGCTTAGAAAAATGCTCCCAGAAAAGACAGACATACAAAAATTGAATATGCTGTGAAAAGAATTTGGTGTTCTACACCTTTTGGAAAAACACAGGTCTCTGTAAAGCCACAGAACAATTACATTAACCTAAGATATCTTCAATTACTGTATGGAATGTGTTTTTACTATATTTGGGTAAAATAGTCAGAACCACTGACAATGTTCTTAAAATTGTCTAACAACATATATTTCTAAACGTTGAATGGTCATTTTCAATGATTCATGAAGGTCTAGGGCAAAAGTAATGCCACCAAACAGAGCAGATGGGCATTTTAAATGCTGAGATGACTGTCAAAAGGCTACTTCTGAAAGATGCAAACTGGCAAGAAAATTAATAGGACTTAAGTCAGTAAGGAAAGAAACTCCCTCCTTTTTTAAGGTAATGCACAAGCCTGCTTACACTGACTCGGCTAATAAAAAAAGATTTAATGTAGCAAATGACTGTTTAAATATATTACAGGCCATTTCTTCCTATTTCCTAGGAATCTTTGAACAGGAAGAAAGAAAACAAACAGTCATTATGAAATATTATCTCATACAAATATTTTAGGAAAAGGGTAAATATTTGGTTGGTTGCATATTTTAGTTATCACTGACTGTTTAGTTATGAAAATTGCTCAACAGTCTCTGCATTTCCTGTATTTCTTTTTTCTCTGATACTCCCTGGGAAACAGTGATAGAAAGCTTACATATATTTAATTCCATGAGATGTTGACAAGTTGAATTAATTACTCAGGGTTTTCTGTAGTTTTAAAAATACGGATGTGACTCCTTGTTTCAGATGCAGCAGGCTAGTTACAACCATGAAAGGAAACCACATTTAAGACAATTAAACTGGTTTTAAAAATTGTTGCCTCTATGCAATGGTCTCCAACACAGATGCTGACTTTCTGGGCTTTATTCAAATGAATTTCCTTTCCTTTTCTTCCCCTATTCTACACAGTTAGTCCATTTGCCCTTTAATAATTTGTCTCACGGTATCTCTCATCTTTTGTTCCCCTGAGCAGTAGTGAAAAATCTTTGTATGCACAATTTTTCCTGCTTACTTTAACATGATAATAGTCTCCAGTTCTGTTTTTCCTCTCTTTAATCCCACTCTTTAATTTTGCCGTACAACCTGTGCTCTGCTCAAACTCAAACAGTGCCTTTTTCTCAGTGCACTTCCATCCAGTGACTGGAGCTAAGCTTGACCACAGCTGATTCACAGCCAGATCATCAGACACTCACTGGGCTGCTTTAACTGGCTTGGCCTTTAA
This sequence comes from Chloebia gouldiae, assembly GCA_003676055.1. Classification (NCBI taxonomy): domain Eukaryota; kingdom Metazoa; phylum Chordata; class Aves; order Passeriformes; family Passeridae; genus Chloebia; species Chloebia gouldiae. The sequence continues at coordinate 39,205,544 of QUSF01000007.1, forward strand.
TCAGGGCATGGCATCCTGTTGAACACATCACCCTGCTCCAAGGATTTTGGGAGCCAATCAGTCATATAGGACCATACATACAAATATATATATATATATATATATATGAAACCATTCTCATTTTCTCATTCTGCTTGGTCCATCCGATTTGTACTATTTTTTTTTCTAAACAAATAGTGTCTGGTAAGCTATTCAACACAGTTATGGAGAGTTAATTAAAGATTCTTCATGTGAACATCATTTAGATAAAATTAAGTGATGCCACGTCCAGCTGTACTCCCTCCAAAAATTTTAGTGAGGTGAGCCTGAATTATTACAGGTTGATATAATGATAGATCTTGTGACTGCTGCACAACATCAGTAGGTGATTGGGGTTTTATGATATTGCCAGGGAAGAAGAAAACAGCTGATATGGGAATCTGGGGGGCATTTTTATTAAACTTTTTGCTCAACTGATAGGTTTAAACCATAGTTCTTACAAATATTTATGGAACCCAGTACAGATCACCACTCTGCATGTTTCACAGTTACAAGCTTAATCATAAATCATATCTAAATAATTTACACACAGGTATAAATGCATAAGTAAAGACTTTTATGCACAAATAATTAAATTTATACCCTTTGCTACTTCAGTTCTACACAGGCAATTGTTGCACAAGATTTACAGACATTCCCAATATTCATATACACTTAATAAAAGAACATTGTAAAGATTAATAATTTGCAAGTATTTTCTTTTCTTTTTTTTTTTAATTTTCTGCACTTTATTATTTGATATTATAATTAATCTTTTGGGGAAACAGTCAGGAAATATTAGTATGTATTGAAATTTATTTTTACCGAGGTCAGGGGATAGATTCAATTGGCATGATAAATGGAAGGAAGATAAGGAAAATGAGTTTAAGAACTGAATCTTATCACTCAATATTTGTTTGTCTAGCTTTTGTAATCAGTGATTGACAATACTGTCTAGAATGAAGAAAAACCTACAGCTTAAAATTTAAATAATAACAAACTATAAAGAGTAATGTAGTGCTCTATAACCCCAGAAGATCTTAAATTAATAAAAATATGAACTAAACAAAGGATTATGAAAATTTTAGAACCTGAAGATTTTGGTCAAACAAATGTTTTATTAGGCATATTTTGAGCATATTTTAATATATCAGACAGTTTTGGTTTTTTTTGTGTAAAAGTTTTTGCTCATAGTTTGACAAATCATCAACTTCCATATTAAAAATCTCAAATATGTGATTTGGGCATAATCTTCCATTGCTAGCAGGTAATACTTTACTGCTCTGTAAAAGTCACTCCCTAGAACTACACAGAAAATACTTAGAACACTTTCTATATGTTAATTAAATCTTCATAGAAGTTACTGCACTTAGTATTTCTTTCCCAAGAAGACTGACATTTAAATTCCATAATTTTTGTGTTTACTTTATCTGCCTTCAAAGACCCTCTATATTTTTATCTTTTTTACCAACAGTAATTTGAAAACTCAAATTAATCATATGCATGTCACCTACTTACTAGTAAAGATGCTGAGAAAAACTTAGGTTGCTTTCTGTGACAGCAAGAGCAAAAAGGACAAGATTTTAACAGAAAGAAAGAGACATTGAGCTTCCTAAGGAAAAGAATTCTAACTTGTGGATTTATCACTTTAGTCACTTCCAAGTCTCCTTCACAGCTTACAAAATATGGAGGGTATGCTTTAAAAAAAATTGAATCTTGATTTTAATTATGACAAGTCTATCAATGCAATAAAAAAGGAATTATTCCTCTTGTGAATCAAACACGCATTGTAACTGACCGGCTTTTGATAATTTAATTGTATTGGAGCCCTGAAATGGATATTTAATCTACAACAAAAAGAAGAATCTTTAAAGTGCTCCAAAACTGCTTTGACAGATAGCCAAATAGGCACATTTTAGATAAATTCAACCAGCCCATGCCACAAAAATATGATTTGATAATGGAAATGTAAGCACTACTTTATTCTACCCAGTCTGACTTCATCAAGTGTCTGATATTTGCACCAGAGATTGTCATGGGTGGTTAATACAAGTTCAGCAGAAGGAGTCAGAAATTAAGTGACAGAGCTCTGTATCATTACACTTAGTACTATTTGCATTTTCCCCAAGATTATGTTTATGTACTTAACAGAAAGTCTTTTCCCTCTCAAGTGTACTTGATGACATAATCACAGTGAGCTACCAAACACTGCAGCCATGAAAACAGGATCTTCAAATGCAACAGCAGAACAAACACTGCTATGTGTGACTTAATATTTAGCTACACTGCTGCCAGGGGATGGCACCTCCACACAGTGCAGGGTGGACATGCCAGCTCAGCGAGGAACCTTCTGCAATGCACTCCTTTAAGCAGGTAAGGTATGTCCTTAAGACATACCTTAAGAGTTTCCTTAGTTTAGCACAACCACACACAGGCTAAGGGAAGGGTGGTTAACACAAGTTGCTGGTTGTTCCTATAAAGACACACTGTTCAAAACCAGGAATAGACGTGAGTTACATTAACTGCAATTTAAAAGTCAGGTAGATGGTGGCACAAGAACAGGACACAGACTCAACATTCTGCAAGCTGTGTAGCAATGTCTGAAGCTCAACTCCCAGGTATGACACCTTAAGGACCTCAAAGTAGCTTAAAAAATATTTCCTTTTATTCTCAAGAGCCTTGCTTAATGGGGGAGAAAGGAAGAGAGAGTAGACTCTGGCCAGTTCACAGATCTGTTTGGACAACTGTCATGGGAGATGGTTCTGGATAAAAAAAAAAATGTCCAAAAAAGATGGTTTATCTTATCCAAGCTCAAGAACCGTCCACTTTCTTGTGCAGAAAATCAAGCAAAGGAGACAGGAGGCCTACATGAATGAACAAGGAGCATCTGACTAACCTCACACAGAAGAGGAAATCTATAGGAGGTGGAAGTAGGGTCAAGGATAAATAGAGAGATGGGGTACAAAGATGGAGGCAAGTCAAAACCCACCTGGAGTTAAATCTGGAGAGAGTCACAAAGGATAAGAAGGGAAGTTTCTACAGGAGCATTATAAGCAAAAAAAAAAAAAAAAAAAAAAGCCTAAGGAAAATGTGGGACAGAATAGAGCCCTGAGAGTCCTCAGCAGGTGACCCTGCTCTGAGCAAAGAAGCAGACTGAATGTTCTCCAGAGGCCCCTGCAACCATCCTGTGACTGTGTGACAACCACAGCAAACTTACCTGCTATACAGCTATAAAATCCCTGAGCCACGGCTGACTTCAAAGGACTTTGTGTCCTCTTCATCAGGAATCACTGATAGTGGAGGACTCCTGCTCACATTTTCTTTTCCAAAGGAAATGTGAAACAGGAACTACAATTTTTATTCTAAATCAGATAAAGGCTTTTCTGTCCTGTGCAAAAATGCAAAATACAGCAATTTGTACCTTTCCTGTTGTGCACATCAAAGAACTTAGAGAAGACTTCTGCCTTTGCAGAGAGAGAATGCCCTTACCTATAAATAACATTATGGAGATTGTTAATTTAATGTGGATTAAATTGAGTGTTGCTAGAATAAATTAGATAGACCTGAGATATGTGACACCTCCACAAATCACCAATTATTTTCTCAGACAACTATCATGATTTATCTCTGACCAGTGTTACTTCTTTCTGTATCCTTCCCATGGTAATCCTGCTGTTTTCTGTTTTTATAGCAACACTGGTCAGTATTATGGTGCCAATATCATCATGAAATGACACAAAAGAACTAACAACTAAACAGACCCCAAACTCTGTGGGTGTGCCACAGCCCAACACTGCTTTATGAACACTGCGTCCAACAGCTCTCAGCAGGAACTGCCTCTTTCCATGCCCTGCTTACCCTGGCTGGCCACACTATTCTGGCTGACCCTTCCTTTGTCCTAACAGAGTTGAAAGTACACAACTGTTTGGCATCCTGTGATGCATGCTTTCCTCTTTCCCAACAGCAATCTCTCTTGGAATACATTCTGACTGTGATGCAGCACAGCTTCTTCACCTTTCCTTGGAGAGCTGCTACCTAATCAGTTCATCCAGTAAGCACATGACATTTATTTCTGACTACCTACCACTGCTAATTGGAGATTTCCCTATTATTTTTTTTTCCAGATATTTTCTATGCTATGCCAAGGTAATTTAAAAATGTTTGTGTTATTCTCCACTCCATGAGACATTAGGGATCCTACACAAATACCCAAAACCCAGAAACTACCAGTGCTGCGTCATCCATTCTATTTCAGGGTGCCATTGGTCTTCCAAAGCTTAACCTGCTCTTTCTGTCAGCAAGTAATACTTGAATTACAGATTCAAATAAGAAAAAAAAACACTTGTACAAAACCTATGCTAATTTTATATTAATAACAAAAAAAAAAAACTATTACAAAAAAGTTATTATTTTATAGAAAAGATATTCCATTCTGACAGAAACCCCAGCTCTTAAAGTCTGATTGAGTGCCTGACCTTCTTTCTTTCCCTTGAATAGGCCTTTTTATAGCTTGTTTCTAGACAGCTACACTGAGAAGGGAAGAAAAACCTGCTGTTAATCGCCTTCTTCTCTAAAGATCAGAAATGGGTCAAGTGTAACTGTCCAGTTCCTGAACAAGTAGTATTAAATAAAAAGAATTAATGTCTTTATGTTTCTGCATGTTGATGTGAAAATATATTTGAAAATTCTTCTAAAAATCAGCCATATATATGAAAAATAGCATCATAGTTCTTTCTGTTTATCATAAGAGCCTTCATACAAAAATAAAACTTGTCATCCCTTGGTGAAAAGCACATGTGAAATATTTGAGTGACTACGCCACTTTTAAAGTCTCAGTCAGTCTTTGCAACAGCTTCAGCATAAATACATTTTTATCTAAACAAACACGGGAAGAAATACAACAGTTATTGATTGCAAAAGTAATGCTGTCTGGTTACTATTTATTTAACAAATAATTCTGCCAAACAGACAGCATATTCCTCAAAAACTTTATTATCTAACACGCCAGCTTTGCAAGTACTTTTTCTCTGTGTGTGTGGTTACAGATATAAGTAGTTCCTTTGATTTCAGCAATACTTCTCTGCCTGCATTTACCTTCCAAAAAGCCTTTTTCTTGTCTGAGTTAAGCAGATGACAAAGTCAAGGCAAAGGAAGCCTGCAAGAAAGATGAATTGGAGGGATTTGGGCAAGGCTTCCTATGTTATCATGGAAAGGTGGCTGCTTCTCCAAAAGAGCTGCTCAGAGAAGAAGCTTAGCTCAGGGCTTCCCAATCACCTTCTTGCAGTCTGTCCAGCTCTGGCTGCTGTTTAGGAGATTATCCTATGAAACAGCCCAAAGACAGATGCCTAAAGCCTAGGTTAAAACCATGCTCCATTATTCCCAGTGTTTGCAGACCAGGAACCAAAGCACATAATCCACCATGTTGTGGCAGCAATAAAATGTATTTTTTCAGTTTCTAAATCCACTTCCCTGACTAGACTAAACATGTAAAGTAGCAAACTTGAAAGCTTCATCCCAAGATATTTTAGAAAGAAAAAGGTTCAGCTTTCTTTTTCTCCCAAGGCCAGGCATGCAGAGATTCCAATTTGAAGAACATTTCCTTTCAGCAAGAAAAATATTTCATTATCTGTATTTGTGGTGTTACTGGTAGTGATGCAGTCAAGCCCTCAAAACACTTTCTTTAACTACATACTGAAAATCAAACTATGATATAAAAAGTTATAAAGTTAGCCAATTTTAATTATTACATGTTGTAGATCTGACGAATTTGCTACTTAGTCTTTGATATGATAAGTAGTCTTTGTTGGTAAGTATCATGTTAGGTTTCATTTACATACTACATCACGTATTGGTTATACAATCTTTTTAGTCTGTTTGGAAAATACATGAATGCTTTCAGCTTACAGACTTTTCCTTTCTCCTATCACACGTGTCAGCACACACACACAAAGAATACACGTGCATAAGACAGGGTCATTACATTTCTAAAAGAATCTATGCTTGTCATTATGCAAAAAATAGTCTTAGTAGTTGTCAATTTTATCATTATTTCTCATGGCTTAAACAATTGTTGTAAACAATTATGTATTTACATTTTTTACCATTCCATAATTTTAGCCAATTGCTCATTTGCTTTGCTGAGGAAAACAGTCTAAGATAAAAACCTCCTTAGCATACAAAACATGTTTGCCCTCAAAATTTCAAAATTTCCAAGAGAATTAAAAAAGCTATTTTGAAAGCCATTCACATCTTTGAAGACTGATAAAGACTTTGGAGACTTTTCTCCTATTTTTAAAATATTTTCAAATACTGACATCTCCCCTTATAAGCATAAGCAGGCTTTAGAATCTTTAAAATTTACATTTATTTTATCAGGATGCTTGTACTGCACAGGTAAAAGAACAAAAATATTAAGGAGAAAATATTTCATCTGGATTAATCCCATTTAAAGTGCTACCTTATAAATAATGGGTTTCAGTAATCAGTTTTTAATCCAAAGAAGCAAACAATAATGATGAGTCGTATTTTAAATTCCTTCACTAAGCAGTATATATACTTCAAATCTGAACACATCTGTCACTTTACCCAGTCAACCATCACTTGATGATGAAACTGAAGTGTCCCTGATTGTGTTCAATTTATTCAGTGTTCCAAGATTTCAGGCAATGGGATAAAACCACCCTGCAGTGTGAGGTTTTTTCTAGCTCTGAAGTAAACACTTGGGAGCTTAATCCACTGTCAGAGACATTTGTCCTTTCAAAGAGCAATACAATCTCTAAGACTGCAGAAATGCAAAGCAGCTGTTTCAAAACAAGATGAAGTCTATTGGCTCACTGAATGACTGCTGCACTCGGTAGTTTTCAGTGGTAGAAGAAAATCACATCTAACCTACCAAGAGCATTTGGCCACACTTCTGTGAATCCTCTGCATTTCTTCCTTTTCTTTGTCTATCACAGAGTACAATATCACATTGCTCATTTGATTTGTCCCCTTTGGTTTATTTTTTAGCGCTGGACCAGACAATCTTCTGATACTGCTCAATGGAATGAGAGGACTCGCACATACACTGTCCTCACACCTCCCCTTTCAAGGTCATGTTTCCTCCAAGAGTCAAAAATTTCTGCGTAATTCTGCTGAGATGATTCCTTTGTTCTAGACAATCACATTGGCAGGATTTTGAAATACATCTGCTCCTTATGTATAATAGGAAAATAATGTTGAAACCCTATAAATCAGTAAGCACCTGTAAGAGCTTGAAAATTATATTATTTCATGCCAATAACAACTTTGTTTGTAAAAACTGTAAATTTTTAACCAGTACACCTATAAAAATTGCTGGTTTAGCTCCAGCTATTTCAGAAGAAATGTCTAATACGCAAACATTTTCCCCTTTATGTTAAAAGGATCCATTCTGCTGCAGGCATCTTTACACCCATAATACTGAATCCACACTGAGTGAATAACTGTACCCAGGGAGCAGAACAAGGAAACCTTAATAACAAGCTCAGCAAGAGATCTCAGTCATTCTGATACCCTTTTGTGCAAGACAGGCTGAGAATGCATAAGAAGCAAAAGCCACAAGTAATTTGTAGCATTTCACAGTTACATTAACACCTCTAATTGTAACTGACAGGGCAATTAAAGCTGAAAAACATCCCAACACACTGCTTTATACATGATGATTGTCCCACTGAAACAACAGAGCATGTACTCTGTTTGGAGGAAAATGTTTCACTTTATTTTCCTCCATTGAAGTAGATGTCCCAGATCATCATGCCTCATTAGAGATTTGTGTTGCTATAAACATGATTATTTCAAACAATCACAAGCCTTTATATCAAGCACATAATTTAACAATTCCCTTCTCAATACAAGTGTCAACAAGGTTCTTTTTAAAAAAAGAATGTTAATTGCTATATAATCCATTAAAATAATGAGACTTAGAATAATGAACAGCCAATATAGGCTGAATGTAAATATATCACATATTGACCCTTTTTTTTTTTTTTTTTAATGAAATCCAAATTATTCACCTTATGTGCCTGAGTTTACCAGGTTTTGTACACTGGTTTTCCTACCAGTCTTCCTTCCTCCCACACACATGCACAGCTCCCTGTGGTGAGCCATAGCAAGCCGTGTCCAATATTAGCAAGTAGCTAAATTATGTAATCACAAATTTACAGATTTTTTTTTTCTGTGAGAACTTGATGCTTAGGGCCCAATACCTACACTACAAATATCTGTGGGGGAGAAAATACTTGATTAGATCTATTTTAATCCCAAGACTGAATGCCCATTAGTAGTAAGGCTGTGTTAGATGCCATCTTCAGGCACACCTTACTGTTCAGTTTCATCTGAAAGGAATCCTCTTTATTTGGCCCAAGACTGTCTCACAACATGAACTGAGGTAAATAGAGATGACTGAGAGATTTATGTCAAAAGCACACTCTTGGTCCAAATTAAAATGCTGCTATAGATGCCTCTGTATCTGATTCCTCAAGTAAAAGGACAGTAAAATATCCATAATTTAGGAGGAATTAATCCCTCTCCAGTTTCTGCACATATATTCAGGATTTAAAATGGGTGGGTTTTTTTTTCTAGTCTGAGAACTCTCCCCAGTCTTAACTGTTGACTGTTTATTTTTCTATTAATCATTTGTTATATACATCTGTATATCAAACATTAATAATATCCAGCCACAATTTATACACTTTTGATTGCATAGGATACAATCTTAAAGCACATCTAAGAATAAAAATAGTCAGAAGGTCGAATAATGATGTAACTAGTTCTGGAAATTAAATAAAATAGAACAATAAATTTATTGATCTTAGCAAAATACTCAAATCCATATCCAAAGTGTGACAGTGGTCATTTTAAGAGTGAGCAGTGGATTTCTTACCTTGCCCAACCTACACCAAGATAGAGCACTGAAGGAAAGAAAAAAAGGACATAACACAAACCAAAACCATAATTGCAAGTGTCATGTCTACATACGAGCCTTTATGGACCTGAAAAGTGAATCCATTATAAGATGACAACGAGATATTAAGAGAACTGGAGAACTAGACATATAAAGAGAGGATGAATGAATTGTCTTTATTCAGCATGGAAAAGACCAGGCTGAGAGGGGATCTCCTCACACAATTTATTAAATTTATTTAAAAAATACCTAAATTATAGGTACAGAGAAGGAGGGCATAATCTTTTCACAAGGATGCATAATGATGGAACAAGAGCTAACATGCACAAGTTGCTTATGGGAAATGCTGACTAGACATATGGAAGGAAAAAGCAGCTGAACATCGGAACAGGCTGCTATAAAAATTAGTGAAATATCTGCCATTGAAAATTGTACCAGCAATTCCAGAGGTCCCTTCCTAATGCAAGCTTTTCTGTGCTTCTGAGACCATACAAAAAACAGAAATTCCACACACAAGTTGAAAAAAATACTATCTTTCTTCTTCCCATTGGAATCCTGCAGCAGTTTATGCATATTTTTACCTTGAAAATTATAAATAACATGTTTTTTGATTTTCTTTATTCACACTGCAGACAATGAAAAAAATACAGAGACATAGGTTTGATATCCTCCCAAGTTTCTGCCTCATCTGCTACAACCTAGTTTCATCAGTAAAAGATTGATAAAAGGAGAATGCTAACGTTAAGAAGGCTTTAAAGAAACAGGAGATCTCACAAGAAGTTTTAACACCCTCCACAAGCATTTGTGGGCAAAATCACCCTGCCCTCTTCTCCTTCCCATTCTTGATAAAGTCTTTGGGGGAAGAAACTTAAAAATTGACATACCAGGTTGCAGACAAGGATGGTTCTTTTCAGCTGAAAATATGAGGGACAACTGAAGACATTGAGTTTCTGTTGCTCTTCATCTTTCTAAAGAAATGAAGCACTCTTTGAGATTGTTTGCTTGGTGACTTGGCTTTTGTCACAGTAAGGGCCTACTACAGACTTCCAAAGACAAAGGATTTACCAGATATCTTTCTCCATTTGTAATTGGTCTCCTCTGGACACTGTTTAGGTTGTGGACCAGGACAAAGTGATGGCTATTTAGGGATGGCTGCTGATATGGAAGCTACTGGTCACTGTCTTCCATCCACATAGCTCTCTTCCTCAGAGTCCATCAGCACCCTTCCTTTTTTTTTTCCTGTACTCTAATTCAACCATCTCTTCGGTCCTCCTTTTGCTAAACATTCAGAGTATTTCCTTATGATACACTACTTAAATACCAGTGGCTGCCAAAACTTGCCTATATAAGCTTTGTACAGCAATTGCAAACACTTAGATGAAATAAGTACAGAATGAGTCAGAAAATTCAGTAATATGAAGTGAAAAACAGGTTTAGAGTTTGGGTGGTTTGTTTTTCTTTCCTCAAAGTTGTGAGCTGCTTGTTTAAACATAACTAAAGCTAAAAGATGTTTGTGTTAAAAGAGATTTTAACAGCACATGGCAGAACTTAAAGGAAATCGAAAATAGATCTGTTTTTTCCTAAAATATAAGGCACTGTTGCAAATCGCAGCTCTGATCCAGTGCCACGTTGATCAGTTTTTACATTAATGTAAATGGAACTGCATAGTTGTTCCATGTTATACAGCATTAGCACACCAGCAAATGCAGCAAATATGTACAGAGAAGGGGCAAACACCAGAGCAAGTGAAAACAGCAAAAGCAATCAATGTTTCCCCATAAAGACAACCCCCAAGTATTTGCTTGCAGAATAAAGGGTTACTGTGCAGGGGGTAAGAAGTGGTCACAGCATCAGCCTGCAAGGGTTCAAGAAGTGTTTGGACAACACTCTTGGTCACATGGTTCTTGTAGTGTCCTGCACAGGAGCAGGAGCTGGACTCGATGATCCTTGTGGATCCCTTCCAACTCAGGACAATCTATGATTCTATGACAAGGCTTCTCACTTTTGGGATTGTGACCAGGAGAAGTTACAGTCTTCTCCACTGGGTGGCAACATAGGATACAGCAACAGACAGAGCAGCTCTCCGCAGGACCACCAAAACAAGGCGAGTTTTCTCCTGTTGCTGTTTCACTTTGCCACGCTGTGAACACGGTGGGGTGGGGGGGAAGGCAGCTTTGAACACGGGTAATTGATTGTGGGCTAATCAGACTTGGTGCAGATCAACAAGCATTAATATAGCCCCCTCAATTTTTTTGTTTCTTTTTGATCATAATAATGTAATGAAATGTAAACTAAAGCTATTATTAGATGCGCTGGAAACTAATGCTGACTTCTCATAAGTGGTTTTGCACATGCATCGTAGCTACAGTTCTGCAATTTTTTTATAATGTATGATTTTTAAAGTAATTTGAACTAGTAGTAAGATAATGTAAGACACAAATCAGGTTAAAAAAACCCACAAAGCCTATGCTTCCGATTTCTTTAAAATATAGAATGTATTTTCTCTGACAAACTTCCCATAGTTGCAGTATGTATCTGTACCTCTTAATTGCCAGAAGACAGGTGAAAGTGATGGAGCATTACTCTCACACCCATACAAGTTTAAATGCATAAGCTCAGAATTATTTCAAACACACCTATAAATGAGAAAAATTAACTTATTACACTGCCTACTTATCAGGAGATGTTTTTCTAGGACATTAGTTGTTCTGTACCTAGAGAAAGATTTTGTTCTCTCTCTAAGAAATGATAGTCTATTTTATTCAAGGTCTATGTAATACTTTATTCAAGGTCTATTTAATTCCTTTGGGAAAAATGGAGGGGAAAAAAAGGCAGTGTAAATCCCAAACAGTTAAAACATTCTGGGGATTGAAGCAATCATTAGAGAAAACTGCTCATCTGAACTACTGTATGATCTTTGTACATATGGCTTCTCTTCATGTATTCCTGTACAATTTGTGTACACAGCCGTGACAAGAGTTTTTCTTGTTGTGAGCATCTGCTGGACCCATCGTGTGTGCTGCGCCTACCGCTGTGACCCCTTCCAGTGGCACTGCTGAAGCACCTGCCACACCAACGCTCTCTACAGAGGAATTCAGAGCCTACAGGAACCTGAAAGGCAGCAGGGAACAGCAAATCAATGAGCTCTAGCTGCAGTCCAGAAAACTTGGGGTTTTTTTTTACCTTCTGGTGGTGCACAGTGGGGCACTTGTAACTACAGCTCCCTGAGGCACAGGGCAGAAGTGACCCGTTTCTGTACCTTCCTTTTGGTAGCTGTGAAATATGCTCTGAATTGTGGTGGTTTTAACTGGAGTAGAGCTAATTTTCTTCACAGTGGCTGGTATGGGGCCACGTTTTGGATTTGTGCTACACAGGGTTGATAATACAGAGATGTATTTGTTATTGCTGAGCAGGGCTCACACAGAGTCAAGGCCTTTTTTGCTTTTTGTACTGCCATGGCGGCAAGAAAATTGGGGGTGCATGGGAAGATGGAAGGAGACAACAGCCAGGACAAGGAACCCAAACTAACCAAAGGAATAGGTTATCGTATGTCCTATGTCTATAGAGAAGGGGGGAAGAAAGAGGTGTTTGGAGAGGTGAAGTTTTGTCTTCCCAAGTCACTGTTACATGTGATAGAGCCCTGCCTTCCTGGACATGGCTGAACACCTGCCTGCCCATGGAAAGCAATTAATTAATTCTTTGTTTTGCTCTGGTTGTGTGTGTGACTTTTGCTTTGTCTACTAAACTGTCTTTATCTCTACCCCTGAGTTTTCTAGCTTTCACCTTTCTGATTCTGTCCCTAATCCTGCTATTGGGGAGATGAGCAAGTGGCTGTGTGGAACTCAGCTGCTGGCAGGGGTTAAACCATGGCAATCTTCCCTTAGGGTGCAGATGTTTTACAGTCAGACTTACATGTTCTTGAGGACAAGATTCAGATGATCTAAGCTATGCAATCACTCTGCTGCACACTCCCAAGTGGTTAGAAACAGCCAGTCCACTAGCACTAAGCAGGATGTGTCTCCCTCCATTGACTGCACAGACTCAAGAAGTCCAAATCAGATGCCTATGTTTGCATAGCTGTAGATGTCAGTTGAATCTCACCCCAAAAAATGAAGTTGTACACTCAAAATGTTGTACACTCAAATATGGCATTGTCAACATATGAATACAAAAGAATTAACTATATTGACTGAAACATGAGCTGAAATTATTTTCATTTAAGTTCTCCACAGGTGTCAAGGCAAATAAGCAACTTCTGGCTGTTTGATTCAATTCTTTTTCACTGTAACTACATTCCTTTACTAAGCAATTAAAATTCCAGAGAAGGAGCAGTGCCTAGCTATCAGCTCTTGAACTGACTGGTAAAAAAATCTTGTTTGAAAAACTAATTCTGTCAATATTAAAATATTTATTTCAAATTAAATGATTACTGTGAATCTCTGTGAATATAGTCTGTGCTGTCAAAAGGCTGAAGGGCAGTCTTCCTAAAGGAGATTTTGTTGGGTTTGAGCTGAGTAAAAACCTTCCTGTACTAGAAATATATGTTGTCCAGGACCAGTAATATTTATCTAGACATTCTTGTTCAAAACCCCCCTAAAATGGTTTATGCCACCTCTCTCCATTAGCTGCTGTCTAGCACCCCAGCACCATTCAGTGTTGTTTTTCAACCATTCAGAAATTGCAGTGTGCTAACTGACAGTGTTTAATACTTTTCACTGCAAGATGAAACATCCTTATATCAAAAACAATTTTATGATTTTTAAATCAGATTTTATTTATTTTAAACATCTTCTGTTCAAGGATTTCAGGAGGCACTGCTTATATACTTTTCTTCCTTAAATAGAAAAGAATAATATTAGCTGTCTGCCCTGCTATCTCTGTAGATTCCAGAAATACTTAATTAAACAATGAAAAAATGCATTTTTATTAGATGTAACACAGGTTAGGCTTATTGCTTCATCTATAAATGTTGTAGTAATGTGTGATTCAGATGTTTTAAAGACATCAGGGTATGAATAAGGCATATTAAAATAATGACTGCTGAGAACATATTTTATACAGGAACATAAGAATCTCTCAAATATTGTCATTATCGTATTTGCAAAAACAACATGAACATACAGGTTTTTATAGCACTGGATAAGAACTGCTTTAAGAACTGTTAATAACAGTTTATAATAACTGTTTATAAGAATTGAACCTTGCCCAGAGAGATTGTGGAATCTCCCTCACTGGAGATACTCAAGAATTGTCTGGATGCAATCCTATGCCATGAGCTCTGGGAGGACCCTACTTGAGCAGGGAGGTTGGACCAGATATATCCCTGTGATCCCATCCTACCTGACACATTCCAAGAGTTTATGATTCTGTGGTTGAAGACCTAAAACTTGGAGTTCTAGATAGCATTACATCACCCACAGTTAAAACAGGCTAAGGGAACAGGGAAAATTAATCTTCTTTTCATAAACACTCTAATTCTCTCCAAATCGGTTCCCAGTTTCATCTTACATTTAAACTGAAACTTTAAGAAGCTATGTGAAATGAAAGGTTTGATGCCTTATTCAAGAATATGTTCCATCCTTTACCTATAGTACTGAGGAAGAATTAAACTGATGCTTTGTCTTGAGTAATTAATTTATACAGTTTAGCTCAGTGAGCTTAATACATTACTTTGACAAAAAGATCAGTACTAGCAAAAGTAGATCAACAGCATTATATGATATTTCATGCAATATATGGATAAATATGGGTACCTAGTTTTCAAGTGAAATATCTGAAACACTTAGACATAGCTGCTCAGGATTAGTCTACTACTTGTAATACTTAGTCTTCAGGTTATTTTGGTTTTTTGTCTCAGCATAGATACTCTGTATTAGCTTGAGTTACTAGATATTTTAACCTTTTATAACATAAATTCTACCAGTACTTTTAGATTGATACCCTTTACAAAGGGGAGAAAAAGTCCTTTTAAGAAGTTCTATGCAGCTATTTGGAAGACTAAACTAATTGCATCCTACAAGGGTCCATTTATCCCTTCACCAAAAAAGAGGCCAAAAGGCCCATTCAGACATGCACTTTTCACACAAATACCTGGATTATGTAAAATCAAGATAAAATAACATGAGTTTTAACATGGCAAGCTCTTATTAACATAAGACATAAATGTGTTTAACATGAGAGAGATTCACTCCTCAGACTGAGGAAGAGAGGCTACATCTTATTACCCAGCAGTACACTAGAATGCAACCCCTCCATCCAAGGGATTTTCTCAAATACGCATAAAGATTCTCAACAGTTTGAAGGAAGTTCTTGCTGGTAGCAGAGATATCTTGTATATTCTGAAAGAAAGACAACTCATGGTGAGACTGGACTGGCTTTTATGCTTCTTGTTTCCTTTTCTCTCTCATAGGTATAAAAGCGTGTTTTTAGGAAAAATCTGCAGTCTCCTGTTGTATGAATGTAACAATTTAGTTCAGCTGCTTTGATCTTTTATAATTACTTCTGATATCTTAGGTGCTACCTGAACATGAAAACCTTTCAGATTGGGACGTGACTATTCACATTAGTGCTTGACTGGATCATTTACTAAGGCTGCAGCATGGCATACATGGGTGTATCTATGTCCTTTTCACTGGGTTTTGCTTCAGGCTTTTTTCAGAGAGAGTTGTCACAGAAGCACTCAGAGCAGGTAGGCATTAACTGGGTTGCCTCATTAAATATCTGTGTGGGATACTACACTTTAAAAATTAAACTTCCTTCTGAATTAAAGTAGCTTCAGTTTGGGTTATTCAATGAACTGAGAAAAAAAAATTAGCTAATATCACTGATTTCTAAATTTTCTGTCTTCATTAGTGCAGCTTAATTTTCCTGAGAGTCCATATGTAAACTAGTGCTAAAAAGGTTTGACCCTAGAAATGCAGTGTTAAAATGGAAACAGAACAAAATAGTAATTTTAATGACTATAAGACAATTTGTGCTTCAAATCATGCAATTCTAAAGGAATACAAGTAGAATCTGAGCTGCTAAAGAAGACAAGAAACCATAACTTTTATTAGGAAGGACAAAATGATATTTTTAAGTACATGCTCATAGACTAACTGTTCTAAATGGCAGATTAGTTTTACTTCATTAGAGAGGATCTAATGATTATTTTGACTACAAAAGCAGCAAGAAATACTTCATAAAACTAGAAAGTATTTGTTTCTAGAAAAAATAATGAATGAACTACTTTTAAATGCATTAATAAAACTATATGAATACCAATTTTTTATCATCTGTATTATATAAATTACAGTAAAAATACCAATCTGTACACATAAAAATCTATAGAATATTAATCAAAATAGGATTACACAACACAAATTTTTCTTATATAAAGAAAAACTTCCTGCAAAGTTTCACAATTAGACTCAGAGGAAAAATTTGTGGTTTTCACAGAAGTCTCCCAACCAATTTCCAGATCTTTAAAGGCACCCTGGTTGAATATCTATGTCATCTATAAAAATGTAAGAAGCAAAACCCTCAGCACAATCTCAGTTTCAAAAGGACACTTTCACAGTCAGTGCAGGATGCTCAATGAAAATCTGACCTATAGATATTAAGAGAAAAAGTCTTCAGCAGAGGTTACATAATAATACGAAGGTTGAAAGGAACATCTGTAAAAGCTGCAGTGCTGAACATTATTACACTGAAGTCTCCTCTCTGGACTGGTAAAGTTGCAGAGTTTATAGAAAACTGCTGTGGGCATTACAGCAAAAGAAGACCCCATAGACAATATTTCACAACCCAAAATATTGTTTAAATAACTAATTGAGGGTACTGTATCAAATTGCTATGGCTAAAGGTGATAACTTGGGTTTAGAAATACAAAATGTTTCAGAGTATCAGTATGTGAAACTGTAAAATATCACTAAACTATTTGAAAGAGAACTTGTATATTTAATTTGAATTCAATAATAGGATATTTCTTTTATAAGAACTTCAATGAGACACAAACTTTCTGTCTAGTATAATCTACTATGATTCATAGTTATTTATTCTATGCAAGGTTTATTTTTGAACTATGCATCAAAGTCTCCTGCATGAGTTTTCCTTGTTTTAATATTAACCCTTATACAAAAAGGAGACAATACATTTTTATTTTTATTGCCTCCATTCTTTCAAGTTGTAAAGTGTAGTAAAGTAGAATTCACCTGGAAAACCTTTAAGAGTCATCAGATCACTAATTGTGCTTCCTATTTTTCTATGATTGTGTAAAATGAAAAGCCAAAACCTTCCAAAGTGAAGGTATGATGATGAAAAAATTAAAATATGGAATATTCTTTGTTACTGTTCTTTCTCATGCCTACCTTTGAATAGTATTCTGTGACTTTAAAAATGCTACAGTTTATTTAACATGGTGCTAGTCATGTTTTTAATTTTAAAAGTCAATACAATTTGTAAATTATTACCAACCTAATAGAAATTAATTGACCCATTGTCAGAACCCTTCTGTTAGAGGCTTTGCTGTGCACGAAAAGCAAGTGCAATGATTCTAGGGCAAACACTACAGAAAATGATATATTTGCTCAAGCAAACAAAGAAAAAGTAGATTATTAGTAGATTTATTTTGAGGTTATCAACTGCAATACATACTTTGCTGATTTTAGGTAATTAAATCCATTCCATCCTGAAGCAACATGAGATCTATCTAAGCATATACCAAGAACAGATATTACCAATATTAAAGCAGGAATGACTTTTACTGTTATAACTCACAACAAAATAGGGAACAAGCTCCAAAATTATTATAAACAAAAGGATTTTATGCCAGTTCATGTCTTTTCTATGTTGACACAGAAATAGGTATCATAAGCGCCTCTCAAACTGACTCAGTGCTTTGGCATCTGAAAACTTCTGGTTCTCTTGTTGTGGAAAGGTAGTGGTGTGAAGATTTTTGAGTTCATGGGAAGATTGAACGTTCACAGTTCTGGGTCAGGCATTTGCAAAAATTTGCATATTTTGAGGAAGTACAAGCTTACAGTTGTTTTTCCTCTATGATCTGTCGCCAGTTCTTGTTGGCTGCAGCTTACTGGGCAAAGCAGTAAGAGCCACAATGGGCTGCTCCTACCTTTTAAGTTGCTCAGGCACATCTTTTGCATAGCTGTCAAGTGGTGTCTTAGACAACAGTTTACATATTTCCTTGTTTTAAAAAGTGATGATTAGTCCAAATAGAAGGAAATTGAAATCAATTTATTAATTTCCCTTATATAACCATTTATCTTCTTTTGTTGGGTAAGAATGGGAACAGGTTTGTAGTACTTTCAGAATATTTAAGAAGCAAAAGAGAAAATTTCCTCAGCCTAAGAGCTGTGCTAAAGCTAAGCATTTATTTGATGAGAGATGTTTATTATAATCACTTTTTAATGATTTGCTCAGCAATTAAAATCAATCATGCTGCTCAATTTCTCTTAATTTGGATACTTCAGATATGCGCTTTATATGAAACTCTTCCTTCAAAACTTGATTAGCTGTTTTTAATAATCTCCATTACTCCAGAATCCTTCAACACACAAAATATTACTATTTTTTTTCACTCACATCTATTTTTATTTCAGTTAAATTGCTGGTCCCAAGATATACAGTATACATTATGCTCTCCTCTGTGTATTTTTAATATGTCTCCACATTCTAGCCAGGCTCTCTGGACAACCAAAGCTGTATAAATGTCAGTTAAATCTCTTTATGTTTGTCAAGTGAAACAATCTCAGTCTATTTACATAGCTCCCATTATTTTAGCTTTACTGTTAAGATGCCTTTGAAATTCCAAACTCATATGTTTTGGTAGTGCATAACTCACTAATTTCAATTCCTCTTTTTCCATTGAATTTATGAATCCTATAACACTAAATTCCAGGTACTTCATCACAACACTCGGCTGTGGCTTTGAAAGTGAAGTTTGAATTTCAATTTCATGCTAGACCACTGCAGTCACAATTGGGTAAGACAGGGGAGGGACTGAAGACTCCTCTGAGATGTCCTGTGCCTCATGCTGCAGTGACACAGACCTCATCAGAGTGGTCTTGCTCCCACAAATCCTGGCCACTACTGATCCTGCTAGGCGTGAATGCAGGAATGTGGGAATCCTGGTCTGAGGTTCTGATGAAAGCATGAGCCTGTACTTTGTGAAATGCTAGACCCAAAACAATTTCTAGAATTGCAGAATCAAGGGCCATATTTCCATGGCATTGTGATTTAGAAAAAAAAAATTAAAATTAAAAATAAAAGAAGGCTTAGACCAAAACTGGAACAGCTGAATTGTATGAAATGTAAACTGTTAACTAAGCTTTCATTTCAATAATACTATTTTTCATTTTCTGACCTTTTTCCATCCAGGCTTGGTAATCTCTTGGATAGCATAAGAGAAGGAAAAGGTTATAAGACTTAAGTGATATCCAATATTGTCAATGTGAAAACCTTTGAAATGCTTCCTTCAGAAAGATGCATAGAAAAGGAAAACAAAAAACTGCAAAGATTTTTTTTCCTCATTCATCTGTCTTCTGTCTTCAGGGCTTTTTGCTACTTGCAGCTTGAAACACAGATACAGCAAGTAGTCTAAGCAATCTCCTCAGGTCCTGGTACACCAGCAATACATAGTTCATTATATTGTTTTCTCGTGTCAAGCCCAAATTTCAGTCATCAGCAGCTATTTATGGCCCATGTTTTTGAAACAGGAGGCAAAAACAGATGGAAAAGAATAAAGAATCTCAAAACAGATAAAATCTATTTGTCTTTAAGTAATTTGAACAATGTAGACCTTTCCCCATCAGTGCCAGAAACACTGGTGAGATGCACTGATGAGTTCATCAGTATTGTTTATTATTATATTAGTGGGCAGGCAGGATATGGGGAGAAAAGCAAAGAGTAAAGAGAGTGAGTGTACAGATTCTTCAGCATTTAGACAGAAAAGTAGTCATGCCTGCTCAGTCATTACTGCTTCTAAAATGTCACAGTATCCTGGCATCATGACAATAGAAGTTAAGCAACACAAGATTTAGATAATCCTAGTTTCAAAATCATAGGGCTAGAGGAGATTTTAAGAAATTATCCAATTTATCTCCACACTGGTAAGATAAAACAGCTTTTTCTGCATCATTTCTCAGTGCATGCCTTGCCTATTCTTAAAAATCCTTCTTTATGTAGATGCTACACAATAAAAGTACTTATTTTTGTCCTTGTCACCAGAAAAAATCTTGCTAATGTTTAAGCAGAATATATTTTAAATGCTTGCTCTGCATCCCAGCCATTATAAAGCAGATACTAGACACTTCTTCCTCGGTCATCACTTCTGTAATAACAATACTAACAGTAAAAAACCCTTATCTTGGTCAAAGTGCAGGACAGCTTTCCCTGCTTCAGTTACAATAGAACAAATATTAAAAAATACAATTGAACAAAGGGCAATTTTGACTAAATAAGAAGGCAAAATGAAGGGGTGGAAGAGGACAGACCTGAGTGCCTTCATGAAGATAGTGTAACAGGAGATTGTGTACCTCAATCTATTTAGTGTACAATCAGAGGTCTTGAGATGTAGGAACTAATCTGCAGGTCTCAGCTCCATTTGATAATCTAGAGCAACTCAAGGTTTCCTGTTCTTCTGGTTTTAGTAATCATTCTGTACTTCTACTATTTACATCTCAGCTCTTTCAGAAAACTGACACTGACATTTACTGACCAAAAATATAAATATCTATGCATTAATATATCTACAATGACAAAATATTTTAGTTAAAGAAATTTTCACGTTAAACTAATAATGAAGTGTTATTTCTTATTTTTAAGATACAGTGCTTTTGTCACCCATTATATATTTGGGTGGATCCAATATTAAATATATTGTATGCACATGCATATATATAAAATTATATATAAGCATATATATAGCCTATATATATTAGCATAACTATTGAATTACTTTTAAAATCAAAATGAATTTAGAAAATTTAGGAAATGTTTGATTTCTTTATCAGCACCTTAATGTCTAATCAATCAAAATCAAACAGTACAGTATAATAGTATAACAAAAGTAATAGTATAATCATATAACATAATAGATACAGCATAATAGAATCATATTATAAAATAATAAAGGTTTGAAAATATCTAATTTATTAATAGAAAGTATATAAGCAGCCACAAGTAATGATAGAAGAACCTTGTTCTTAGGGAATATGTAATGACAAGACCCTTACTTTATATTGTTACTGAAATATTTGGTAGGAATACTTTAAGTGAACCAGGGGATGGTCAGAAAAACAAAAGCAAGGAGGTACAGTTGAGATTAAATCTCAAATACAGTTACCTAAAGAAGGAAGACAGCATCTTCAGAAGATTGTTGAAATCCTTGGACAAAGGCTGCCAGTGAGATTGTCAAGGGAGTCACAACCACTCACTGGACTTTGGTGCTGCCACAGCACAGGACTGCCCAAGAAGGTAAAGAAAAGTGGGCCTGTAGCTGTTTGATAAAAGGATGTCACTAAATTTCCTCATGTATCAATTGATAAACGACAGCTCCTAACTTTTTAGAAATACCTAAAGGTGCATATTGCCCACTGCTCTCTCTGATTTGCTGTCTCACACTTTACCAACTCTCCTCACAGCCTTCTTTGATATGACCTTTGATACTACCTACTAATCCACACCACATTAACATAATAATTTTTATTACAAATAACTGCAACAAACTTTTCAGTATTTTGGTCTCTGTCATCAGGAAGGGAAGGATTTCCTGCTCAGAGAAATACTTGTTTTGCTGATCAAAGCAATCAAGCAAAAACACAGAGGTCAGCTCTCTGAAAATCTTTCTGCCATCCAAAAATGCTACTGTGTTGTAAGCTGTGTAATACACTGACTCCAGAGACACACATATAAGACTGTAGCAGTTTATTATCTCTTCTTTGCCACTGCTGCTGAATGATGTCTCCCAAGCTGCTGCACATATAAAAAATACACATTTCTCTTTTAAAATGTTTTATCTTCACATTTAACTTTTAGTTCTCTTATGGGAAACAATATATATTAAGAGACTACTTCATAATTCACAGCCAGAGAAGGTTTTAGGCTCGAGTCTCTTACCACAGGCTGCATTAAAAGGAGCATTTTATAAAGACCAAGCT
The DNA here is from genome assembly GCA_003676055.1 of Chloebia gouldiae. NCBI lineage: Eukaryota > Metazoa > Chordata > Aves > Passeriformes > Passeridae > Chloebia > Chloebia gouldiae. Next base: position 39,227,639 of record QUSF01000007.1, read on the forward strand.
CAAACAAAAATCCATATTCTTTTTGTCCAACACTTATGTAAATGCCAATCCAGCTTCTTTTCCAGTGTATGTTTATGTGCTGTGAATTTGAAGGAAAAATGTCTGACGAGTATTGGAATTCTTTTTTTCTTTTTCCTAAACAGAGATCCAGGAAGATTTTATTTACTGTGTACAGGTGAAGCCTGAGAGAAGGGAACCCACGCTTTTTTAATTTTCAAACGGATCTTGACACAGACACAGGGAAACACCATACTGGGCTTGAATAGAAGCTGGTTTAGCAAAATTTGATTTACAGGAGAAAAGAGACAGAAGTGAGCCAGAAAGCTAACTCCTTAGGACATCTTCTCCGTTCCAGCAGAGAGCAGGAGGCGGCTGACAAACTCCCTGCACACGGAACACCAGACATGATTGTCAGTGTCAACCGACAACACTGAGCCGCCTGGCTGCTGTGCATTACTGAAACATAAGGAATGCGTTTATTCCATTACTCTCCCCTGGTTCCAGTGGTATTTTAAATTGATCTGTCAATAGACAAGTTTGATTATTCTAGATACTCTTCATTAGTTTACGAAGTTGATACTCCCACTGGTCAAATTAAAAAAAAGAGCCCCGACTTTACATATGTTCTTTCAACCTGAAATTTTCTTGCATTGTAGTAATGCAGTTTGCAATGCTATAGTTGGACAAATAGATGAAAAAAATGCTCCAAAACAAAGCATAGCAAATAAAAAAAATATATGCAGATGAATAAATCTCCTGTTTTCCAAAATTTCTGACAAGAAGTCCCCTACCTATCTTTACAAATACTACAAAAAGTATTTTTTAAAGTTATGCAGCAACTCAAGATTCAGATAAAATGGGTTTAAGATGTAGGTGTTCAGTATTTAGTAAAGATTTAAATAAGCATCTGAAGGATTGTATCAGTTCTACAATGTGCTGTGCTGGCAGGTTATAAATAATGTATTGTTATTTTAAATAATTTTAAAAATGCCCAGAGGTAATGATAAGGTTTGTAAGGTTTGTACTTAATTCAAAACAAATGAATTACTTTTTAGTTGGTATGTTCTTAAGAGAATTGTGGTATTTAATATTAATTGTTTGTTTATGAATTAAAAATCTCTTCCTGGGAGACCCTTTCCTACTGGGAGAAATTAAAATACTTATTCATTTTGAAATGGAACATGACACATTACTGAGTTATCTAGGACCTGCAGGCACACAGAAAAGCCCCACCAAATGCTGTACTCATTGCTCTGCCCAGCAAGCTCCACATTATGTAAACTCCTTTTATAGTGTCCAGAGTTGTGAAAAAATGCCAGAAATAGTATATACATTTCCCTACATTTAGTCACCATAGGACTATATGCTTTAAGGAATTTAATTGTTCAGTATTGTTTACTTCAAATTAAAACAAATAAAACATCAGTGATTTATACAGTCCCTCATTTAAAAAGCCATACATTCTTTCATGTAATAGGGCAAATATTTTACACAAACTACAGTGGTTTTGATTTACTATGTCCATTAAATGTGATGTGAGTGCCCTACTAATTCTAAAACTGCAGCTCTGAAAAATCCCATGTAGGGTCAATTTTGATGATGCAACATATAATTGCCTATGTGCATTAGGTTTTAAATATGACTCATCCACACTCTCCTAGCCATGAATAGTCATATCTTTTATTTCTCCACACGCAAAATTGAATCCAGTGTGCACAGTAACTTTGCAATTTCCCTCCAAATGCATTGAGTGGATTGATTTTGATTTTGTCTGTGCTTTGTGTTTACAATCTGGCTGAAAAATAGTGATTAGAGAGTCCTCTCAAAGTGAACAGCTGGAATTTCTTCTGAAGAAGAAATAAAAATAAATAAATATAGCTGTCATAATATGTTGTCACAAACTGCATTCTAACAGAAAGGTCATTTGGTTTATTAGTAAATATGTTCTGAGGCAAAGATAAATTTAATAGAGAAGTAATAACTGATTTCAGCCCCTGTTGATGTCTGACCAAAATAGCTAGAAGGGCAAATGGTGTGAATGTCAATTTTCACATGATCGTCCTCTAGACCAGATAGCATGTAATTATAGGCAGCTGACCACAAATGTGCAATTACAGTCAGTGGAAGCTGAAGATATGTTTTATCTATTTAGAAATGTTTTTTTTTTTATTATTTTACAATTTCATCCTCTGTACTAGAAGCTGTCTGCAGTAAGAAGTTCTGGAGAAAAAAGCATTACATACTTCCAAGTTTGTATGTTGCTATGGAAGGGTTTGCTTAGATTTTTTTAAATTCATCTAACAATTTTTTGGCATCAAAAAAACAGAGAAATTTCTTTTTCTTCTAGTACCAAATAATACCAAAAAATACCTGCTTAGGTACAATAGATAAAAATAATTAAGAAGTTCATGCAGCAGCAACCCAACATGTACTTTAAATTGTAAACATTCATCTGGACATTCTGCTGGAAAACAGAAGTACCACAGGAGGTAAATAAGGTGGAGTTAGAGAAGAGCACTTCCTTAAGAGCAGGCTGCAAGCACTTGCTGAAGTCACACTTCCACGTGAGGTTCTTACAGTTGCTATGGGGATATAGAGTGAAATGTAAAGTGATTGTGCCTCATAAGGAAGGAGGTGATCCAGGAGGTGGAAACTGCAGATGGTAGCAGATAGCAAGTTGTTAAACTGGAATCTGTATCAATGGATTTCAAACTTTCTTTGCCTTCTGCTTTTTGGTGCAGAGTGTCCAGAATCTCAGACAGGTGAGAAAGAAGGGAAAGGAAGGAAAGGGAAAACAATCTTGCTTTGTGTTGCCCACTGCCTCTCACGCCCCTGAAGGTCTCTCTGGCGATCTTCCTGAGGTCAATACAGCATTCTGTGCTTTGAAATATGAACAGTCCTGGTTTAAGTGGCATTTTAGAATATGGTGTTGTGTTTGCAGAGTGTTAGCAATCAGAAAATATGAAGAACTTGCATGTAACTGAGAAACATGCACCCGTGTAATGCGTATTCCCTAAAAAACATCTGTGCTCGCTAAAGTCAACTTCTCATTTGACAATCTTTCTGCAACTACAATGTTTTCAAAACCCTCTATTTATATTTTGCATTGTTTTGGGTTTTTTTTTTCCACTATTTAGTAACTGGAGGTCCTTACACTGAGAAGAATGGTTTGCCTTTGAAGCTCAGAGGCACCTTTTCTTCTCCAGAAGTGAGCAATTATCAGGAATGAGCAATTATTCCCTGCAATTCTCTCACTTCTGTTTCCTTCCGCACTACAAAGTGAAATGAGAGGAAAAAGAGGACAAAGAAAACTTCTCTGTGTTTTAGCAAACATTATGACAGAAATGAAATTTCTGATTCTAACTTTGTACTTTATTTGCATAATGGAGCCTTCAGTCTTAACTGCAACATTCCTAATGCCTTAGAGTGCTATTATGGTCATTAAAAACCTCATTAACTAGTCTAAGTATTGACTGGCCTTTGAGATTCCTTCAGCTACCTAAGATATCTGCAGAAAGCTGGTAGCCACCACAGAATCCGAGAATCTGATTTGGAAGGGACTCACAAGGATCTTGGAGTCCAACTCCTAGCCCTGCACAGGGCCATCCTCAAGAGTCTCACCAAGTGCCTGAGAGTATGTTCCAAACACTTCTTCAACTCTGTCAGGCTTGAAATCTATGTAACACCTATTATATATGGGACACCTGTATCCTTCTTGGCAGAAGATCAGCTGGGATACCCCAGGGTATCCCTGAGTGGCACTGGATGCTTACAGACATGTGGACAGTTAAAATGACTTCTTGGACAGTTAAAATGACTTCTCCTTTCCACAGACTGTAATGGCAGCTCGAACACCAAACTCACAGAGCTACACAAAGTTCACCCTGCAATGCTGAGCCAAGTTTAAATTAAATCTCCAAGTCTCTGCAATCACTTCATTTCACTATATACCAGCAAAAGAGCCAGAGGAAAAAAAAAATCAGCAGGTTTTGCTTAAACAAGGCTTTCAAGGTTTAGTCCCAAATGTTGTTGTCTTTTTTTACAGCAGAAAGGTATGTAAGAAAACTAATTAATTTTTTCTGTCTTATCAGCTTGCACAAATAGTTTTTTGTAAAAAGCTACAGTCACTTTTTGTCACATTTAATAATGCCTGCTGCTATGTAAAGTTAAATGTAATTTTAAAAATTACACACAGAGCTACCACTCATATTCTATCAATGTTATTTATTCTCCTAAATACTTTAAATCACACAAAATGACTCTGGTCATACGTCCATTACTTCTGTAAACAAAATCTAGTCATTTAATTACCCTTTCCAAAATGTAACAGAGTAGACTGTATTGCTAAAATGCTTCCTTCATTCTTTGGCGATTTTATTCTCTAGTAATGCATGCCATTGCATTAAGCATAATCTACTCTGTTGTAAAATTAATGGCTTACTGTTTTCTTTGTTTCTGGCTGTAAAACTAGTGTCTTACTTTCTTCTGTTGGTGAGTGTTTGTTCACTGTCTCTGGAGAACATCTTCAACCCTTGATTATCTTTGTTCTGATCAAAGGAGCAACCTGGAGGATGTTTGGGCTTTCTTACAGGAGGACCACATATCTTATTCACCTAAAAGGAAAAACAGCCACAAGAAGGAAAGAACACATATAAGCAACAATTGTTATGCATCTCTCAATTCAGTTTCACTACATTTTAACAAGAAAGAAAGAAAGACTAAGCTACGAAAAGCATAATTAATTATCACACTGTGTAACACTGTATCCCTAATGAATGCAGCAAACATATAATTAGCAATTTTATAGTAGAAAAAAAGTAGTAAAAGCATTTCTTTTTTAAGGGATACCAAGTGTGTAAGAAAGTCACCATGTATTTTATTGATTGTGGTGCTTTTTTCCCATAAGGAAAAATTTCCCATATTTTTATGGAGACTGTATCAGTATCCTCAGAGAATATCAGCATATTTCTATTTTTTCTTTAATGTATCCCAATCACATTTTTAGTATGCATTGAACTTTGCACCTTCTTTCAGGGTTCATAAATTATTATGGCATGTTCAGCCCGGCTACACAAATATATAGTGGACAGTTAGCATGGTGGAAACTTGCATTATAACAATGAAAGACATTAAGGTAATGACCCAAGATGTAAGTTTAATGATATTGGACTATAGATGTTGAAAATACCAAGGAATTTTATGTCCAGCTTTCTGATCTAGATGTCAACAAATAGAAATTCACATGAAGTCTTATTTTCTTCTTTGTAAAATGTGATACTGAACATAGTATCACATGGTATGTCCTATGACAGAGGACATCACATTCATAGCTCATTATTCTTCCTAGTCATTGAATAAAAAAATTAGCAATATACATATATTTATTAAATAAGACATAGTTATGCTTGTAATCACATCTGACAACATATATTAAGCAGACTGAACAGCATGCATTTGTGTAAGCTGGCACTGGTGAAAAACTAATACTATTTGTGATTTATGAAAACTTGGAAGTCATTAGGTAGTCAACTTTTAGAGAGGAAAAGGGAGAGAGAAGATCAATGTGGCCTCTAAGGCAGACATCCAATCTTGAAGCAGAAACATATTCAAAATGCTACCATGTAAAGGAAGGCGTGTATGCTACACAACAAGGATTACTGTTTCCTATTTTATATTCCCACACGTAAGCACAGAGACAGCAAATAAATCTCATTTTTAAGTCATCACACATTAAAGAGAGAAATGCAAGTCTTACAGACCATCTTTCTAACTAAGAGCGCCTGTAGAGCTGGTCAAGAAACACATTTAAAATTTAAAAGAGAATAAAACACATTTCATTTTAATGAGTTTGTTGTCATGCATGTTGTATGTGGTGATAATGAAAGATTCACTGAACGCACTTGCTTAGGTCAGTGAAAAGAAGAAAGAATCAGCATTATTACTACATAAGAACTAGTGTTCACCTTATGATTTGAAATTGAAGGTAAAGTTGAAATTGAGTAGTCCTTTTAGGCTGTGGTTCACATATCACAACACAGGCAGCCAAGTTATAGTTTAGACCCCCTCCAAATGACATGCCCGAATTTACAATTTGCCTGCAAGACAATCATCTCTGGATGTATGGCTAACGTCCTTTCAGGGACTGCACTTTGAACACCACTTGAGGCATTCATCTCAATGTTTCTTCTTAGAGACAGTGTCTCTCTGGACAGCATCTTATTACATTCCTTCTTGTCTTCAAATTCAGTTTCAAACCTCCTTCACTCTATTTCCTCCAGTAAAGCATTTCCCACATTAAAGCATATTCCACAAGCTTAACTGGATTCCCTATTTCCCCCCCTTATCTTTACACCTTTTCGGTGCTTCACACATCCTTACGCAAGTTTGCTCCTTCAGTGCCAGCCTCTGCAGCAGCTTATCACATCAGCCTCTCTATGCCAATATAATGGAGATATACCAGAGACACAAAATGTTTCCATCATTTTATTTGTCTCACTTTTATCATATTCTTTTGTGCTCATTGATGTGACACAGGGAACATTGTGCTTATGATCAGCTTCTATGACAAAGCAACTGATTGTTCAAGTTGCCTCAGTTCCAGCTTCCCATACACTCTTCAGCTACTGTTTGCCTTACCAAAAATAAAAATAAGGTTTAAAAGAGAGTGAGAGTCAGATTCAGGTGTTTGGGAAGGAGGCTTTGTCTCATGACAGGCCTGGGTCAGGTGTGTAGGGTGTTGCAGGTCTCAGGTGCCTTGTACATCTGAACAAGGCACCTTTGCTGTCCAGGTGCTCGCAGAGCCTGACTGCAGGGTGAGAGCCTGTGGGGAGAGGAGAAGCAGGGTGGAGGTGACCTGCTGGCTAATGCAGCCCCTGAGCAGATGAGTAACAGTCCTTCCCTTCAGGGAATAAAAAAAATTAAAAAAGAGAAAGACAAAAATAAATAAAATGCCCCCACCAATAATAAACTGAAAAAACCTCATATACATTCACCTTCACCAGGAAAACAAGAGAATCCACAACTGTCCATGTGTTTTGAATTTACAGCAAAGTCTCATTATATTTTGCTCTAAAATGAACAAAAAAAAAAAAAAAGAAAATCAATAATTTTTACAGTCATAGTGCCTTGGAATATGGATGGTTCTTGTAGTATGTGTGGTGTACATAAACAGTTCTTTCAAAGTACTGTTTTACAGTCTTTCTCTGTTCTCTGAGTCAATGTCTCAAGAAATGCAAATGCATTTGAAATAGGAAATTTGCATTCACTGATACATATAAATACAAACCTCAGTTTCAAATACAAAATCTTGCTTAAAAATTAATCTTGGGCAAACTTTATATATAAAAATAGCATTAAAAAACAGTAATTATCTGAAATGTCTTTTTAAGAACTTTTTTTTTCCCCAGTGTTGGAAAATCCCCATAATTCTAACAAAAAGCATTTGCAAAGCCCCACATACACCTCTGCCATTCTCACAAAGATATGCATGACAGTAATCATACTGCTGAGAACTCAGTTCTGTTAATGAGGGCAGCAGCACAAAATTCGCTCTTTCAGCCACTCACTTATTCAGACACAGTTTCTGAAGGATGAGCTACTTCAGCATTTACAATGGTCATGTCAGCATCTCTGTAACCTTTCTCATATCTGTGATATTTAAACCTCTGGGATCACTGGCTTTGTATGATGTTGGTTCTTCTTTCTGTGTCTGTACACCATGCTGATATTGATCACCCAGATGAACCCAGCCTGAGGTTTTTAAACTGTTCAGTAGTATCTGTCACTTTTATGTCATTAACTTCCTGTGCATGGCAAATTTATTTTTGCCTCCCTTACTAGTCCAGTCTTCATTATCAGCTGGTTTCTGCAGTAAACTTGTGCATATGAAAATGTCATGTACTCTTGTCTTGCCTTCAGGTGCCTGTTCTGTCTGTGATCCAAATAATTTGTAACTCAAACATTCCAGTATATAATTTCCCAGCACAGGGCTGATGACTGTCTAAAAACCAAATAAATACAGTTTCCATAATAATTTGTGCTTTATATTTTTTAATGCTTTCTTTATATCTACAGGAAGAAGTACATGAGATAAGTGTAACACCTAGTTGTATGTCTTGTGTTTTATGAACTATAGCCATTAGCTACAGTGTTTCCTAATTTTTAGTCTTTGCACTGCAAAATTAACCCTCCAATTGAGAAATCATTCAGTGCTATTATTGCCAGTCTTGGAATCATAACTTTGAGAAAAAAGCAATGCTCTTACTACTCTACTGAAGTAATAAATGACCATTTTGCAGCAATATCTGATCAGAATGTATTCTTACTGCCTTCCAGTGTCACTGGAATGGGATTTTCTCTGATTGTTTCCACAAACTGAGCATTTTTCTTGGCTTCAAAACCAAAAGAGTGTAAAGAATGATCCTCAAATGAAATGAAAAATAGAAACGTGAAACAGAAAAGTCATCAGAAGAAGAATTTAGTGAGATAACTCTCACTGAATTTCAGGAAGAATTAAAGACTTCCACAAAATTTTAAAACAGGCAAGCCTCAGTAACTTGCTAGGATTTTTTCTTTTTTTTTTTTTTTCATTTTTGAAACCTTCTTAAATACCACACAGTATTTAAGAAACCTCAGAAAATTATAAAATTCCTGATTTTCACAGTTCAGACAAATCTATTGTCATTATAGTCAGCATGCTATTATTACGCACAATTTGTATGCCACAGTATGATGACTGAGTTAATTAAAAGCTCTTGTAATAACCATGCAGTTAAGTTGCAATTAGTGCCACACATGAACTTTATGGCACTTTGATTTTGCTTGGTGTGGTTCCTTGGAATGCCTACTTATAATTACTCACAGTTTGGAAAACTGGAGCATTATAAACCTTTGCATTTAAACAGGGCTGCACAATGATGGGAGCATCACAGCAATAATGGTTGGACATTGTCCTCTAAGTTCAGACACTCAGTATGAGAAATGTGTCACATTCTTTGTTTTGGTTTTGGATTGTGCCTTTTGCTCTTTTTCCCCCACAACACAAATGTTTTTTTCTGACCTCAGCATTTCCACCAAAATCATTTTACACCAAATGACTGAAGCAAACAATGCAAAGTCCTGTGATGCACTTCAAACTAGATTTACAAAGTCTCAGTAGAATCAAGTTTTAAATGCCTGCATGGACTATGGCCACAGTGATGCCTTGAAAGTCCGTGAGACTGGATCAATCTAATTAACACCTGACACATACTCCATCTACAGGAAATCCTTAAAATATATACATACATGTATCAAAACCTTAGAGTGCTTGCTAAACCTACCAAAAAACCCCATGAAATAAACTTTTTAAATGAAGTTTATTTCATGTTTTCAGACTCCTGATTCTCATACCCAGCCAGATCTGAGTAAAAGACCAAGAGGTTTTGTACCCAGAGAGGTGTCTTCTCCCATTCCTCGATGCACAACACAGTCTAAGTGACTAGCTATGACATAATCTGATTTTATTTAATGCATGTTTTAGCTAGAGATTATTCTGGTGGCTTTAAATTCTAGCTTTCAGATCACAAACTTGCCATATTCCTTACAGTTAAATCCGCTCAAACACTCATGAGCAAATGGACAGCTGAAATCTAACAACCCTAAAATATAGAATGAAATATCACACTGGTTGGAAATCCATTTGTTACAAATAAAATTGTCGTTAATTTTCTTTTCCTTTCTAGAAATACAAAAGGAATACTTTCTTCTAGAAACAGATTTTTGATGAGTTGCCAGCATTTGCAGCACCAGATTACTAATCAAAAATACCAAAGATTTTGATCAAGGAAAATAATGCATTACACTGCTATAGTTTCCCTGGTTTGTATTATTTCAACTAAACCACGAGAGGGAGCATCAGTATTTCAGTATTCCCAAGCACTTCAGCAGCCTTCTATTGGGGGGTTTTAGGTTTTTGTTGGGTTTTGTTTGTTTTTTTGTTGTTGTTGTTGTGTTTGTTTGGTTTTTTGTGTTTTTTTTTTTTTTTTTTTGCTTGGAACAGTTGCCCATTTAATCTCAAACTTCTGTTTCAAAAAAAAAAGTATTTTGATATATGAGAGGGCACACATGGCGTGGGAGATTCAAGTATTCTCTATCAAGACAAAATCCAAGGTTTTGAAAACAAGGAGAGCCAAGCATGAGGTAATAAATATTTGCTTTTCCTTCAGAACAGGAAAAATATTAATATGCAATCATTAATGTGAGGAGAGACTGATGAAGTACCAGGTTTGCAAGCCAGAAAAACCATGAAGAAATTCTGTATTATTTTTTTTGCTTTCTTTCCAAATTTTGTCTTCCTTATCTGTGACTACTTGACTCTAACAATATGTCTCTGACACAGGAAAATAAGCAAGTTCTGGAGTTACAGTGGCGAATGACAAGATTCATACCTACACTTAAGCATTTTACAGAATCTACAGAAGTCCATGACAAGTGAGGAGGAAAACATTGTGGAAAAAAGCCTAGAAAATTAGACACTTAGAATAATACCTGCTAAAATTACTAAACAATTTAGAATCCAGTGTAAGACAAATCTCAAACAGACCTGCCAGCTAATGATATTTTCCACGAAATTTTATTCAAAATTGAAATTGAAATTTCAGGTGATACGCAAAAATCTGCAGCTATAATTTTTCAAGAGAGATAGAGCTGGAAGTGGTTTCAAGCTCAAAAAGGACAAATCCAATTCAAAGAAAAATTGTGGAATATAAGAGTTTGTCTCACACCCAAGCAGGTGGTATTGAGGGAGAAGAAATGTAAACTGCAGATGCACAGAATGCACACCCACCAGCAAGGCAGTGGTAACCTCCCCTCAGGAAAAAAAAAAAAAAAAAAAAAAAAGGATTACATGTTGGAAATAAAAGGGAAGTAATTTTCTGTGATATGTAAATTGAAGTACAATTTGGAGATACTGAACTAACAATGCCACTTGGTTTGGCACCATGCAGCACCACTTCCATGGGGAAATGTCCTATCCCTGGAAGTATTCAAGGCCTTGAATACCTGGTCTGGTGGAAAGAGTCCCTGTCCATAGCAAGGGGGTGGAACTAGATGATCTTTAAAGTCTCTTGCAATGCAAACCATTCTGTGAGTCTACAAAATCTTCCGTCAAGACCAAGGAAAGAGACAAAAATGCAAAGTGTTTGTAAACCAGCTTTGTAAAATCAGATTTTTTTCATGCGGTTTTGTAAAAGACTGCTGTTCAAGCTGTTGGATTCTAGGAGTCACAGTCCCCAACTTTCACATGACTGAGACTCGTATCTTCCTCTTAATACTACTTTTATTAAAATCAGTAATCCTGTCCAATTTCTTCAGAACTCTGTTCTCATTTCTTATCGACATTTAACTATCCGTGCTTTCCTTCATAATTTTGCATGTTGGGGATTGCAAAATGAAATCTAAGAGCCCATTAAATATGAGCTACTTAATATACTTTTAATTTGTGTCTTCTGGTCTTTAATCACTGAAATTGTAAATGGTTTTAATTCTGCTGCTCCATTCATGAGGGACTAACACTCAGCAAGTCTGGCAGCAGAAATAGTTTCTCCTCCTGAATGAAGCTGGAAGGAATGTTTTTTTTTTTTTTTTACTTTAAATTACTTAATGTCAGGGGAAATCCGAATGTTCTTAGCCAAGTTACCCTGTAGCCAGAACACAGCACTGCCAGTTCAAACCGTTCAAAGGCAGTTCAACAAAAACTGCTTCTTATGAGAAGCTGCCAGCTCTCCCAATCCAAGTCTGCTTCAGTGGATGCCAGGGTGTTTCATTTATGTTCAGTGAAAACACTCCATAGTTCTCCTCCAAAAAGAAATTATATAAAACCAGCAGTAGCCCTTTCCAAAGATCAGCTGCTTGTGTGTAGTTGGACTGATTTATTTATGCTTAATTCAAATATACTTTTTTACTCTTTATTTCTGCGTGCCCAGCAAATACAGCTCTGACACAGAGCGCTAACATTCTGCTGCCTTGTAGGACACAGGCAGAATTGTACTTTAAATCTAGGTCTAAGATTATCCAGGGTCACCTGTGTAAACCAAAAGAAATTCTGAAGAAATGTGACTGTCAATGAAAGCAGAACTGGGGGTCTGTAACCTTTATCAGGCACGTAACTCACTTAAAATAAAAAAAAACATATTTCAATTTACAATATATAAAGAATTAGTGAAAGCAAACCAAGTTGGTTGCATCAGCATATCTGCACAACATATTTAGACTTTATTGCAGGCTGCAATTTATGTTCCAAAATTGTGAAGAGCAGAGCAGTTTTGTTAGCAAAATTCTGTAACAGAAGTATGTAAGCTAACAAAATCATGTCCTCTTAAATTAACAGTCAGAATGAATACATTATTTAATTTAGCATTAGACACTGTCAATAACTCTATAATTGGAGGATCACCTTTTCATGATAATAAGAATCAAAAAAGTCAGAAAAAAAAGGAGGGGAAACCCACTATCTAGTTAGTATTTCAGAGACCCTAAGTGTTTCTTCCCCATTCCAAACTGCAGCATACAAAATCAATGTTTCTGCTTCCTGTATCTGTATATTAAGTGTTTCAATGGGTCCTCACTCTCTTTGTACCTGGGAAAAACAGTTTTCCTTTAAGACTTTTGCAACATACAAGACAGTCACTTATTCACACATACTCATATCATTTCAGAGACCAAAACAGTCCAGAAAGCTCATTTGCTTCAAACTCCCTGGATTTGCCCTGAAAAGTTTTTCCCTTACAAGGAGTTGGGAGCGATTTAAAGGCCAACCAAGATTCCAGGAGTCTGCTCAGCTCAGTACCTCGCTCTTCGTGAAGTTATTCTGTTTCATAATGAAAAACTAAGAGCAGAGAAAAAACACATATACAGCTTACTGAAACGACTGTTAGTGTTCTTCTTTACATTTGTTCATGCCTTCTACTCAGCTTTGGGAAAGAGGGAAAAGTGTTCTTCCTTCTCTTTTTGCAAATATGAAGAATCAGATCGCAGTACTTCAGTCTCTCAGAGAATCTTTCTCACCTTCAGTCCAAGTGCCTGGTAGGCACATTGAGACGAACCTGCCATTGTGCCAAAGCAGAGTTAGATATCTATCATATCACCTAAACCCAGACCATGATGGCAGCCCAGACTGCTTACTCTGCATTTGTCAGGCCTCTGAGTCCCCATGCAGTCAATGAAAAGAGAAAAGCCATTTTAAATCTCTGCATCTTGCCCAAATTTTGCCTAATCTTCTGTTATTAAAAAAAAATGCTAAAAAAGGCAAGGTATATTAAAGATCCTACACTTTCCTGACATACCAGATCTCCATCTTAAAAAAAGAAATGCAGCAAAATTGAACAACTTAACATGTTTCAAGTAATTTCAAATTGCGAAGCAGGTTCATTCAAAACACATTAAATCCGAATGCATAATGCATCCATTATATACTCTTACATTATTTACTTGGCAGTCTAGATTGAACACATCTCATTTAAACCTGCACTACTTAGCACTGTTTGCCAAAGCCAGGCGTGTGTGTTGATAACTGTGGTGGGTTGGACTTGGATAAGAGCCAAAGGCCCACCCAGCTGCTCTTTCTCTCCTCTAAAGAATAAGGGGAAAGAAATAAGAAGCTTGTGGGTCAAGGTTTAGACAAGGAGATCACTCACCAGTTAAAGTCATGGCCAAATAAGCCTCAGTTTGGGGAAGACTAATTTTGCAAATTAAAAAGGTATTATGATGGTGGGAAATAAAGTTCAGACTAGACACACCCTCTTCCTATCTCCTCCCTCCTTCATCTCAGTGTAAATCTCATTCCTTCATTTCCAGCTCTTCTGTTACCCCTCAGTCCCCCAGGTACTGCAAGGGGCTCGGGGCCTGGAGATTGTTGACAGCCCAAAATACTTTGAAGGTGCAACTGCAGCACGTACAAGTAACTCCACAGTGGGAGACACAGGGGAGGAATCTGGGTAATTCAGCAAATGAATTTTTAAAAAAGCACTTTTAAGAACATGACATGAATGGGACACTGGATTTGAATGTCTTCTCACCAAAGGTGAGAAATATGTCCTCTGTCATTTCCAAAAAAAAAAAAAGAAAATTGGAAAAAAGAAGAGGCATAGAAAAGGATGTACCTTGAAAGTGCTACCAAAAGCTGAGATACTATATATTTAAATTCTGAGAAGCTAAGGAACATAGCAATTTATTTTGCTTAGACAGTCATAGTTTCATGGTTTCATGTTCTGCTCTTATGAACTTGTTTCTTGATGGAAACAAGTGCTTTCAGTGCTTGCTGCACATCTCCTATTGTATCATAAACCTTAAAATAAAAGACAACCAAAAGACAACCAGGATATTATCAAGTGTATGTCCAGCAACATGTACATACTTTGTCTTTCCAATTTACACTTGAGTACAATGCCTGGATATATCAAAGGAGCAGATCGTAACCCAATTTTTCCACCATGTGCACATAACTATGCATGTATTACTGCCTCTGCCAATATTCTGTGCATGATTTCAAGCCCTGTTTCTACACATTCGAAAAACGGAGAACAACTGCACTGAGAAAGGACACCAGTTTTGAGAATAATCTAGCAACATTAGGCATACAACTGCCATTCCAACACACAGAATGCTCTGAGTTGTGGTTGCCACGATTTTTATGTTAAATGTTGTAGCACTTATCTTCTTGTTATTGGATAAACACTGATTTCAGTCACAAAAAAAAAAAAAAAACAGCATAGGGACTTATAGTAATATACAGCATATGGTCTGATACTTCGGGGTCAGACACAGCTGCTTTGTCCAGGTTCATGTCTACTTGAGTTTTGAGTATTTCCAAAGATGGGAAGTCCAAACCCTGTCTGGGCAACTCATTCCATGAAATTTTATGGGGTTTGATTTCTGCCTCTTGTCCAGTCAGTGAGAAAGGCTGAAAATAGCTTAGCTTTCTCCTCTTCAGTGGCTCATACCATGTATCTTTACACATTGATAAGATTCCCCCAAGCCTCCTCTTCTCCAGGCTCAACATCCCCATCTTTCTCAGCCTCTCCATATATGCAAGATGCTCCAGTCTCATATTCCTCTTTGTGGCTGGCCTCACTTCAGTCACTCCGTAACTTTCTCATAGTGGGCAGCCCCGAACTGGACAGAGCACTTCAGATGTGGTCTCAGCAGTGCTGGGAAGGGATGGATCACCTCCCTCAAACCGCTGGCAGTGCTTTTCCTAATGAAACCCAGGAGGCTGTTAGCCTTCTTTACTGTACAGGTCCATTTCTCATGTTCAACTTTGTGTCCTCCAGGAGAGGACACCTTTCTTTAAAAGCTGCTTCCCAGTCAGTCAGCCTCCAGCAGCTGCTAATGCATGGGGTTATTCCTCCCCAGATACAAGACTTTTCATTTCCCTTTTTCCATTTCATTTCTTTGTTAAACATCATCAGATTCCACTCAGGTCAATTCTTTAGCCTGCCAAGATCCTCTGAATGGCACAACCATTTGGTGTATCAGCTGCTCCTCCCAGTTTTGTTCTGTCTGCAGACTTGCTGAGGGTAAACTGTTCCATTACCCTGTCCATTAATGAAGACATTAGAGTATCTGCCCCAGTATCAACCCCTGGGGGTCAGGGCACTAATGATTTGCCTCCAGCTGTACTTTGCGCTACTGATGACAATCCTTTGGGCCCAGCCACCCACCCATTTCTCAGTCTTCCTCACTGTGCATTTTGACAGTTTCTATTTAAGGATATTGTAGGAGACAGTCTCAAAGGCTTTGGCAAATTTGCAGATATCATCCATTGCTCTACCCATATCCTATCAATCTGGCTGTCCTATTAAGGATGTCAAGTAGGTTAACCATTACTCCCAATAAACTTTTTCTCCGTTTGTTTCGAATATAGTTTCCAGGATTAGTTACTCCATCACCTTTCCAGGGATGGAGGTAAGGCTGACTGACCTGTATTTTCCTGTATCATCCTTCTTACTCTCTTTGAAGATATCACTTTATTATAGCAATTCTAGCTGTTTATAGCTAGTCAATTCCAGCACAAATACCCAGGACAAAAATTAAATTCTTATTTGTCAGTCAGAAGAACTATTAAATTCTTCTTTCTGCTAGCATCCTATGTCACTATAAAGACCTTGTTTTCTTTCCAGTATTAGACAGGTGACACCAAGACAAAAGTCCCTCTTAAGAGAATATAATTATGCCTGTGTTTTAGAAGACACATAACTTATTCTTTTCGGATTAGACTGAAAAGAATGGACTTGAGAGTGTCCACAATTTTGATATTTTTCTTGTCTCCAATTGTTTGGAAATCTCTTAGAACACAGTGAAGACATAGCACTTTTGAAAATCCCATTCTGACTTTTTGTAGGCTTATATTACATATATAAAAATACGTAGACGAATTTTACTAAACCTGTAGTACAGATTCCTCACTTCCAAAACAAGAAAATGCCAGATTTTTTTTTTTTGTGTGTTTCTGATTCCCCCATTTTTATATGCATATGTATCTTTTAGTATCATGGTCACATAGTTCATTTTCCTTCAGATCCCAAAATCATCAGTGCTCAGAATATCCAATGAACAACTGATCAATATTCTTTTTCATCTCTTTTATTCTACATTAAACTCAGACACCACTGATCTTTTGGGAATCAAGAACAAAACTTGTATGCAAATTTTGCAAGGAAGATTTAACTATAAAGCCCTGTGAAATTTAGCTTTTTCTTTTCTCCTTTTCCTTTCCCCTTTTTCTTCATTTTTGCCTGACCCCAGACCCCTTTCCTCTCCTCTCAGGTTCTCTGTTTCTTCCACCCCAATGAACCTCTCCCTTACGGGTTACCCAATGCGTGGCAGCACAAGCCTTCAAACAGCACAACAAAACTCTGGCTAAGAGCACAGACACTCCCTCAACCAGCTTGATCTTCAGATGCTAGGGCAGCAGGCATGGAGGCACAAGAGCGGGAACAGAGAACTGAGGATGGTGCCAGAGCAGGACTTGGGCAATCCAGGGTGACACTGGATTAAACTGATGTTGAATCACACTGTAAGTGACACTGGAGTGTTTTTTCCATGGCCTGGGGCTGTGACATTAATCCATACATAAAGGGAATGGAAAAATGCTCTTATGCTGGGGATAGTAGGCTCTATCCACACCAAAACTTTGTAAATCTTGCTGAAATCTCTCTTTGTCCTTGTCAGTCTTAACACTGACAGTGGTTTCAATAATAGAATGGGGGTGACATGAAACAATTTATTATAACTTGCAAACAGATTTCCATGGGTTTTCGTTTGCTTGGTTTTTGGTTTGTTGTAGTGTATTGGTTTGGTTTGGGGTTTTTAACATGTATGTAAGGCTTAAATGTGCCATAAAGTTCTTGTGCATTCATCAGGCTGTACAGTGCCCTCTGAGGGGATTTTCTTGGCTACACACAAGCTCAGAGACCTCCGCGTGACAACTCCAGCATGTGGCCAAACAAGAAGCACAGGATGAGTCTGCAAGGTGCTCTCTATCAATGGGCACTTGTTATCCAGTGTCTAAGAACTACATACCCTCTTCTTCAGATTAGCCTAATAATGCAATTGTTCTTGTTTTGTATGGTGCAGCGCTCTTAAGCTGCAACTACACTATATCTGCACAAGCATTCACAGAGATGTTTAATAAAAAATTTCTGTTCCAGCTAAAAAGCATAGGGTACACTATGCACTGAGCAATATATGGACATATACAGACTTCAGGAACAGAAGAGGCATTAAATATATGACAATATGTAGGTGTGAAAATACAGAAATACACGAATAGTTGCACAGCCCACACATCTCCACTAGATTCTGCAGAATAGCATCAAATAATGCACAGGTATCGAGATGATGAACAGGTGCCACACTTATTTGGCAGTCAGCAGAGCTGTGGGAGGCAGAACTAAAGGTGATTTTGGAACAGTAAGAAGAAAGGGAAAGACGAATTCCAGATGGACAAAGAGTTGGCACTGATCTGTTGACCCAAGCAGAAAAGAGGACAAGCTGTAAATTACTAGAAAAAAAAGAATTTTGTAAAAGGAAGCCATGCTATATAGACATTAGTGTTCTTTCCACAACACAGAGCTTGGAGCATGAATATACATCAGATTTAAATACTCCTGCAAAGTGCTAGAAAAAAAAATCCTTTACATATGGTTATTTACACAAACATAGCCATAAATGAATAAAAAGACTCACAACTACATGTATCATTAAGAAGGATACTCTATATATTGTCACATTAACACTTGCATAATTATATATGATGCTTCCAAACACTTAAATTTTTTTCTGTTCACTTCTTTAAAACTCACAAAAAGTAATGAAATTCTCTTTTAAAACTGCAGACTGCTGTGTGCCTAAGCAAACCATTATTTGCTTGTTCACAGAGTCACTTGCCTGTCTGTTAGAGTCACTGACGCATTAATTGCTTATCAAAACCTGAAACAGTTCATGAGTCACTCTGAAGATAAATATTAATGAGCCAATTTCAATGAAATTCCCCTCCTGTGCCTCTAAAAGCTGAAATACTATATTTATTAAATGTCAGAATTAAGTCTTTACAGCTAAAACATGGGAAAATATGAAATATACTGATTTGATCACCATGTTTCAAGGGATCATTGCATTACAGTCTTATTTGACCAAATTAGTGATCAAAGACAGAAAGTACTTGTCAATTATAATAGAGAAATTAGGTAAGAGATGTCTAGGTCTAGTGCAGTTGGAGTCAAAAATAAAGTATGTGGGTTTTGAAGCTGGGAAATGCTTCTATAAACACATCACATTAAAATTACAGATTATTTTAATGCAGCATTAGTAAAAACATGATCTTTAAACAAGCACATTGGCAACAAATATCATTACGTAAGAAATTTTAGTATCCCTTACATTGAAGGAAGGCATGGAGTTTTCAGGAATATCAAAATAAAGCACTATGTTTTGGATCAATATGGAATTTTCCTTAAGCAAAAACACTAAGTGGAGGGCTCTTCAGCCATTTAATTTTCTACTAAAATTCAGCGAAATATACTATTTTGGACTGTAAAAACTTTCATTTTGAAAACATGAATGTGCTGAGAGACTTTGAAGTCTGGGCCGATGAAACTTCACTGTTGAACATCCAAGTCTAAAACTTTTCAAATTAAATGACACAGGATGAAATAGGAAACACAAGTCCTTCCCTTGAACCCTTACTTGTGCTCCTGCACCTCAGCTGATGTCACATCACAGGGACACCTGGACACCCTCTTTAGGGTGTACTATAAAACTAAAGGCATCTCCGCAAACCAAGCTATCTGATCCAGTACTTAATACGGAATATACCACTGTTAGGGAAGTCTGAATGCAAGAATACAAAGAAAAAATGTGGATTAAACATAATACAGGAAAAATTTGGATTTTGGTAGTTACCCTCATAAATTAGCTTACATAGCTTTTTTCCCTTAAGTGTAGTTAAATGGTGTCCGCTTTCCATAGCAGTATCCTAAAATTCTTTACTTCACACATTCACAGCTAACAGAGCTCTCATACAACTTTTTATTTTCTCTTAAGTGTAAGAAAGGATTTATTTCATGTTACAAATGAACTGTGCTGCTTCCTCTGAAACATACCAATTTTCAAAATTATGGAAATAATGTATACAAAGTCATAGGTTCTTTAAGGCAGGCCACTAGTATCTAATAAAAGAATTGTTTAAATTTATCATAATATGCACACAAGATAACAATCAAACAATTTTCTTGTGTTCATGAAAAGTATTTTTTGTGCTGCCAGAAACTGCTTAGTCAAGTAAAGCTGATTCATCAGATACAAATGTGTTCCTCGCCATAAAAATGGCCAAACAAATAACAGCTATCAGTTATACTATTCCCGCTGTCATGTTTGCCCTGAGTGTGGATAAAACCAGCATCTTACCTGCTCAGATAATTCTGGCCCGTTGATCCGAGCCTGTACCAGAGCGTCATGCAGAAGGGAACGGAAGTTCAGCAGCACGTGCTCGATGCTGTGTGCTCCGCTCAGGGCTCCTGAGAGCTCCTCCAGGGACTGGATGTACCCCCGCCACTGGAGATCAACTTCTGCTACGCCAGCCAGGCAGCCTCGGATGATGCTGAGGCAGTAGCCCAGGCAGGGCTTGCTCAGCGCCAGCCCCTGGCAGTGGGGGCAGGACTGCATTCTCAGCAGAGCTCTGCTGCAGTCTCTGGAGAAGTGCAGGCGATCTGTTGTATTGATCACTTCAATCCCCAAATTCAGAGCCTGCAAGAAAGTCCGGCTGGGTAAGAGAGATCTTCCCATTTGTCCTACGGCCTTTTTGGGAACGTTGCCAAAGGGCCTGATGTGTCCTCTCGCTGCTCGGAGGCACTCTGTGTATTCCAGGGGAATGTCAGCCAGACCAGGGTTAATCACATGGTTGTAAACTACTGGAAACAGGGTGTCAAAAAATCTATTCACAAATTCCTCTGTGCTGACATCTGTGCCAAATAAGAGCCCAATATCTGTGAAAAACTCCTGCACATGCACAGTAGCCTCAGCAGCCATGTTTCTATACGCATTGCAGAAAAGTGTGCTCGTGTAATTCTCAGCCAGTCTGATGAGCATTTCAAAGGTTTCTGCAATAAATCAATAATTAATTTTAAAGTTTTTTTAAAAAAGAAATTAGAATAAGAACATAAAACAATTACATTAGGACAACTTACATGTATCCCCAATTAATTTTTACATTAGAATTTTTGAGGAGACAAACTTCTCACAAACTACAACTGTCTATTCTGTATAGGGAAGCACCTTACAAGTAATTAATAGTCCATATTTTCTTTGCAGGTTACAGCAAACACAACCTAAAAAAATATAAAAGGAAATAATTGTAAGCTTCATTATTAAGTTACAAAATATAGCAAAGTCCTATTGTATCTGTCTGTGTATATAAACACATGAGCTCTCTCATCTCACTACTCATTTTCCAAGTTGCAATAAACAGCTGAATGCTCTCAGTAACTCCAAGTCATTCCTCTTTACCATCCTAAATGGATGGGCAAAATTAACATTAAACAATATAAACAACTCTTCAATTCTATTAAAACTTAATAACTCTTAAATTTATCCGTTTTTATTTTGTGTCTTCCAGAGGAAGCAGATGTTCCAAACACACATGAGAGCATGATTTTACCCAGTGCTGTTTGCTCTGGCAACTGGTAGGGTCAAGACCTGTTTTCCTCAGGAACTGATGGATAATCCCTTGCTGAGTCTCCAGAACTGGATATTGAATAAAACCTGAACGGACAAACTTGCATTTCACACTTTAGGTGGTAATCCTTAAATACACTGAGTAGTGTTTAATAAAGCAGTTTAAGTATACTGGAAAAATATCCTCTTCTGACTTGATCTATGATTTGCAGGTAAGGAAAAACATCAAGCATTAAGAAAAAGAGCATTTACATTGAGGAATTCCCTAGATCTGCCTGAGAATGTTGCACTGTAGGGAAGGCAATGAAGCAATATATGGATCAAAAAGAAACTTGGCTTAGAGTTGAGAACAGAAACACAGAAAGACATATTACAAACATAAACCCATTTTATACACTGAATGGTTAAAACTCAGTAATTTTTATTTCAAGTTTTACAAGTTTTCATGTATTTTTTTCACATTCATATTTAAGTAAGACTGTAAAAATAAAGTAAGGAAAAGCATGAAGCAGTTAATACTGTCTAAACAGTGATGTTAAATACAGGCAGAATCAAATTGTGTGAAACCATGTCAAGCAATTTCTGAAGCAATCTGAAGTCTGCTGGTCAGTCGCTGAATGAAAGGTGTAGTAGAAAAACCAAAATAAATGCTAAAAAAACCAAGACTGGCTACCACATATTTAATAAATACCTACACCTAAGTGCCTTATATTATGATAAAAAGTTTGCTCAGGTCAGTGAAAGGATTCTTGCTGACTGCAGAGATTTTGAAATTGCATGCTTTGTGAAAATATCACATATACTTTGTATTCAGTCTCTCTTTTCTGCAATATAAAAGAGATACATGCTTCTAAATCATAATCATTCCTCTGCTATCTGTAAGTCGTAGTTTCATATTTCACACCCCTCTTAAATTGAATTTGCTGTTCTCTTTTCTATTCTTCTGGAATTCACACAAGTAATAAAAAAGTGTTGACAGCTTACAGTAAAGAGTCAGAAAGTGCATCCCACTTGTGTGGTTTCTTGGGGTTTTTTTCATACATATGTGAACATCTCCTTAAGTGAATTTCACTGTAATCATGCATAGATGCCAAATATCATAATGCCAAAGAGATAATGTCAAAAATCAAAGAGATTAATTTGTTTCAAAAGTCCTACTCCTAAAGTCAGCACCCTTCATGAAACTATGTTCCCACCAATGGAGACCTTTTCAACACAGAAAAGCCTCTTGGGATTATCCTGTGAGTTAACATCCAGTAGTGCCAGCTGAGTACCTCTGCAGCTCCCAGCACCTCCACCAGTGCCTCACACCTCATCGCTGAGCTACGGGAGACCCATTTCCTTCTGGAGACAATGAGGCACAACAAATCAGACAGGGTAGATTAAATTGATCAAGATGCCCACTTTAAAGCACCTGAACCAAGGATGAGATCTCCACCAGCTGAACAGGTACTTTGGACATCCAGCTCCCATGGAGGCACAGGAACACGGGAAACTAAATTACAGCCCTAAATTATTAAATATCTAACTATAACACATCTCATTTTGTGGGGGGAAAACAAGTAATGCAAAGAACAAGGAGTCCTACTACAGAAACTTTATTTAGTCCCATAAGAGTGTTTTATAGCATTTTTAATGGTAGATGCTATTTTTAATTGCCCTGTCCAAAAGGGTATGTGTATTCTGCAGGTCTTATGTCGTATCTGTAGGTTCTTTATAAAAATTTTGCATTTAAAATTGTACTAGATGGCTGTGCTGAGACCACTGAACTAAATTCTAGATATCTACCTATCACAGAGTTGACACTCCTTCATATAAAATCCTGGAGCAGCCCAGAAAAGGAAAGATGAAAAAATTAAGTAAAATTGATTCTTGGTTTAGATGGCTTAAAATAATAAAATGTGAAGAATATTAAAGCTTTTTTTATTTTTACTTTTCCTAGATGGAAACCATAAAGTCTGTGATCTAAAATGCATTTTACAATCCATGGCTGCAGTATCCTATCACCAAGTGCACAAATACTAGTTCGAAGAATAAATCATGCTGCATATGGACAATCAATAGATTTTACAACCTGGAATAAACAATAACAAATCTTTGTTACTGAACTATATTGCTGGGGCCTCAGCAATCCCCAGATGAATGAGTACAATAATCAGCTATGTAATTTACTGACATTTTCTGCCTTTCTAAATAGAATGTGATGATACTGGCCACTTGTGTTTACAATTCTGCATCATGTTGTTTAACTGTCATTTTATGATTTCTTACAGAATTTTTAAACTTCTTTTTTTCCTACTGGCACATTTTCTACTTTATAACCATGGCTATTTCAGAGATTTGTTTTGCTTTCAAAAAATTTGCTGACTGACAGCAAATCATACCTATGTTTACTTTCAATACTGAATAGCACCTTATGATGGCAGTCTGTGTCATTTACAACACATTCTGAAACTTCAGTGACAAATCAAGTTATACGGGTTCAATTCTGGAACCAATACTGCAATGTGTTTATCTTTTAAATCTATGGGCTGAGACTAACATAATCAGCATTAATTACTCAGCAACATAAAAGAAGTGATGATTTTTCAATAAGTATAAATTGATACATATAAAATACATTTTAAGTATAACTAAGATGAGTTAGACAAGCTCCTTCTATTATTATAAAATGATTTTTTTAATCTTCAGGGAGAGTGTCTCTTATCTCCGTAATTTATAAGATCTTCATATTAATTGCTATACAATATCCTATAGATATTTTGTGCAATCCTGCTATTAATAATTTCTAGTGTTTTCTGCAGATGACATGTCAATTTTGTTTTTCTTTGGTGAAAATTAAAATGGTTGTTTGTACACTCCTAAATCAAATTTCAAGGTTGTAAATATTTTAACCAATTAATTTTTTTAAAGAATAGCAATACTTCTCTTTCTGATTTTACTAAAAACAAAACACAAGGCTAGAAAATTTGTAGATGAGAACTTGTTTGTTTTTTCAAACAAGCTGGCTTTTTAGCATTTTTTTTTTTGGTATTTTAAGCACTTTTTCAGCTGATACTTCATACCAGTACATATATACATTATTTTTTTATAATAGTGTGTTTAACAAAGTGATTACAAAGTGATGTAAAAATTACTATCAGGTCATTGCTTTAAAGGATTTGCTCTCTTCCTTTAGCTTTTCAGTTCCTTAGAGCCATGGGTAGTTCTAAAATTACAAAGAAGTTCCAAGCTATCAGTTAGTCCAGTGGATAAATGGGTTTAAAATAAAAATCAGAAGTATACACATGACTTGTTTACTAGAACAAAGAGAACAAGTCCAGTTTTTTATTCCTGGACATTAATGAGATTTAATGGAAATGTTGCACAGAATGACATTCTATTTAGCAAAACTGCCTTTCATAGTCCAGAGGAGCCTGGACTATATGAAGGATCAGCCCATAATATACAGGAATCAATAACTAAATCCAAGCAAACCCAGAAAAGCCTAGCAATGTTATAAATTTATTATGATTTGAAAAAATTGAATGGGAAAGTATTGCCAGCTGCCATTGATGTTCAGTGATCTTGTAAGTTTTCCTTCTGCTTATAGGTAGCACAAATAAACCGGAGGCATCATACTCCCTCTTCTAAAGATTTATAGCATAATCAAATGTACCTTGCATATATTGTCCTTCTAAACTCACAACAAATGTCTGAGGTACAAGTTACAGCCAGGTAAGCAAAAGGCATTCAGAAGTTATGAAAAAAAAAACAGTGGAGAAGAATTCATCCACCCAGCATTACATTCATACTATCTTTGTTTAAAATACATCAATCAGAGAACTATGTATAGGTAGGAAATTCAGTGTAGCTATTCCTATTTACAAAGTGACAGATATAATGCAAAATCCCTGAATCGCTTACCATATCAGAAAAATGAGCTGGAAGAATCATGTCTTCAAGACATATAAATGAACTATAAAGAATGAACTCATTAGGGTTCATTATAACCTGTGAAGGTTATATGGGGGTAGGGTAAGTGCCAGTCAAATAGATTTGAGTCTCACTGAAACTGCTCCTCATTAACACATATTTCAAATTAACCCATTTCACAGATGCAGACTCACCAATGAAGTCAGTAAGAAAACAGGTATAACACATTAAACCTGTAGCATAACCAACTTTGTATTGCCAAAGGATAGCGATGCACCTCAGGCTTTCATAGCTCAAAGTATACTCATAAAAAATTTTAGAGTTTGCCAGAGCTTGTTTGGCCTTGAATTTAATTTAGCTGTCTTTGAAAAAAACCACAAACATTCAATAAACTTGAATTAGAATTGGTTGGCCATTGCCTACGTTGTTCTATGTTCAGTAGCATATTATTCATATACTTAAGGAGTTTCCTACATATCCTGTGATTTTGACTTTGGTTTAGTCATATTGTATTTTTTTTTTTTAGTTGGGGATTGTGATGGGGCTTTTTTTTAGCATCAGGACACAAGGAAGTTGGCATAGGACAGCTTTAGTTGGAATATTAATAGGAATTAGCAATCATACATAATCATACATAAATTCAAGCTATAAGCATTATTTACACCAAAATGAACTGTTGCACTTTGAAATGAAATAGCAAATTATCTCAAATCCATATGTAAGATGTGTTCTTCTTTTTTCCTCCCAAAGAAATTATGAGGACTCATAAGAAACTCATTCCCAAGTTAACCAATACATAGAATGAAGAGAAATGTCCAAAGCCAGGTAAGATGAATTTCACCCATTTTCGTGCTACATCTTTTTACTAATCTGAACTGGTAAGTGTACTTCTCACTCTTTTTTTATAATTGATTCAATATCATCACACAGTGTTAATTTTTGCTGACTAAA
Organism: Chloebia gouldiae; assembly: GCA_003676055.1. NCBI lineage: Eukaryota > Metazoa > Chordata > Aves > Passeriformes > Passeridae > Chloebia > Chloebia gouldiae. The sequence continues at coordinate 39,253,715 of QUSF01000007.1, forward strand.
CCTAACACAAACTATATTGCAATGTAGAATTTGCTTTCTAAATCAATGTATTTAGGTGTGTTTTCCTTTCCTTCTCAATCTTCTCAGCTATGAATTTGAGAAACAGCCCTGCAATGAAAAAGGTCTCAAGTTCCAGTGATTTGACACGATGATCCAAATCTTGTAATTTGCTTGGGGTTTTTTTGTAGTTTTTTTTTCTAGGTTTTTTGGTGTTTTTAGGGAGGTTTTGTTGCTTTCATTTTTTGTTTCAGTTTTTATTTTTCAATAAAATGTTGGAATAAATTCACTTTTTATCCAGTTCTTTGGAGTTACATTAATTTTTACGACTTAATGAAAATCATCACAATTGATTCAGAAGATTCTTTTTGAACTTTTCAGTGAAACGTGCTGCTGTTGATTTTAAAATATCTAGCCTTTGAATTTGCTATTTAATATACTCCTAGGTAATAAGCAGAATGTAAAGTATCTAATCTTACCTCAACAGATCATATTTTAATAGTGAATGTCTGTCCTATGAATGAAAGAATGAATGAATAATGCAAGGTTATAATTTTATCTAGTTATAAGGAGTGATTCCACTTTTCTCTCAAAACTGTTCTTTCCTTTTCTTTTCAGTCTGGTGTTATCCTTTTAATAGTGATGACTATGAAACCATTCATCTTGTCATTTTGGAAGCAACATGAACAGATTGCTTTCTATGGTGCCAGAAGAAGAAATAACTAGCAATTAACAGAGCTCAACCAAACCATTTTTTTTCCATCTTGGATTCTGCTTATGTTCTCTCTGATTTTGCACTGCTCTCCAGGCAATACTTTCCCAGAGGAAATATTTCTAAATTCTGAATAGATTGCTTACTGCCGTGGAACAAAATATGCTCAGAGTTCAAACAGGGCACTCCAGGGAATCAGAGCTTTAAAGCTGGTATCTTATAACAAAATTGTTTGAAAATATTTTGACTTAAAATGCTGTGCATGGTTCGCAAAAGGACATTAAACTGATACTGATTAAAGATAACCATTTTTACATCTTTGCCATAATATACAAGGACAGCAAGTAAGCTCAGTCATTTCATACTATGAAAATAGTATTATTCAGAATTTATACCAGGATGATGTTGAGATAGGAGGACCAGAAAATTAACAGATTAGAAGGATGAATTCATTTCACATAATTTTCAAACTATGTTTATGTGAGTTAAGAAGCACTTCTAAGGCATGATTCATCTCTCTGACTTTAGATGACTACTTCATGTTGAGATGAAGTACCCACTGGACGTGCTTGTTCCTCTCCCTTTTACTATAATGGGATGTGACACTAAAGCGCTAAGATTTTTGTAGTGAACTGGTATTAAGGGAAGTGTCCTTAAACATAATCCATATAAAAATAAAGGGCTGAGATGATCATGCTTCTATAAAGTGGTCTTAATGGGAGATAAATTACAAACTCCTCATGGATTTATGCAAATCTTTTTTTCCTCTTCACACCTGTAATCTGCTTTTCTTAGAATTAAATATATGGTTGGTTCCAGGGAGCCGCCAGAGCATTATATCTATACATGCTAACTTGATAGGAATTAATTATTAAGGAATGACAGAGAAATTAAACTTGAAAAGAAAGAACAACCTTAGGAAGATTTCCATAGTTATGATGACTGACATCAGATGAAGCTTTTGTCTTTCTGTTTAAAAGTTTACAACCTGACTTTCTATTTATTTTTTTCAATTTTCCCAGTTTTATGGTGATAATACTCACTCATCTTCAATAAGATTTTTTTTATATAAATTAAAATGAAATATTAATCGGGTTCCAGCCCATGCAACACTACAGTTCAACATTTCTTGCACATCAAACAAGGAAATATATTAATTTTCTATCACCGAATATTTAACCTCACAGCTTTTTTCTAAGTGTTGGTTGACAATTGGTGAATTCCTACATCTGATAATCTGAGGAATTCCAGACTAAAAATTATCAGACCAATCAGTCAAAGGAATTTAAGGAGATTGTTTGCTTGACATATGACTACATGTAATAGGTTTCAAAGATCCCCTAGAGAGCTTGGTAAGGAATTAGATGCATTTGTTATCTTTTAATTCACTTTGCTTAACTTCAAATTTACTGAGGAATAAAAAAGAAAAAAATGTCCCTAAGTCTGCATTTAAAAAAAAAATCCATTATTTTCATGGAAGATTCAGGAATAATTTTATGACTGCATCTATACTGTACTCAAATTAGTTCCATGTTTCTCTCTAAATATTGGATATCAAGAAGAAATGTCCCTCTCTATTGCATGTGCCTCTGTATCGCTCTGGAATATTGGTGATTAGTGACCTTATCGCTGTTAGTGATACGTGCAAAATTCTGATATGTGCAAAGTTCTGCTTAATGCAAGTGATACAAAAAGCATTTTGGTCTACACCATGTATTTCAGTACCTATTTTGGCACACTCTCTAGAAAAGAATGAAGTATGCACTTCCAAGTTTCAGAGAGGTAAGTAAATGTAGCATTTCTCACTTGACAAGATAGAAAGTCAAAGGAAGTGGATAACCAAACAGCAAAATGTTCTCTTTCACAATTAGAAGCAGAAAATAGCACCTGTCAAAAATATAAAACTACAGTTCTCTAAATTGGTAAGAAAAAGACATACAGTTTTAGTATATAAACTTACCTAAGTTAAGTGAAATTCAGAAAATATTTGTACTCTAGGGAAATCCCAGGAAAGGGTAAGTGCTTCTAAAATAACAATGTACGGAATATTCTGTGTAGCTGCTTTTGATGATAACATCTTAAAATCAAATATTGATATGGACTGGAACAGTTCACTCTACTCTGATTCATCCTTCTTTATCCAGTATAAATCCTAATTTTAATACAATTGATTTCCACACTAACTAATGACACATTCTTTAGAAAATAAGGATTAAACAATACATGTTAAATGATCCATAGCTGCTAGTAGCTTTGGCACTTAGAATGAAAGAATAGAAGAATTGTTTAGGTCCCACTGAGACCTCTTCTGTCTCCTGCAGGCCATGGATCTCCATGCCCTCCCTCTGCTGAGGCAGCAGAACAAAGGATCTCCCATCTGATTTTGCAGTCCAGCTCTCTGACCTCATGGAACAGGGAAGTCAAACCCTGGATTTCTTTACTTAATCTGGATTTCCTTCTATAGTCTACACATGTTTTCAAAAAGCAGACTACTCTGAAAATTTTTTACATCCTCTTCTTAAATACCAATACATTGATACATTTTTTAATGAGATTATTATCTCACCTATTTTTTTTCTGGCTTTGTTTTGCATAATGACTATTAATGTTTAGTCAGAGCTCACTCAATGTACCAGAGAACAACCAATGTTAAATGCATATCATTTTCTTACTGTGTAATTGCATAAATATGGGTTGAGTCTGGGCTGAATATCATGAAATTTTTCTCTCAAAATTTTTATCTTAATGGTTGTTAGACTTCACCAAATTCTTTTCAAATACACAAAAGATAATTTGCCTTTTTAAATGATGCTACTTTTTTTTCATTTCAGAAAGATTATGAGTATAATCAGCACATGACCTACTTCCACAGAAGAGCTTTACTTGCCTCACCATGACACTGCAGATGCTCTGCTAAGCCCTCTCCTGCAAGTGCTGTTGCAGCACTGCTGACTCACACATTCTCACGGCATGTAATGCTTTCCAGGAAGGAGCTGGAGATATTAGCTTATGGAAATATGTGTCTCTTCCAAACTACAAGCCCACAGTATTTTCTATCTCATCATATGATTTGCCCCATCATGCAGCTGTGACAAGGGACATGCATTTCTGAAATCACTCAAACCTGGATCATTACCTCCCCACTCCCTTTACAGCTATGTATCCTAGATTACATAGGACTGGAAGATCTATCACTAAAAATGAAACCATGTGGCAATACAGGGCTAGAAGGCACTTGAGATGTGTTCTAATCCATCCATTAAACCCAGGGCAGGTTCAACTAGATTTATGACCTTATGTTTTAACATCTTCACCTAAACTATCCTTAAAATACGCACATCAAGAGAGAAGACACATTGTTCAAGAAAATCATTCCAGTGCTTCACCATACTCTCATCTGCTCTTACCAATGAGAACAAATTATTTTCTTCTTCTTCCTCTTAGTTATTTCAGATTAGGTCCTCTGCAAATGACAGCAGATATCTCTAAAGACCAAATACTACAAAGCAGATTTGTCCACATCTCAGCTACCAGTAGAGAGGACGAAGGCATGATTCATCTGACTTAGTTTAGATGTCCACATGGAAGTAAGATGAATCACACTGCTTTTCTCCTCTATTTATATAGAGAAAGAGGGTGATTAGTTCAGAGAAACTGTGAGATGAATCTTACCCCTAAAAACTGTTAAAAATATTTTCTTTTTATTAAAATGATCAATCTTCTTTCAGGCATAAGGGGGGCACATTCCACCCCTACGTAGTCAAACTTAATTCTAAATACTACCAAAAGAAAGTCTAAATTTCCCAAATTATGTGTTTAAGTGAACAAGCTGGATGTTTAGGAGTCCCAAATTCAGCTCTGCCTGACTAGCTGCTATAAAAATGTTTTGCTAAACTACTTCAGAATTGCATGGTTTCTCTAAGTCATGTTTACTGTGGGAAACACTAAGCTTTATACATCATTTCAACAGAACAACTGCTCAGCCAGTCCTTCTTCAGTCTTCAACTCAGTCTTATTCCTGCCTCAGTGCAGAATCCACATATGTCCCCATTTTGAATTCTAGCTCTATTTTCCAGCCTATGAAAGAGCTCTTGCTGCCTTCCCTCATTGAGAGAATACTGATTATTTCACCATTTAACACAGGGTGTTGTCTGTACCTGCCTAAGAACCACAACTTAAGTGCCTTTTTCTATTCTGACTGTGAACACTTGGTAACCAATCAAATTAAAATTTACAAAAACTTCAGCATCTGTCTAGTGGTAATTTAATCAAGATCATTCTCAAATTACTTATGTGAACACCACGTTGAAGATCATAAGGAGACTTAGGAAAGCCAGTTGACTTAAGATCTGTGCTTCTCACATACCCAGATTTTGGATCCACTTCTCTACATGGAAATCAGATTAGTTTAACCCAACTTGTTACCAGTAATTCCAGTTTCATTGTAATTGTTTGGTATGTTCTTGTTTTTAGCTTCTAAATAATTCATTTTTTTATTCCCAATAATTGAAATTAGGTTAAGAAGTCTAAAACACTCTAGTATCTTCCTTTTCTGTTTAACAAAAAATAAAACATTCACCCTTTTCAGTCTTTTGCTACATCTAGAAATCCAAAGACAAGTACTAGGACACTTCAGAAATGTGTATATTCACAAAATAAACCGATCAATGAAAACCATGTGGAAAACAAATCTGAAGTGAACATGCTTACATCTTACAAATGCTCCTCTATAGCTGTGTGCAGGGCAGGGGTCCTTTACCTGATAACAGACTGATCAACATGGGTGATAGATGGCCTTGAACAAAACTGTTTCTATGGGATCCTGATAGGACACATGGGAACATTTTGCCCTTTCCTCCTTTTTTTTAATGGCTCTGTGTGAGACTGATTTATGCCCCTGGAGATCCTATATTGTGATATCATCTATTAAAACCCATTTTACCTCTGTAATACAAAGTAAAAGGTTCATTTAGAACTTTCAATTTTATATTGTCAATTTCATATGTATCTTTGAATACATGCATGTCAATATTGATGAAAGCAGTTGATATTCATTAAATAATGACAATGCCAAACTCAAAATCCTCAAGACAGCAGATAAAGATCACATCTGTTTATCACACCTGTGACATACGTTTACAAGGTAGTGATTCATCTCAGCTACCACCTCAGCTAAATACCAAATTCTCTTTTTCTCAACAGTAGAAACTTATGGGATGTTTAAGGTATGATTCATCTGACACATTTCAGATGTTTATGGGAAAATGAATCATGCAAAAATATTTATGTGGGCATGAATCATGTCGAAAAAGTGCCACTCTCCATTTTGTGTTGAGGGAGCTGATGGTGACAAACTCATCAATTCACTCTATTATATCGATCATCATTAATTTTGCTATTTCACTTGTACGTCTTGGTTATCTCAGTTACAAATTTACTTATAACTTCCATATTGTTGTCTTGGAAGAGCTGTATCTGAATTCCCACTGTAGAAAATTAGATTAAATTGTTTGCTCCAGAGGTTTACTTGTCCAGAGATTATTTTCTTGCAAGCAGATAAAATATTCTATATTATGTATTCAGCTAACTTCTACTGCATTAATGCAATCTATATCATAGAATAAATTTCTGGTAAAAGTAATGAATTCTTTAAAAAGTATAAATCCTGTACAGACAATGAAAAATATGCCTCTGCAAGTTGGACGTCATGTTCCATTTCTTTTTGATGTCACTTAGTTTAATGTTGACCTAGAAGTCACATGAAATAAATGTGTATGCATCTTTTATTTATGCATATTTACCACTGGATATATGAATAATAGATTACTCCCAGATTTGTTACAGATCACTCCTACTAGTTCTTTCCAAGAATGCCTAGTGTAGTTCTACAGACAGGCTTACTACAGGGACCACTCTGAAAAAACAAACTGTGCAAAAGCTGAAACTGTATAAAACTTCAGCACTCTCCACACTCTTTCAATATTGTTCCTTAAAGTTTCCCATTCCTTTTATAATTTTGACACCCTATGGCATATAGCAAAGTACCTTGGGTTTATCTTGGTGTGTGCAGTGCAGCTGTCCTATTATTGCAGATTAAAAATATGCATTTAAAAAATACCATGGAAAATCAAGGGTGCACACACAGCCAAGCAGTACATGAAAAGGATGTTCCATCCTGGTCTAGAAAGAAGTCCTAAGTGGTGTGGACATGAGCCACACTGTATTATTTGGCCTGCAGTCTGACATTTCCTGAGACCTGTGCAGTAGCAATGCCTATACAGCAAATGTTCAGTTCTGGGCAATCTTCTTCCTGTAATGTTGAGGGCAGTGCTGTAGTATTTTCTTCCTCCTTCCTTTCATTTAACTTCTGAATACTGTATATAGTTTCAGAACCCCTCACCCTCTGCTAACAGAGATCAAACAGATAAAAGAGGTACAGGAGGGGAAGTAAATACCAGTCATGCTCTGTCTATTGAAGAGTGGAAGTAGTATCCCTATTCTCCACCCAATGTACCAAACGCCTTTTAATTCCCTACCAAATCCAGTTTGACAAGAAGATCAAAAAATAAACTATTTTCTGAACTGGCCACTTTCCTAGCAGTGACAAAGTGAACCACAGCTCTTCTCCACACTGGAGACTATGAAGAATGGGATGGGAGAAGGAAAACCAAGAGCACCAATCAGCTGTGACAATCCAAGGAGAGAAAATTTTCATTTCAATTCCAATGGTATGTTTCTTTTAAAAGAAAACCATGGAAATTAGTCCTACTTTAATCCTGAGGGATGAGTGATAATCCCAGCTCTTGAACACAAACTGCTACTCTGAACACAGGATACACAAAAGATGTAAAACCCTTCTCCATAACCATGAAAATCATCTGTCTTTAAAGCAATAAAAAACTCCCTTCTCAAATCTCATGCATGCAGGAATGATTATATTTCCAAATTAGCAAATAATATACTGTGAAAACAAGAAGGTGAAAAGCAGAGAACTTCTCAGTCTCTTGAGAAGTCTCTTATAAGTGCCCTGCTATTCTCTTCTGGGACCTGGAGTTCATATGGGTAGTTTGTGCATATTTAATATTACAGGAATGTTCTGAGAAGTAATTTCCTTCCTCTCTTTATTAGTAGGTCTTATTGGGATAACATTTACAGATACAGGAACATCCTGTTCCTTCTTGAGACTCTTATGTATTGCTCTCAGTGGCTGAAGAAGACTCCTCAAACCAGTATGACTGCTGATGGATGACTATCCTTCTTGAAGACAAGAAACTGCCCTCAGAAACTGGTCATTCGACTCAGAGCAAAAAGTAAGGAAGGCACTCCTTTCACTTCCAGCTGGCATATAACACAAATCAATAAACCTTAATATATCCTAATGCTACCCTAAAATAAAGATGAAACTAGTCACATAGTAGGAGGCTCGAAAACAGAGCATGTGTACAAGGAACAGCACTCCAGAAGTGTGCTTTGGAAGCTTCAATGAGCATTACCTATGTGAAGCTGAGCATCAGAACATTTTTTTAAACAACTATTTTTTGGATTCTCTGCCTTATTCCTATCATGAAGATTTTTCTTTTTTTTTTTTTTTCTCACCTGACATTTTGCTGCACGGTTTGGTTACATGTTCATAAATTAATTTGCTTTCTGCATGGCATGAATCATAATCATGGGTCATTTAGGAAGCATGAAAAATAAAGTAGCATTGTGAAAGTCATTGTGGATCAACTGAAAATATGGGCCTTAAGAAACTTTTAGCTACATGAGAAAAGATGACACCCATATGCATTTTTTGTGGAAAAATGCATCATACCATAAACCACTCCACTGAGCAGACACAGGTCTGTGAGCACTCATATTACAGCCATATGTCTTTATAGATGGCACATACAAAAAAAGAACTCAGAGGAATAATGAAAAAAGGCAAAAAAAATCTATATAAAATTATTTTTTTTCTATTTCAAGTAGAATGTTCTCTGCTTCTTGGGTTTTACTGGTTTTACCTTTTCTAAACCCACAATAAATAAAAATACAACTTTAAAATTGCAAAGTTCTGGCTTTATTCTCTCTTTTATCTGTGGATGCAGTTTATGCATCATTTATAACTTGCTGCAACAATCTCACCAAATCAATAGTTTTCAATAATAAATAAGTAAACAAATAAGTACTACTGTATGGCTTAGTTTATAAGGGCAGATAAGAACAATGCAGCTGTATTCCTTCTTGACAGTGTTCTGGGATGGGGAAAAATAAAGTGAATAATATTTTTATACGAATAATAGTGTAATTTGTAGTATCAAAATAATGAGACAATTACTGCCAAAAGGTAGTTTTTTCAAAGTTTAAAGCAGAATTCATTTCACCTTTAGCCATACAGAAGTCAAACAATTTACCTATCCTATCTATTTGGATAATCAGCAGATAATCGGACAGGCACCTCCTCTTATTTTATCCCTGAGGCAAATCTAAGGTTACTGATTAATTAAAGAGATGTTTTAACTGTGCAAGCCATAGTTCCCACTCAAACAATTCATCCTGATTATGGCAACCATCCACCTTAGGATGGGATAAGTTGAACTCTGGAATTCCTTTCCTTTATGAACTAGCTTGAACCTAAATAAGGCAACTGAACAGACACTCTTTTAGCTACTTTACAGTGAGTAAAATTAGAGAAGATTAATACAGACTCTTAGAGTCTGCAAATCCAATTGAGTTTAGTTCTAGGTGGATTTAGTACTGAGTTTACCTAGCTCATAGGTTTTCAATTGCCACAAAGATAACTTCTATTGATGAATACACTGAGGGAGGGCAGAGGAAATAAAAAAGGGAACAATATTTTACAGGAGTTTTTTACTGTTTGGTAATCTTTAGGGCTTAAATATCTTTATATCTACCAGTAATATATTTGCTTTTAACACCAATAAATGCATGTTGCTTGATATACAGGTCTGTTACCATCCATTTAAGAATTTAATAACACCCATTTTCCATTCCTACAGTAAGGATGCAGCACACTACTATTTCAGTACACTTTTCCCTAAGAATAATCTACCATATTGACATGATTTTTTTATTTATGCCATAGAAATACATATACTCCCATAGAAGAGTTCCCATAGAAAAGCAATACTGCAGTGAAAAGTCAATACTTTGCTGACTTTAAGATACTTTTTCTAGCAAACTACTATTTACAATGAAATCCAACTTAAAACAACTTTCTGAACTAAATCTTTATTTCCAAAATCCACCTAAAAAATAATATATTCTAAATACCTGGATCTCCATAGAAATTAAGATTCCAGATTTTTTTTTTCTGTGTCTGTCTGCAAGACCAGTAATTTCCTGAATTCAGGATAGAAATCCAGGTATGCAGTAATTCCCTGTTCCAGAAAATAAAGTTAATTTTCCTTAGAAGCTCTACAATCAAAACATCTAGGAGAGCAAGACATGAAAGTAGGAATCCAGTGATTGTTAAATAGGAACACTTCATTTTTTACCAATGGTTGTATATAAAGTTGAGCCAGCTCTACAGAAAGATTTCTAAGCAGTATCCAAGCATGCTGGAGGTGAATAAAAACCTTTTGGTACACTGATGTTCTCTGGTCTTTCTAACTTGGCTAGAATGTGAAGACAACTCTGAGTTTTACCAACACTTGGGCCAGCAGAGACTTCTTCAGTGCAAGATAGAGAAAACAGCTCACCTTATTGTTCAGAGTATATTTCTGATATGCACATCTATCTCACCTTAGGAAGATTATTTATTATTTTAAAGCTAAAGTCCTAAAAAAATTCTGAGAGTTACTTCTGAGCATCCATTGAAAATAACATGCAACATAATATATTGTTAAAGTGGCACAAGGCTGTGGCATCCACCTGTGTCTCAAAGTGGCTTCCAGTACATCATGGGACAGAATAAATAGCCTAGTTTCACTAATGCTCCACAGATAATAGTTTTCAGACCAGAAAATAAATTACCCAGTAACAATTTCTAAGTTCCTCTGAGAAAAACAATGCTGTGCGGGATCACCTATTTCTCTTATATCACATAATAATAATTGATGTTTGGTATCAAAGGCTAGAAGGGAGACTGAGCTTAGAATCTCACCGGTCACAGTGACAAGAAGTCATTGGTTTTTGATGTTACTGGCCCTTGATCTTTTTTGCTGTGCTGTACTATGTCTGATCCTTGACTGTGAAACACACAGGAAATTCATTCATGTTGTGCATTTATGGAATTCAGTGATTACTTCCTCCCAGGAAGGAAAAATCTGAATTAGTCAGAGAGATCCTGGATCAAATGCTGACAAAAAAACATACTGCATTTTCAAATAATGTGTTAAGTACACTTATCTGAAGGAAATCAATTATTTGGCTTAATAGTGAGAACATTTTTGTTCTATTATTTAGAAAGCAGGAGAGAAATCTACTTTGAAGAAGAGAGTGTGAAGTTTTCAAAGCTCCTTGAGTTGCAGCTTGTATTTTCATGCTAAATGCATTAAAATTATTAAATAAACTAATCTAATTCTTTCAGGTAGAAAGCAAGTGCAGCTGGATTTTTCATCTGTTCAATGTTACAGTTTAGTACACAAAATAAGACCATCAGTTCCTTGGAGGCCTCCAAGAAAAACCAGGGCTGCTGTTACAGTATTTTGTGCTGAGATCAATCTAGCACACTCTGTGAGAACCAGCATCCAAGAGATTTTGGCATGGGGACCTCTAATTTTTGCATGCCACCACCACAGTTAAATTAAAAACTGAAACATTAGAAATTTAAGTGCTCCTACATATTTATGGAAATACACTCTTTGAGCACATTTGGGAATTTAGAAACTGCAGCACCTGTAGAGTTGGGTACCAGCTAAATGGCATGTTTTCAGATTACAGTTCTGAAGGCAGTCAGTGAAGTTTTCTCCAGCTTCTGGTATTTGCTATCAAAGATAAGTTTGTTAATGAGTCATCTAAGAATATTACTGTTTGACAGAATTTGACTTCTACCTGGCATCACATGAAAGACAGCTGTCAGCTGGACACACTAAGCCTATTCACTCACTTGTATCAAGAATATCTGCAGCTTACAGGTTGATACAGAATATTATGCTTCATCAGTCTGTCACACATCACACTGCAATTTGTGTGTCAGATCTTAATGTGGGAGCCCACTGAGGTTGATGCTTAACTACCATGTTTGGTGTTTAATTGCTTCTTTAGGCTTAGTTACTTGATCTAATGTTTTAAAGATGATTTGCAGACTTAGAAGATTTGCTTTCACTGAGTGTCAAGTGCTAAAATCGGAATAAAAATTCTAGTTTTCTTACTGTGCGATAATAAATAATACAGTGTACAAATCACTTGTCAGTCATAGTTACAGCAATAGTGAGCAATTAAATAACACTTTGAAATGGTGTATTTAATTGAGTGAACAGGTTAGAATGCTTATGCTATTTGAAGCTATCCAATCTAAAACCAGATCTACTAGATTCTTGGATAGGTGCTAACAGCATAGTATTTTATAAAAAAACTTGACCAGCTTCTATATCATGCAAAAATGGCTCCATTTTCAAGTAAAAGTCTAATTCTGAGCTGTGTGTGTTTCAGTAACAGAAATGCTGGCACACTCCATAAAAAAACTAATGGGTAATATACATGCCCGTATGATGGGGTATTGTACAGAATGTATTTCACAGTACTGCAATATAGCTAAGCTATAGTGGGTAGCTGTGTTCTGAGATGACAGATTGAAATGTATGTTACGTTATTTAGGACTGAGAGCTGAAGATATGGAAATAGAAGTAAAATAGTTAGCATTTCCCACAATAATGTAGGGTAGCTTACATCACTGAATAGTACTGAGAATCATGAAGACTCAAATATCAATATCCCAAAATTTTGAGATGCTGATTATCTGTGAAGATTTGGGGAAGTCCTGTAATTCCATCCCCATTAGAAAACAGCTCTTAGATCAGCAGTACAAGCATTAACCCAGAACTGCACTGTCCACCACTAAACCATGTACCCAAGTGCAACATCTGAATACCTTTTAAAAACCTCCAGGGATGGTAACATACCACTTCCCTGGGCAGCTTGTTCCAGTGCTGGACAACCTTTTCAGTGAATATATTTTTCATAATACCAAACCTATACCTCTTCTGGCACAACATGAAACCATTTATTCGCATCCCATTCCATTATTTTGCAACATTACCATAACAGACTTACTTGTATAGAAGGAGGCTATGAGGATTTTTTATTATTTGATCAGCATGTTTCATACATCAAGAGAAACAAATATTCTATCTACACTTACGACTAAATGAAGACAAGAAATTTGTCTGACATATCATTAATGTTACATTTTGTTTACATATTCCAAAAATATATAAAAGTATGTGACTTGTTATATGTGACTACCATGTTTTCTATTACTGATTGCTTGTTCTATTATCTTTTATAATAATGAGGGAAAAAAAGGTGGGGGCTATTGCACCACTCATGAACCAGAAAGACTGAACTGATCAAGATAATTCTTACACACATCTAAGAAATACTGCCTGAAAAATAAAATCAGATACAGTTATGATCTCTAACAAACAAACTACCTTTTGCGGAAGTAACAAGGTGAAATGCAGAGTATTCATCAATATCTCTGGATTGACTGATAATAAGTTGTTACACAAAACAGAAAGCAAGAAGACACAGACCTTACAAAAGAAGACAGATGGATGCACACACTGAGAAAAGTGAAGGCACAAAATGTGATACTACTAGCAAGAAACATGCAAGGTAAACACAGAAAAAGATCAGAAAGAACATTAACTGCAAGGGGAAGACACAGGAAAGCTGGTCCGTTATTCAAGAGGAAAAAAAGCTATCAAGCAATGGCACTAAAAAAACTTTCATGTTTAGTACATTTATTGCTTCAGTCTTCACTAATAGAGTTAGATGTAATCAGGCAGATAATGTAAATAACACAAACATCGATGCATTTAAGATAGAAGAAAGGAAGCAGGTTAGGGAACACACCCATTAGTTAGTTGGCTTAGAATCATTCCAAAATTATGAAATTCAGGGAGTACAGAGAATTTGCTGAAGCAATTTCAGAAGCACTTCAAAACCTCATGGATGATGAATGGAATTCTGGAAGACTGTGAAAAAAACTGAACAAGCCACCTATCTAGTCTTGAAAAATGTAAAGTAGAAAAAGATGGAAAACTATATGTATCAGTTAGACTAACACTCATTTCCAGAAAAAACACTGAAATATATGAGCAAACAAAAAACTGCAAGTGTCAGCAGCAGAGATGATGACTAAAAGTGAAACAATTTTTAAAAGCCAATTTCTATGGGGGGAAAAACAAGATTTTACTTGTTTAATAGAGAAAAAGCAAGCTTTAGTGAAGCTTCTGATACATAATGTTCTCTAAGTTCTCATAAGCTGACTTGAAATGGTCTAAATTAAGTTAGTCTTAATTAGCAAAATGAGTTGGCCAGATAGATGCAGAGAAATGAAAATGTTTCCCTGTTAAGCAATATACTGAGAGCTGAAAATGGTTCCCTGATAAGCAAGAATATACAGATATGTGATTCCTGGGAACCTACTGCTGGCCAACCAGTATTTTCCTTAATAAGCAATATTGGCATCGTTTTAATAAACATGAAGTTATGAAATACAAAGGTATTGCCAATCTGGAGCTAACAGTAAGCATTTTTGATCACAGAACTAGAATTCAAAATGACCAGAACATATTGGGTACATGTTCTGCAAAAACAGAATTAATTTCCCCAAAGAGAAGTGAAAAATACTTCACTCAGGCAGAAGTAGTCAATGGCACAAATCCAGACTCTAGAATAACTGTCTGCAAGAAATAAAACATCTGGGGACCTTCGTGCATATGAAGTTGAACAGGAGTCTTCTATGCCATGTAGGAAAGGAAAAAACTGGACAACTAGTGCATTTTAAAAAAGAGAACATACCCTGTAAACATGTAAATAATCTTTCTGCTGTAGCTGGCTTTAAGATGCATTACCCTGCAACATTAAGTTTGATTTTGGAACTAGAATTCCCAAAGTAGCTGAATTGTCTAGAAGAAATAGAGGGGAGAATAACAAAAAGAATCATACGAGATGATAATTTAAATATAACTTGTAATGAAATATACATGTAATGTAAGTTAAATCCAACCTAAAACAAGAAAGGCATGATAGAAAGTAACTGCAGAGAGGAATAGAAAAAATATTCTTCATGTCTATTGTGGGTAGTGCAAGTAGTAATAAGCTTCAACTTTGGAAAGGGAGATTAATTTAGGCATAAAGAAAAGCTTCCTAGAAATGACAGCCATGGTCCGGAACAGATTGCCTTATGAGAGTGCAGAGAAAACATCAGTGAGGTTTTAAAACACAAGTTAGAAAAAAGCTGTTTAGTTTTGTCCTTTGTTGTTTGCAACCTAAAACATTTTGAGAGATTCTGTCTTGACATTTCCCAGACTTCATAGTTTTCTGAATTCTTGAGCTGGTTATAATACTTGGTACCATCATGACAAATCAGGAGAGAAGTCTGGTGTTCCCCAAGATCATGTAAAGATGGGAAAGGAGATGCTATGAGGAAATTCTGACTGCTGGTCACAATGGCAAGAGATGAGAAGTTGAGGTCAACAGGTGACCTAGCAAATAGCCCAGCAAATACAGAACCAAGGCTCTACCTGAGCTCAGCTGTCTGATAGCCAGGATGTCTGATAAATGAACATTTCATCATGCATAATCATAAGACAGGGAGGAGTTTGGAAGACAAATCAATACTAAAGAGGAAAAAAAAAAAGTCACAAGATCTAAACGTCAAAGATCCAAGAGGATATGGCAGGTCTGTAGAAAATGAGACCAGAAACAGGTTAATTCAAGGACAGTTACTGTTTTTTATGAGGAAAGGTTTTTTTATCAGTATGTGACAGTGGAATGTGTGAACTACCACTGGATAAGAATTTTCCAGAATTTTGCACCACCTACCAAAATACTGAAAAGCAGTTTTCTGTAATGGAATGAGATCTCACCAAGTCACAAGGAACTGTGTTAAAATTTTAAAGAAAAAAAAAAGGATTAAATACTTGTTCAGGTCACAATGAAGTGATATTTTTCAGGAGTATCAGCTAACTGAATGAGAGTAACATTTGAGTAAGGAAATGAGAAAGATCTTTTGACTGTTAACGTTTGATCCTCTTTCTTACTCATGTCATTTTCATGTGAAGATAATTACAGGGGTGATTTGGCCATGTTTCACCCAGATATTTTGCTCCTTCTCCTTAGTGGTTCTGTACTGCTTACCTGTCCCAGAATTTCAGCTAGAAAAACCAAATCTAGAGATGTTTCTTTTGCCAATGGTTGCACCAACAGGGGAGTACAGCAGCTGTGAGCAATACAGCAGGGCACAGACATGGATGCTGGCAGCACGAGGATCAGAGGGATAAAGAGTTGTGGGGTTTAGAGCTTTAGGATTTAGAGCTAGCAGGAGAGGGAGACTTACGTGAGACTTAATGAACCTCTGCACTAAGAAGTCTTCAAGGTTCCAGTGCAGCTGTGGCAATAATTAAATTTTGGGCAGAAGAATTATGATTTGGCAAGTGAAAGGCTTTGAGTCAGGACAATTATGAGTTTTAAAAAACTTCTTCCTCCATCTAAACATCTATAACCTGATCTTGAGGGAACACACACGCAGCTCTTCTTCAAGTTGAGATAAAAATGCTGTGCATGTTTTTACCTCCTTTCCACATTTTTTTAAGCTTTTTATGTTTTTTAATAGGAAATATGATAACTTTACCTCACACAGAATTCTGAACGTCACTCCCAGAAGGATGCTTCAATTTCAAAAGCTTTATAAATTAATCCCTGCAAGATCTTAGGAGTACAACACAACTTCTACGTATCACCCAGAAAAGCCAATGACGGTAAGTACATTGTGCATCAGAAGCTGCTCTGTTTTGCATTCCAACAGCAGCAGCCAGTGCTCCATCATGCATTGTTACTACAGTATTGGATTGAAATTTCCCTCATTAACTAATAACATAATGCTGTTTGTTGTATCACTGTCATTTGGAACCACTGCTCTGCTGTGCTTTGTGGAATCAGTTGTGTATACAAGCAGTTCATTGAAGGGTGGCAACTCCTTTGTGAAGGTTAGGAATTCTATGACTGTCCCTCACTTAGCAGAAAACACCAAAGCAATTATCAGAATTGTTCATGAAAGACTGCTGCAATATTTAATTAAATCACTTTACCAGACATATTCTATTTATTACTTATAATGCATTTAAAAAAGCCTCACAAGATTATACAGTCGCTCACTTGCAATTATTGTTCTATATCAGACATTTTAAAGGAACATCTGAATTCATAAAATTGCATTTCTAGAACTTCTCTACAACAAGTCATGAAGCACAGGTGATATTTTCAAACAGAATTTTCAGTATCACATTTGAGGGTAGGGGTGTGTTTTATCCTGAAAGATCCCTTAAATATGTATTCTCCTTTCCTCATTTCTCTGTCTCATGCAGTCATGATGACAAGACATAACAAGTATACTAACAATAAATATAACCAAATAAGTTATTAAGAACATCACTACCTTACTTTTTAAATGCCTCAAATGATTTGATTTGCTTCAGAAGTAATATTCAAAGCATGACAAAATTAGCTCTAAAACAAACCAATTACTGAAAAAACAGAATATGTATTCACCTCAAACTTTTTCATACTCATGTAATTTGATTAGCAGACAAAACATGCTTGAACAAAAAGCCATATACTGCTAGAAACATTTAATGTTACCAAGGATGCCCATAACAAAGTATTCACACTACCTCAGGGACTTCAAAGTGCTCCTTAGGACTTGTAAAATGGGTAGTGGGAAGATGATTAGGATGATTGCTTAGGGACATGGTTTAGCAATAGATTTGGCAACTTTAGATTAGCAGTTGAACTAAATGATCTTAGAAGTCTCTTCCAGCCCTAACAATTCCAAGATTCTATGATCGAGGTCAAATTATCATGAACTGGAAAAAGAAACCCCTCAAAACCTGCACAGATCCTGAAGAAATTACTTATGTTCCTAGGAAGTATGATTTCAGTAAGGTTTGTATACTCTAGATACTCAGATGTGAAGAGGGCTCTGTCTCCAGAGCCCATACAAATTATTGGAATACTGCTGACCAAATAGACTTTGGAGTAGACAATAAAACTGCTTTTATGTTCTGTATCTATCTGTATACACTGAATACTCAGCATGCACACATCACACAGAGGAATACTGCCAGAAGACCAAATTTGCTTCCAGGAATACATTTCAAAATCATTTTTAAAGTGTGAAGAGCACAAAATTGTATGCATTAAATTAGTTTTTATGGTCATCAAAAGAAAAAAAAAACAACATAATACATATGTATGTATGTATGTAGGTATATGTATAATAGGATTTAATCTACTGGTATGTCCTTGAGCAACATTATTACTTTACAACTGGGCTTATGTTTCTTTTACCTTTAAATTCTTGTATCACAGCTGCTTTATCAATGTCATGCTTATTCATTTTCTTGTGCGGCTGGCTGCAGAACTCAGAACTGCCTGACAGAGAACTATGAGAAAATATACATTCACTTCCTTCTTTGCTGCCCAGAGCAAATGAAAGGAATTTATCAGATGAAAATAAATTCAGCATCTGGGCAAATATTATTTTGAAGAAATATTTTACTGTATGTATCTTTTGAATGATGAGAAACTTCTGTGGTTCTTGAGCTTTGTTAGCAAGATGGAATTTTTTTACATACTTGGAAAGAAAACAGATAATTACTTTAATAGAAAAGGAAAATATAATATCCGAAAAGCTCTATTTCATTTAACGTAATATGGTTATTTTACTCCCTGTCATTCCTCTCAAACAAACAGCTTTTACAAAGAACTTTTACAACATCTGAACATATTGCTGTACACACACTCAGTGGAAAAAGAGCTTATAGCACTAATACACTGAACTAATATACTACCACTCTGACGGGCATTTGAAGTCTTATGATGTCTCTGTATATATGCTGGTTATATCAAATCTTGCATTTATATCTTATAAATACCCTCCTTGTGTGAAATTTGTGATGCAGTTCTCTTAATGAGACAACATAAAAGCTTGCAGTTCTTTTCCTCAGAAAAACTCCTCTTTATCTCCAGTTAACAGATGGATCAAACATTCCTTGGGCATTGAGAGGGCAGGTGCATCTACCAAGTGTTGCTCGGTTTGGCTTTCTAGATTATTTTGGAGTCAAATCTTTCTGTATTTCTCTCTTCTGTCTCACCCCCTCATTCTCTCTTTTAAATAAAAATTGTGTTTTGTTTGTTTTTCTCTTTTTCTAGGTACTTAGAGAATCATGAAGCAGTGCTTAATTCACAGAAACATTGCTTCTTACAACAGAGTGTATGTAGAGTTGCTTAAAGCAACGTGCATCCTACTGCCCTGCTTCTGAAGTGGGCAGCCTGATGACTGCAGGCTCAGGTTAGAAATGCACAGGTTAGAAATGCACAAAATTCAGTTGATTGATTTGGCATCTATGTTATTCTAAATTATTTACATTCCATATGTAAATGTAAATAATTTACATTTATTACACAATACATGTTGTGTACACAATTACACAATACATATTGTTATTGTGTATAAACACTTTAGATATCTATTCAGCATATGTTCTGGTATTTTTACAATCTGTATGAACTAAATATTTTTAAGTGTCCAGCAACTACATGGACATGGTAAAAAATGTCTGACCATTCTGAGCACATTCCACAAGAATGTAAAAAATCAGAGTCACTTTTTTATATCATCTTTTCATCAAAGTTTACCAGTCGTGGTACAATTAATCTAAGGAAAGACAGACATCTTCAGTGTAGATGTGTATTTCAGACACAAATTCTAGATTTTGGTTTTACAGAGGCTCCAATACAGTTCCAGTGGAGTAAATCTGGACTATGGCTCATTTTTTCCACTGACTATAAAAGGAGTGGGAATACTTATATTATAAACATAAAAGATATAATGAAGAAACTTTAGATTAAGTTCCTGAACATGATTTTTCCTATTGCCTACTAGTAAGGCAAATTTTCTTGTCAACACTGGGACACCTGCACTTTAGTGCCTCCAGATGTTGGAAGCCTTTTAAAATACTTAGTGATGAAATGTGCTACTGTACACAAAGTCTAAAACCTTGCCTGAATTTTTTTGAACTACAACATGTCTCATTTTCCAGGGGTTGTTATGTGCAGAATAAAATTATTTTAGAGGAACTACAAGTTGAATATAATAACATAACATAACCCAACACAGTGATATATTTATATCTGGATAAAATATGTAGAAGCTTAAAAAACAGTTTATGATATTAAAATGAATTAATTCATTCCAAATGTTACACTACAGTAGGTTATATATTTCTGCCAGATGTTTCTCTTTACACAAACTTTATTATGCCAGAAAGGGTAATTTGTTTTAATATTTTCTGAGGATAATATTTCTTTTGGAAAGCAGTACTTCTCTAGCTCCACATTCTAATGAGAACAATTTCCTTTGATTCCTTGGTGTTACCATTCATATGTTGACTCAGTCAAAACACCAATTAGCTGCACACATGCTGTAAGAGTGAGAATGCAAGAAAATGCTGATTAGGGTCCCAATCCTGAAAACTCTTGATTAATACCATTAACTTAGTGGAGTTCTCTGCATGACTGCATGATTAGGAGTTTTAAAGATGCAAAATTACTAAATAATTTAGTCCACTGGGTAGCTGTTTTTTAAAGAAAAAAATTTAAGCACCTCCATTGCTGAGGTTGTATCATAGTTGTCTTTCCAGGCTATACTACTGCCCCAGCCCTTTTTCTCCAATATGTATTCAATATGTATTTGTCTCTTACGTCTGCTACATATTACTTAGCTAGTGCTTCAGATCTAGAATCTGAATTCTGGTATTGACAAAATTCAAATGCACATATACAAGTGCTGTTGTATTTTCACCTCTATCTCACTCTTTCAAGCTGCTATCAAAAATATAATCTAAATTATGTGCTGAAAAGTTGAAAACTAAAAAAAGAATTTTGCTTAAAAAAATAAAATTATTTAAATTTGGCTTTAGCTTGCAGTGATTTTTACATTTTCTAGATACTTTGGCTAACACAGATTTTCTCATGAAAAAATTAAGTCAGTATAAGATCTAGAAAGACTCAGATGTTTAAGCAAGCAAAAGGAAGCCTAGTTTATCCTTCAGTGCAAAATCGGTCCCTTGACCTATATGCTTTATGAAGTATCTATCTGAAACTGTGATCACAGGAAATTTATACAGCACATGTCATGCATAAACTTAGAATTGTCGATTTCTTGAATTAGCAATGCAAATAAAATGTTTTTTTTCTCCCTGCAGAGCAATCTCTACAGGTAAAGTTCAGTTATAAAAATACATTTTGAAAATACATTACCTTTCAGCGAGTACTGTAACTCATCACATCAATTTTAACAACTTAATTTCTAAAGATTTGCCTTCTGATGTTGATTGGCAAATTAGTGTCCTCTGTCCTCACATCTGAATCCTAAAAATTCTGGTAGAGAACAAATTTTAGTGAACTGTGTATAAGCAGGAATTGAAATTATACAGAATAGATTCTTCAATTTTTCAATTTAAATTACAACTGCAAGCAACAAATAAAACTAATCTGCTGACTTAATGACGGTTTTTGTACATGCTAGCTCTGGGTAATATGTAGTAAGCTGTGATAAGTTAATGAAGTTTAACAGTTTTATAATAAATTCAATAAGAGTTTTATAATAAACTCAATAACATTATTATAAATGAGATTTTTGGTTTCACATGAAAATTGAGAATAGCTATTAATCTGAAAATTTTATTAGTTTTTCTGGGTTATTTTAGAAAAAAAAAATCACTTTATGTAGCTCTGAAACAATCAGCTTACTTACTACATAAAAAAATGGAGCTCTATTTACCATAAATGACACTTTTTATTTGTTAGCAGGAATATTATAAAATTCATTTTAAAAATATTTGTTTCCAGGGACCACTGGGGTTTATGTATTTTTTATTTAGAGGGGAAAAAAAAAAAAGCATGGAATCAAAATTTCAGTTGGAAAGGGGCCTTAGGATCTTTGAGTCCAACCATTCATCTAGCGCTGCCATGTCCCTGAGTGCCATATCTACAAGTCTTCTAAATACCTACAGATTCTACCTCATCCTCAGACAGTCTCTTTCACTGTTTAACAACGCCTTCCATGCATAAATTTTTTTCCTGATATACAATTTAAACCTCCTCTCATGCAATTGGAAGCCCTTTTCTCTCCTTCTATCATTTCTTACTTGGAAAAAGAGGATAACACCCACCTGGCTACAGCATCTTTTCAGATTGTTATAGAGGGTGATAAAGTCTTCCAGCTGTCTCCTTTTCTTCAGGCTGAACAACTCAACCTCCTTCAGCTGTTCCTCACAGGACTTGTGCTCCAGACCCTTCACCACTTCCACTGCCTTTCTCTGCCTTGCTCCATGTCTGGGGTGACTTTCTGATGCTGAATTGTATGCCCATTCGTTTGTTGAGCCCATAAATAAGTCTTGCACCTTTAAAACTAGATCTGAGAGTGAAGGAAGGGAGAAGGAGAAGTGCTGGAATGTCTGCAGTGGCTGTATTAAAAACACAGAGATAAGAGCTTCATCTTTCCTTCTCATGGACTGTTTTCTGCAGCACGGAGAGCAGGAGAGAGCTTCCTTTTAGTTTTTTTAGCTAGCTGAGGAAGAGAAGTTCTGTGGACTGTGGCTTTTCTTTTACTCCAAACTAATCAGCCCTGCTCTGGACTGAAAACCCAGAAAGACACGGTGGGGAGCTCATACCTTTGGCCCACAGGTGACTGGGACGTGGCATCTTCCAGCAGTGGAGGGGCTGGTTAAAGACTGAGCAAACCGAACTACAACCCACAACAAGGACCTTCTGAATTTGCCACCCCTTCAAAACAACAAGAGATTTTATTATTTAATATTGCTTGTGAATACTTTGCTTGTTAAATAAACAGGTTTTTTTCTACTTTTCTCCAAGGAAATCTTCTCCTGAACCAGTATGAGGAGGGGCCGCTTGAATCTGCTTTCTAGAGGGACCCCTTTGGAAGTTTCCTCCCTAAACCAGGACACCCCAGCACCTCAATGTCCTTCCTATAGTGAGGAGCCCAGAATTGAACACAGATTGGAGGTGTGGCCTCACCAGTCATCGCCCTGGTCCTGCTGGCCACACCATTGCTGATACACTCCAGGATGCCATTGGCCTTCTTGGCCACCTGGGCTCTCACTGGCTCAAGTTCAGCCACTGTCAGGTCCTTTTCTTCTGGACACCTTTTCAGGCACTCTGCCCCCAGCCCATGGTGCTGCCTGGGGTTGTGACCAATATGCAGGATCTGACACTTCACATTGCTGCACCTCAAGCCACTGGCCCCAGCCCGCTGGTCCATCCTATCCCCATCCCTTTGCAGAGCCTTCTTAGCCCCAGCAGATCAACACTCCTGTCAAACCTGGTGTCATCTACAAACTGACTGAGGGCGCACTTAAACCCCTCCTCCATCTCTCTTATAAAGATATGAAGCAGGGTTGGCGCCAATACTGACCTGTGGGGAATCCCACTGATGATTGTCCATCAGCTGTGTCTAACTCCACTCACCAAAACTCTCTAGGCCCAGCTACCCCAAAAGATTTTCATTCAGTGAAAACTGCACCTATCCAAGCCAAGAGTAGCCATGTTTAAAAGCAGTATGGACATCAATCAATATATTCCTTCTCATGTTACTTCTCTGTGCATTTTTAAAAACTAATTATCTCATTGCAGAAGTTAAAAAAATTATTTTACATACATTAAACACAATTGCTATTTATTTTAATTTCTGATGCCTTATGTCTATTTTGATTTTTAAATTACTGTGAACACACATTGCTTAAAGTAATGACCCTAAGTTCATTAATAAAATTCAGAAGGAACTGTACATGCAGCAAACTGGTAGTAATCAAGAAAGGTAATAAGACCCAGGTGCCAGAAGGGTTTTCAGTCATTTAATACATATGTATAACTGTACCTAGCAAATATATCATGTTGTACTTTGAAGTGAGGTTAAGCTGGTAATATTGATGGCTTTATCAACAACCACACTGCTGTCGGCTTTTAAGAACACTTCTCACAGAATGGAAAGAAGTGAACACCCGGAATGTGTTAAAGATGAAATAACTACAGACTGGGCAATAGGTATGATTTCTACTTCTGCCTCTGCAATTCAAAGATGAAATAGAAAGAAAATACCCATGAGTCATGCTGTAGGACTGACCCATAAGTGACTGGCTAGTGACTGTATCTAGTGATTTCCCCACTGTGTCATACACTAGGCTGCCTTAATGAGAAAACTAGCAGTGTATTCCTGTAAAACTTAGCACTTTAAGCATTTCTGGTAAATTCAGACATATACTTGAATTTCCTGGATATTTATCATTCCTAGAAATACTCCTCAATATTTGTGTTAACTGTAAGAGATGTCCTTTAGCATTACTTTCTAGAAAACTGGTGTCCATTTCAATAAATATTTTTCAATATTTTTGAAAATATTATAGAAAAAAATGTAGATTCAAGCTTTTTAAAGCACCAAACCATCTGACACAACTGTACAGATGTTAATGTTGAAAAAGAGGCACAATTCCAATAAAACTGTTCTCACTCTTGGCTGTGTTTGAGATTTTATTGTGAAGTTTTGTTATGGCTTTCTTTTTCCTTTTCTTTCCAAATTAACCTCTCAGATCTACTGAATTATTTATAACCTAGCATATTCAAATATAATTAAACATGTAAAATAAAAGTTGTTTAAAATAAGCCCACTTATCTTACCCTGTGCTCTTCCTAGTAGTTGAATAGGTTATTTATTACTTATTATTATTCTGTTCCATTCCAACTGCGCAGACTGAGAAATAATTGAAGAGGGGAAAAACCCCACAAAGGCATGTATTTACACATGCCGAAAAAGACAAACACTGCAAATATACAGCGCTAATCTATATGCAGATATGCTATACATATATATACATACATGGATGCAAACCTAGCTTGTATCAAGGAAGAGTTCCTTTGAGTGGAAACAGGGTGAGTGATGCCTTCTGGTTACTTTGTGCATTGTAGACTGTTAGGGCTCACCAGACAGTCACCAATATCCTGAATTGTATTCAAAATGGTTACGGACATCTACATGTATCAGATCTATACCCCTATTCTTTCCTTTTTAATCACTGACAAAAATAACATTCTGGTAATCTGATTAAATAATTAAAATATCATTTTACTTAGTGCACAGGTTTGTTTTTTTTTTCTACACTAACTGTTCCTACACTTCAATTTACTATTTGTTTCTAAGGATATTCTTCTCATCATTAAAGATTTAATTTAGACTGAGAGAATTCATAATGATAATTTCCCTCCTGTCTCCTTCAGCTTTTGAAGATCACCTCCATCTTAATTTTCTCTCTTAATTCTCCAGTGTCTACACACTTTTTCTTAGTTTTCTTTTATTTTGGGAAATAAATTACAGCTATAATAAACCATATTTAAATTCTATACATTTTTTTACAGTTTGCAAATTTCTGTGTAACTTAGTTTAAGTGCAGGTACTATTTCCTAAGGCTCAGGCCATAATGCAAGCTGTAAGAAAGAAAAGCAGAGTGAGGAGTTTGCCTGATCAACCAAAGCCAGTCCTGCAGAGGCAGCGGTGCCTCATCAGCTGCCACTCCTCACTGCACAGCTGAAATAGTGTGCACAGGCAGACAAACAAGAGCATGAGCATGATTTGAGAAGAAAAAGCAAGTCACGGTCAGGTGTGGATCTCAGCCTCCTGATTCAATACCTGTTTTTCACCCAGACTGCATAGCTGCATATCTCCTGAGACTTGGAATAGATCCTGATGTTCCAACCTTATTATGCTTGCTCATTACCTTCTTTTTTCTTTCTTCTTTCCCCAACAAGATTGATTTTGGTTTTTTAAATCACTTAAGCACTTGGCTACTTAAGAGTCATTAATCATTAATTTAATCTACCTTATTTATTAATAAGCTTACTTTCTCTCTAGTCCTCCCCTTTCCCTTGATATTCTTGTAGTTATATTGACTGTAACTGCTTTTTCCCTGAATTAGAAATTACCTTAAGTCCATTCAAACGTACCCAAGAAATTACTAGTAAGTAAGCAAATACCACTTGGTTTCTTTCTTGCACAGTCTCATGTTTACATATTACATAAAAGGGTGAAAAATTGCACATGATGCAATTGCTTTACTTCTCATTATCTATTTGATGGTCATTCAGAAAAGTACTTGCAGAAATAGCTGCAGCCTGGGTGGCTGAGAGCAGCAAACACAGACGGTTGAAGGCCTGTGAGAAGAGATTGGAACTATAAAAACAGTAAGACAGGCTGAAATGTGACACTGAAACACAGAGTTTTGCTCACTTTTGATCAACTTTCAGTAAATGCAGTTTCTTTTTTGATCCAATTATGGATCCATTCTTCAAGCAAGCTAGAAGTAAATTAGAAGACTCTTTTAACAAAAAATAAAATCACAGAATTACAGTGATTTTTAAAAACCTACCTGTACAATACCATATGTAAGTGATGAAAAGCAACATGAAATCAATGCAGATTTCAACTCTGCAGGTTTAAATGTATACTGATTACAGGAATTAAGATGTAGTTTACACAATAGTTCTTCTTTGAAGTATATTCTTTCATCTGGAAAACTCTCAGCGCTACACACACCTCTTCCCGCGAGATGTAAAAACTTTTTTCTTCCATTTTTAAGAGATACTTGCAGCAGCTTACGAGACAAAATCATTACTTTCTCTTTGGGAAAAACCTGAAACACTGAACTGGAAAGGCAGTAAGGAGAAGTTGGCTCTCACTTTGCCCTGATAATTGCACACACCTAATGCAAAAGATTTTTGCATACTGTCATGTAAACCTTGAAGAGAATGGCAAAAAAATTAACAAGAGATTTCCTGTGCAGAAAAAGGCATATAAATGTTTCACCTTCACTTCAGAAATAACAGCTCTGCTAAAACATAATCCCACCAGAAATACCAATTCTATTTCTTATGAACATGACTATCATAACACCACTGTAGAAAACACAATTGATTGTATTTGTCACCATCTAATTGATAGATAAAGCCCAAATGATTTTAAAACTCAGAGAATGACGCTGTGTCTTAAAATCTTGGCCTTAAATTTGGATTAGAAAGTTGACTTCAGAGAATCCAGCATTTCATAGTTAACCTCTTCTAGGCAGTGACACTTCACAAAAAAGATAGCCAAGTAACATCTGTTCTAAATCTACATTAATATGTCAGAACCAGATAATGTCCTTACAAAGTCTCAATAATCCCACAGTATCCACAGGTGTGCTACAAGACACAGGTTTTCTTTCAAAAGTTAAAAAAAAAAAAAGAAAAGAAAAAGAAAATCCAGTATTTTCATCCACCTAAAGTTACAATTATAAAATTAATAATTAAAAGAGACAGGCAAGTGTTGTCGTTGTTCATAGAGCTTATGTATCATGTAAAAAAATTTAGATGATTCATGGCATCAGTGCCAACTCATCTGTGCTTTAAGGTAAGTAGGAATACTTCCCACTGAGACTGACTGCCTATGCCAATGGACTAAAAATCTTTAAAAGCAAAAAAATATTGTAAAAAAAATGGTTGACTAATTTGGGTTTTTTTTTCTGCTGCACTTAGCTAATATGCTTAACTCTGAGGCTGATTTTATTTATCATTACAACAAAATATTAATTGAAACCACCTGAGAGATTTGATACTGCCTGATTCATACAAGAGTTATCTATATATTTCTTTGATGTTCTAGTATATAGATGTGAATGACCTGATCCTTTGCTCTTTTAAAAACTAGCTTTGTGCTGTATTTAATAATCTTATCATCACTTTTACACAGATTATTTCACATGCTGAGCATCATTCTTACACAGACTTTGGAATATCAATATACTTTGTTTCTGCTAGGAAATTTAACCTGCTGGAGGTGAGAACTACCTAAATATATACCATTAGTCATGGATACTTCTTGGTGTGCAGAAATATCATGCTAAGTCTCTTCTATTAGAGCAAATTAGCCCCAGAGCCAGTCTAAATCAGTCTATTATCTTACAATCTAGCTATTTATACCTCGTTTAAGAATGTTTTCTATGTATAGTTTTGTATTAACCATAAATATTCTGAATTTCTACAGCTTTGCAGTTTCAGAAGGTAACTATCTGTTGTCTTGCAAATGACAGGACTGGGCACTCATATAGGTTCCCCTGCAGTGAAACATTGCTGCATTAGGATGTAAAAAAACTTGACAATAAGCTAACTCTTTACAAGTTACTACCATCAACATTTTCAAAGTAAGATTTTTTTCTAAAAGACATAGTCACAAATCGTTACTGGAAATTCTCACGGTTAACCACAATGATGTGAATTTCACTACTACCCCTGGGTATTAGACAAAAATCTTTGCTTACTCAAGGAATTCCATGCTCAATAGAAAATCTGAAGAACAAAAGAACTAAAAAAAAACACCCAATGCAGTTCAAAAGGTGCAAAGAAATGCTTAGGGATTCTACAATATTACAAGAATGTCTTTGCTGATCTACATGAAGCATGACAGGTATAATCCAAGCTGCGACAGGAAAGATTAGTAAAAATCCTACTACAAAGGCACACAAATCACCAAACTATGCTGCTTTTTAACATGTATGCAACAAAACTTCAAAATAAGTAAGTGACTCAATATTGCTGGGGGGAACTTCTACTGCATCTTCTATTATATTGCAGCATTCATTAAGAACATCAGGAGTGGAATGGAATAACAATAACACCCTATACGTAATGAAATATAACTAATGGACTCTAGATTGAAATTCAGATAAAGACTGCCTTTGTCCTTTCATCTGCCACTGATCACCTGTGGAAGTTAAAGGAAATAAATTTACTACTTGTTCTTTGCTTCTCTTTCTCATTTACTTACACTGTGAACATCGTATGATTGAGACTTTCCTTGTTATGTCTCTGCACAGCACTGGTAGCATGGGATACCTGGAGAAATATGTACTTCAATGTGATCCAGTAGCAATTTTAGTTATAATGAGCTCTTACATTTATTTTACCACTGCTTACTCTTACAGCTTTTACATACTTCCTCGCTTGTTCTGACAGTTTTCTGGATAGCCATATTTTAATATTCACATACCCTAGGTCAGAAGTGTCCTGAGAGAAGAACACAGCCAGCTGTTTCCCTCTTATACTCCTAAGTAACCTAAGGTCAAATTAAAATTACACCTTCCTCCTGCCTAAAGGTCTGAAAGAACCCTCATTATCGAGTCTTCACTGCAGCTACCTACATCTCCAGCTAAGTGATACTAGTTAGACATAATTTTGCTTTAATGCCACTATTTAACACCATTTTCCTAGCAAGTAGGACAATTCTAATATAATGTTCAACTTGATATAGTTTAAACACAAATATTCCATCTCAGGTGGAGGTTCTTTTTGGGGTACATGCACCAACTGCCTGCTCCTTTTGAGAGTTTCTGGCCAAAGAAGCCACAATGGCATGAACACATAGTACAGGTGGTCACGTTAAGAACAAAGTGTATCAGTGGCAAAACTGATAAGGATATGAGGAGTGTGAGAATATTTTTCCAGTTGGGAGAATAAGGAAAGGAAGGGAGACAAAATACAGAGAGACATAAATCCAGGCCAATTAGCATTAGCAAACAATAACCAGAAACAAACCTGGTCAGTCACAGTAACTGATAGGCTATCAAAGAACTGTACTTTTCAAGAGATGATGCAAACCTGGGGGTCCTGCATTGTGGAAGGGTTTGGTTGGTGGGACTGTGTCAAGTGGTGGGCGATGAGCCGGGGAAGGGGGAGCAGGAGGAAACAGATACAGGAGTATGCAGAAAGGGGTATAAACAAGACAATTACACTGCTAATCAGTGTTGCACAGAGGCAGTGGGGGTATTTATCCTACAACCGCTGTGAATGGCGTACATGTAAAAATAAACTTGAGGCACTGGGGTGAATGAGGGGCTCAGACCTGGTGGCTGGAGTGGGACTTGGCTCATGGGGTTGTGTTTGTGAAGGGGCCTCAGGTTCTGGCAGAGGTCTCAGACAGGCAGAGAGTCCGTGCTGGTATTTAATGCGGGGTATCTGTGGGATGAGTGCGTGAGTGATGCGTGTTTGCAGCAAGCACCCAGCGGCACCAGCAGCCTTGGGGCAGGTAAGAGAGGTTGGAATCCAGGCAGAGGTACCAGTAAAGGTACACCAGGGTACCTCACAAATGTCCTTGTGCTTGTGAACTTGGAGAGTGCTGGGTGTGTGCTCTGCCTGTGACCTCCTGAGGCAGCCTGTGTGATCAACCCTGTCGGTGTCCTCGGCGCCTGCGTGTGTCCCCTCATCCGTGTGTCCGTGACACAGACCCAGCTGCACCAGTGGCTGAACCTGCAAACCTAACAACCCTTAGCAGCCCTAACACACATCATACTGCTTCAGACAATCCATCCACACTCCCTCTGTCACTGGAGACAAAGGCAGAAATGCAACAATCCTTGTTCCAACAGAGAGCAAGAAAAGGAAGCCTGACTTTTAATTTGTAGCAAGGGCAGTAAGCTGAAAGGGAGAAAACTAAAACTCTCATTTACTTTCTATCCACAGATTCATGCAAAACGCCCTAGCACTCAACAGGTAGAAACCAATGTCTGCCTCTGGCCTCATGATTTCTTTTCTGAAGGCTTGACAAAAAAAGCATTTTTCAGGTTATCAACAAAATAACTTTTTCCACTCAGACTGGAATGAAATCCAGCTACCAGCAAGTGGTCTTTAGAATGTTCTGGCTTTTTTTTTTTTTTTGGCAATAGTTAAAATTTTGAATTTTGCAATTCTCATTTACAGTTTATGTTTTTGTATATTAATTATTTATCATGAAAATGATAAAAATAATTTAGCAAACAAAATCAATTTTAAGTTAAAAGTTACAACAACAAAGTGGCTTTTGACCTGCTTATGATTTGCTGGGAGAAGAAATGAAAGTAGACATTTATTTTTAGCATAAATTAAAAAAATCAAACCATATATATATGCAAAATAAGATTTCTAATTCACGTAAATATGTATGATGTTCAGCACTTGAACTTCCAGATACTCCAAAAGTGTCACGAGTAAAACCATGTAAAATAGTGTCTAACAATGTATTTTTAGAACATCACCATCTGTTTCACCTTGTGTAAGGGATGCGAAAGTACATATTATGTACTGTACATTGCCATAAGCCAATTAAGGTAGGTAAACTCATCTTAGACTTAAAAATTCAAATATGAAAATCTATAATGTATGTTTTTCTTCACAATCTTCAACAATGCTTTTCTCAATTCCCTCAAAGAGAAAATGCTTTAGAAAAGAAAAATGGGGGTTTATTCAGCCTCAGGAAAAAATCACTGAAGATGTACCATTTATCATCCTGGAAGACAGCATATGCATTTCAGGTAACTGTGAAAATACTATTTTTTGTTCTATAATGCAGTAACTTTTAATTTGGTTCACTTTGCTTAAGATGGTGACTGGGACAAGATCAAATAAAAGAAGAGAGGCAAAAGAGAATTGAATACGACATACCATCCTAGAGCAGCCCAGGATGGAAGGGCTCTTGAAAGATCAAGTGGTTCAGCCTTTCGTGCGAAAGGGAGACTAGATCAGATTATCAAGCAACCCATCCAATAGAATCATGAAACCCTCCAATGATAGGTACTCATCTGTAAAAAGTGCATTTACTCACT
This sequence comes from Chloebia gouldiae, assembly GCA_003676055.1. Classification (NCBI taxonomy): domain Eukaryota; kingdom Metazoa; phylum Chordata; class Aves; order Passeriformes; family Passeridae; genus Chloebia; species Chloebia gouldiae. Next base: position 39,285,335 of record QUSF01000007.1, read on the forward strand.
GTAAAAACTTTATTTCTTATGCTGAGATGAAAGTTCTCCAAATGCCACTTTGAGCCATTTCCTTATGTCACCTCTATGTTGCTTTTTATGGAGAGCCTCTGTCCTTGTTTCTGCCCTTTTAAGTGGTAATGCTGGACTTCAGCTAGGGTTAAAAACCCACCCATCTGACTGATAATAGATTAAAAAAAAAAATCAGACCTCTTACTTGGTGTGTCTTGAACAATTTTCACTCAGAAATTATTGAGAGATGCGAGATAAAGGGACTCCAACCACCCTTGCAGTCCTTACAGAGAGCTGAACACTGCCAACACTATGAGCTGCACCTGGAAACCTCCAGTAACTATGTTCAGGTGCATTAGCTTTACGACCTGTCTTGCTTCCATCAACTCTTCCTTGAGCCTGCTAAATTCATTGGCTTGACAGGATGAAAATTTCAACACAACTGAGTATTTAAACAGGGCCTTGTGTATATTGCCACTTTAGAATGGATTTAAGGACACAATTAAATGCTTGGCCTTCCATGCCACAGTCTCTACAAACGCCAAGAACTACGAGATTTCTGAGCTACAACCTCTTTTTCCCATCTTCATGACCAGTGGATGGACATGTCTTAAACTTGATCCTTGAATATCAACTAGCTTGCTTGGCCCCTCTGCCCTCAGGGACCTTATCCCACAGGACTCTTTCAAGAAGATCCCCGAAGAGGGCAAAGTCTCCTCTCCTGAAGTCCAGACTTGCGATCTTGCCTTTTGCCCTGGCTCTCTCTTCTCCGAATCTTGAATTCCACTAACTCATCACGGTCACTGTAGCCAAGGTTGCCTTGTCACCTCATCCCCTATGAGCCCTTCTTTGTTCCTGAGTATGAGGTCTAATTACACACTTCTCTATCACTTGTGTCAGGAACTGGTCATCAGTCCTCTTGAGGAACGTTCTAGATTTCCTACGTCCTGCTGCACTGCCCCTCCACAGATACTGGGATGGATGACATTCCCCACGAGGAACAGGGCCTGTATGTGAGAGGTTGGTTCAGGCTGTCTGCAAAACTCATCTGTGGAGTAAAGCTGGTGCTTTCCTTTCCCTAGAATAGGCACTTCTTCAGTTACAGACTAAATTTGTGCTAACAAGTGATTACCAGCCAAAATGCAAAAGTGCCCAATGAACTTCTCACGACACACAATATTGGAAGGGAGACAGACTGAACTGTTGCCTAGGATTGGGGAACACTGCAGGTGCCCAAGACCCAAATAAACAATTTTCAGGTGACCTGGAATTATTGAATCTTGAAGAATTAGTCAATCTTGAGGAATGTTGTGTTTCAGATTCCTACTAGTAATTGTTATTTAAAAAAAAAATCTGGTATTGCAGAACTTTCTGTACTGTAGATTAATCTTTATTTAAAGCAACTTCAAGCATTTATACCAATGCAATGTTTCTCTGCCCCACTAGTACACTGCATTTTGAAGTCACTATTTTATTACATTTTTATAATAATCAGGATTTTTTCAGTTTTTAAAACAAATGTTAAGACTAATATTCTGTAAAATGTAAATAATTATGCATTTTTTGCTTGCTGAATAATAGGAAACTTAAAATGATAAAGTATTCCTTATTGAGAAATTAATGATCATGAAAATACTATAGAATGTGCATCAGTAAAACCTTTATTCTGTAATAACAGAGAAATTTTATTTTGTTCTGCTGCCATTAAGTTATCAGGAAAGAGAATTAAATACGGTATAATACTTTCCTTTCAAAGAACTGTTGATGTAAGAAGAGATATATGAATGTAGGGGAAAAGTGCTTGACTTCTTTAACTTTTGACTTACATCTTCTTATTAAGCCAATTATTCCTGCACCATCTAAATCCTTCTGAAATAATTTCCCACTGGCTGAAGCAAAAGCCACTGCAGGGAGCAAAATCAGCCAATTTTTTAAAAGCTGCCTTCACTGAAAACCTACACAAGGTGCTACAGAATTCAAGCAGATGTTTTCAGATTTTAAGATTAAGGAAACTTTGTGTTAATGTCTTCCAGTGGCCTATTCACAAAAACTGACACCCTTTAGCTTCACTGGAGCCTGAGGTCAGCAAGAATGTGATACAAAAATATTATAGTTATTAATCACCAACAAGTACATCTATGAGCTTGTAGCAAACTGAGAATAGGATTTGTACTGCAGTCTAATCCATTATTTTTTACAAAGCAGCAAATTGAAAGGCTTTTGTCTTCATGGACTTTTGAAGTGTACTTTCTGTAACATAAAAAAATAAATACTGCATAATCACATGTTTCATACTGAAAAATAAGAAGTGAGTAGTGTCACTAAACAATATATGGATCTGACTGAATATAACAAGAACTATCATCAAAATCTTTTAGAAGTATATATGTGAAAGCCTACAAGGAGCTGAAATTATTTAGAGATCCTTGTAATACAGACATGACTTTTCTCTCTTACACTTAGCTTTAGGCAATGAACTGCAGATCAGTCTGAGCAACAAAAAAAGGAAAATTGTAGCTTATGCTCATTGTAAGACATTTATACATCAGTTTGCTTGATAATAAAATTTGTTTCTAGATACATTTTCAATATTTGTAAAATAAAGGAAATGTGAAGGAAAAGGCAGGAAAAAAGAGTGTGAGGGATGTTGTTTTCTATGGTACAGTTGTTTGTGGAAACTAAAAAGTTGTTACTTACTAAAAGGATGGCCATGAATACTAACTATCGCTCAAAGCAGCCAAGTGGCCAGTCCTGAAATAGATTTTACTTATTTGACTTTACTTTTTAAATGAATTTATTTATTTGACTTTATGATAGAAAATGAATACGAGAACTAGTTTATGTAAATCTCCTTTATGTTTTTACAGGGTTACCAAAAATCATTCAGAACATAATACATTCCCCTCCTTTCTGAGTCTGCCTAACTTAGTGAGTGCCTATTCATGAAGCATCCTCTTTGCTCTGTAAGGTCTTTTGCCATTTAATTACAATCCACTGCATTAGCTTATTTCTGAGAGTTTTACACTTTGCTCCTTCCTAGAACGGCATTTCAATACTTTAGATAAATAGGCATCCAAATCCCACCTAAAAACCCTAGGGAAGCCCCAGAAACGTCCACCAGCAGCAGCAGGTACCGGCAGGGTAACAGGTATTACCTAAATTTTCTATAATAATTTTGATACCAGAAATTGGTGTCAACTCCTTGGCAAGCCAAAGGAAAATTAATCTTTCTGGAACTGGGAAATACTGGGTTTTTTCAGCTCAAGAAATAATCTAATATATGCAGATTTAACTGTTTCTTAAAAAGCAAATAAAACACCTTCCACACATCTGAATCAACTCATACTCACTCATAACAATCTCAAAAAAAAAAAAAAAATCAGGGAAATATCTTAGAAATTTGGTTTTTATCAAAGTTTAGCAAAACAGCATGTTTACAATTAAGTTGAAAAACTCCATGACAAACCAATGCTATCCCAAGGTAATCACTTAAACCAATAAAAAAAAATCACTATATAAACAAATACTATTACTATCCTATTATTAGTTTTGATTAAACAAATTTTAAAGTCATGCTTGAAATTATCATATTCATAAATAATTTATCCTAAGCCAAATAAAATAACAAAAAACAAACTAATGTACATGTTATCTTGAGCATTAAGGAAATTTTGAAGATACAGCTGAATTTAAAATCACAGATCGAGAGAGACTTTACAACCCAACTGAAGGTTAAGCATTTGTACAGTCACTGAAAGTTTTGAGGCTCAAAATAATGAAGCACACTTAAACTAGTTTCAGCTGTATGTTTCCACCAAATTAGGATTACATCTCAATCTTTCAAATCTGTAACATTTGGCTACTTTGAATTGAAGTCTTTCTTGTTTTCTTTATTTTTTTCAGCAATCACAATGTATAAAGCAATGAGGAATAAAACCAAAAAAGATTCCTAGGATTTTTTTCCTTCATTTTTAGTCATCTGCTATATGCAGAGCTTTTGTTTTATTTGAATTTCCTAAAACTCCCCTCTCAAAAATTAGAAACCGTCTGGAACAAAGAAGAAAAAGCTCAGGGGAAGGAAATGAGAACAGTAATATTTGTGTGATATTCAGTGCTTCCAACTCCCCTTGGATTTTTTTTTGAAAGTGGATCAAAGACCTTCCCAGATATTTTGTACAATAAATTCTTCTAACATCAAAGTACTACAAGATGTCACTATTTTCCTCAAGTTTTCCTCTAAATGAAAAATCTCATTGGTTTCAAAGTTTGTTTTTGCTGCTCAATAATGAATTGTAGTCAGGTAAGTGTGACATGAAATAGCACAAATTCCCTTAATTACTTGATTTTTAATTCATTTCATAACTTTTCTATAGGCTAAATCCTTGTATTTTTCTTTCATACTGCATTGAAAAACCTTAATTTATGACACAAATAAGATCATCACACGAACTAAAAAATAACTTTCTTGAGTACTTCTTGCCAAGTGAGAAGCAGTCTCAGTGTTATCTACACACATACACTTCTTAATGCAAGTTGTTTTTCTAGAGAACTTCAGGAGCCAAGTCCTAAGCCAAAGTTTTAGTGTCATTACTGCTTTAAATAGCTGCCAGGTGAAGACAGAGTCCTTAATGTTTCTTAGATACTAAGCATGCAGTGGAGGTCTCTTTAACACCAAGAAGTACAAGAGCAGGTATATATGGTAATTCTTTTCCCTGAGCTTACAGTTGAGAGCAATTACCTTTGCCAGTAACTGACAGGAACTGATTTACTGTGATGTCAACACTAATTGTTCTGATAAATTACTATTACTGTTCTGATAAATTACTATTTACCTTCTAAATAACGTGACCACAGTTTTCTGAATAGCACTCACTTTTCATTACAATGTCATACATTTGTTTGAAAGTATAAAGATAAGACCACTTACCAGGGTCCTTATCTATTTCTTTATTTGAAGACCTGTTAGTGACAGACTTTGGAAGACTTGAACAGAAGAGCCACACACTGATATGAGAGGTGATAATTCAAGTTATCTGCTGAAAAGTTAACCATATGCTATTGGTACACAGTCTCTATTAAGACGATAAAATGAGGTTGCAGCTGCCTGAACTGTGAATTTTTGATTGCTTTAATGATTTCTTAACTTTCAACTCTAATCTTAATTGACTCCAAAGAGTAAGACTTAAATTATGGCAGAGCAAATCTGCTTGAGGGAAGATAAGCAAGTACAAGCAATCTGTTACACTGTAACTGATGCTTCAAAAATTTAAAGATGACCTCAGTTCTAAAATGACAATCTTTATCTAAAAATCAGAGCGTGGACTATTGAAAACTGTGGATTCTTTGATCATGTATCATAAAAATCTAAAAATTACAAACAACTTCCATAAGATGCAAATATTAGTACTAGTTAGTGTACTTTTTTTTTTTTAAATCTAGATACAGAGTCATGGATCACTGAAAGATTAGGGCTGGAAGGCACCTTAAAGATCATCTAGTTCCATATTCCCTGCCATGTGGGATGCCATTCACTAGATCAAGTCACTCATGGCCACATCCAGCCTGGCCCTGAACACTTTCAGAGATGGAGTATCCAGAACATCTCTGTGCAACCTGATCCAGTACTGCATTGTCCTTCAAGTAAAGACTTTTTTCCTAAATCAAATTTAAAACTGCCCTCTTTTAATTTAAAACCATTGCCCCTTGTTCTGTCCATTGCAGTCAACATATCTCCAGTCTGAATTTAGAAAAATTGTGAGCTGAATAGCATTTAAGTGCACAATGGTCAAATTTCACAGCTACTGCATACTCCTACTGTACTGTTCAGATTTTCCCTCTGCACACCCTAATACAGAATCTTTCCAAAGTCCTTAAAAGATGTGATAATTTACATCATATATAACTTGAAAATGTATTTACATGCCAACCTCTGGCTTTATTTTATTTCAGTTAGATTTGATTCTGTCTTGTGAAAGGAAAATGTATCTCTAATAAAACAGCCCAAGAGGTTATGTTCAGTTGTCTAAAGCACTGAGTGACAACAGAGGCTGTTTTAGGAGTGAATTCCATGTGAGACTGGCAGGTGTGACATGAGCCTGTAAGGCCCTTTCTGAAGGCACAGCTAGTGGTCAGACAGGGTACTGTAGAGGCCTCTAAAATAGCACTTTCTGTATTTTACTAGCAAATCTTATGTAAACTCCACTAAATCTTCTGACTCTCAATGTCTTTCACATACTGCTGGATGTGTAAAACCGTGGTTCTCCTCTCTGTGCAAACATACAATTATCTTTCAACCACAGCCAGACCAAAGTTAGTTACACAGCTCCTTGCAAGGATGTTCTGACAGCTTCTGCCCTCTCTCATAACTCTGCTTTTGAGTATTTTAAAGCAAGAAGAGTGTAAGAAATATTTGATTACAGGAAAAAAGCAGACTTCTATCTTAACCACTAGCAAGGAGAATGATATCCCTTGCAGCTCCATAACGTGCTTTTTCTCCATTCTAATACCTTTGGATATTGGTATCTTAGTGTTGTGTGCCACTTTTACACTAGACTAATTTTAGTTGAACAGAGTGGATGTTTAGGTTTTCATTCAAGAACCACCTTCATAGCAGGTATTTGAATTAGCTCTGTCTTAAGCAAAAAATACACTAACTGCCCATTCTTGATGGAAATTAGCTGCACACAAGGAGTTTTTCATCTCACTGAGTTTAATACAGTTGTTTTAAATAAAAGTGTTTTAATTTAAATAGATTCTACACATTCACTTTATAAGAAATAAAGTGATAAATCCAGAAGACAATCCACTCCTTTCTTAAACAGGTTAAATGCATTGACCACTGCAAAGTTCTGATGATTCTGTAGGTCAAAGAAGAGTCTTTCATATATATCTATATGAAAACTATGAGAGGCATTAAAATTCATCTGCTCTGATTTAAAAATTTTTCACCTGAACTAATCCTATACTTGTAGAATCAATATGGAGAACTTGGCTGTCTAAAGCACCATTCATCCACTCCTAAAGAATGAAAATGCTGCTCTGTGTCTCTTTCTCTCTACTGACTATAAATGTTACCTGGGCACCCAGCTCAGATATAGACCTCCAAAGCTTTGATACCTAAATTTGGACAAAGTTCCAATTCTCCACAAAATGCAAAATAACCCAGACCCATTGTGAGAGGTTAACCTCCCTGTGAGAGCAGCACCAAAAGGTTGTACAATCACAAGTTAGAGAAGTGTATTGAGAGCCTTCAAGTAAACTTGTAGAAAAAGGGAAATTCTGTTACAGAAATAGTAACTGAGAAAGACATTTTATTCTGCATGATAACTGTAATGACAAGAAACCATTCAATTTTCTTAAATTAACAAAACAACACAGTGTTCATCCAAGGCTATTATAAATTACCTCTGGAGGAAATAATTTGGATCTTCCAAAAATATTTGATTCTGCAGAATTTCCAAAAGATTCAAATATATGTGTATTGTAATAATAATTATTAAAAACAAAAAGATAAAGAGCTCATAAATACTATGTATGCTAACTGGATATTGTTTCACTGACCTGATATTGATTACAAGCAAAATAATGCTTTCCTGGGAAAGCAAAATGTTCTTAAGTAAGAGTAAAATCACAATTAGTTCCAAGAAGTGTGACTTTGTGGAAGACAGGTCTTCTTGGCAAGATTGCTACTTTATAATGAGATCACGAGATCCTTCAGTTCACTAAAGTAAATAAGATGAGAGCTTAAAATGTTTGAATTAATAATTAAGACAAGAACAAGCACTTGAAGTAAAAATGAAGTAAATACCTCTCTTGGATCACTAAAATTAACCAGATTCTCTAAGATCCTGTGCTGTGACTAACTGCATTTAATAGAACAAAAGATAAAATCTTTGGTGATACAATTTGCAGATGACATAAAACTTGAGGGAATACAAATAATAGTATGGTAAGGCCAATCAAACAGCTAAATCTGGATCTTTCTATAATATGCAGACATTTGCACAGAAATTAAATATAGCTGCCAAATGCAGAGTTCAAAGGAACATAAGACAGGTAATGCAATATCTTTAAATAATCTGATACTGAATGACCTAGAAATATTGGCACACAGAAATCTAAATTCAAATTGCTTTTATGACAGTGCATTTATAAAACACAACTCAGTCCTTGGGATCATATAATGTCAGAATCGATGCACCCATACATAAACCCAGTGAAACCAGTATTAAAAAACTGTGCCAGCTTTTTGAGAAGAATGCAGAAAAGCTAGAAACAACTTAGAAAACAACATCATCAAATAAGTTTTATAAGCTACACTTCATAGCAAGAGATTTAAGAAGTTCAGCCCAAATTAAGAAGTCAGGTCAATAAATGACATGATAATGAGTAATACATTAGGGTTTTATGTACATTAGTTTTTATGTACATTAGGGTTTTATATACATTATTACATTATGATTTATAAGTAAACCATAGGGTTTTCCATATTTTTACAACTTTAGCTGCACATGAATAGTGACTGCAATGCCTCCTGAAATCCCCAGATACAAGGGTCAAGGACACTTGCAGTAAGTTGTCGCAGTAACTCATTACAGACCAAGCACACTCATTACCAGTGCAGTAACAACAGTTTATTTCTTCATGCATATACACATGGAATGAATGCCAAACCCCTGAAAATGGTGATAAAAGTGCAGGATCTTCAAAAAGGCCTGCAAAAATTTTCCAGGCAAAAGCATGCCAGCCTGCATGAGTAAAAGATGTCTGACAGTAAGTGGCTGAAAACAAGATTGAGTGAATAAAAAGCTCACACGAGGCTACATAGTAAGCAAAATAAGGTACGCCTTTTCCAGGACTGAGGACACTAATTACTGATCTAATGTACCTTAAAAATACCACAAATCCTCTATAATTTGAGTATTTTTATTCAAGACTGGATATCTCCTTATAAGATATGGTAAAGATCAAAAAAAACCCCATACCAATGTAAAAATTACTAGGTGAAATTTGATGCCAAGTATATTGAAGTTATTAACATTAGATTACCACTGGCTTTTAAAAGCTCCCTGTATATAGCCCTTACATGAATAGATCCTTTAGAAATATCAAAATGTTTCCAAAATCTTTTACATATACCTGAATGCTTATACACTGTTCAGAAGAATTGTATCTCAGCGCTCTCAAAAACAAACAGATGTCTGCCTATATTTCATATTTTTTATGCATCTTGTTTTCTGCTTTAATTTGGCACAAGATTGCAATAAAAATTTGGAATTTCCTAAAAATTATAAGAATGAAACTTATAATGAAGTGCAGAAAGCTACTTGCTTTTTTTTTATATATACACACTGTAGAAGTGACAAAACCAAAGGACTTCTCACAATTCTTTTTCTCCATTCTCAGTGCAATGGAAGTTTTTTATTCTTCCAGCTCTTTGGAACAATCTGCAGGGTAAATTTACCATTACAAAAATCCTACCTTCTTATGAGACTCAAGAATCACCTAAGTCATCATTCTGTACTGACAAATAATTAGATCATTATAAATAGTTTAATATTTAAATATATGTTAACTTAATAAATAGAATATACCAGACTTCCAAGAACTTACCAGAAGAAACAAGCTAATTGTTCCCCTTCTTTACTCAGCCATAACTGGTTCTTCACTACAGAAGCAGATATAAAGTTGCTAATGAACTAGTTTTTCATTAGGACTAAACTTAGTAACTTTTATGGTAGCATTCCACTGATACTACTGAAACTCTGAGCTATGGTTTATCAAATGCTATTTCCCTAATCTTTTCTGAACAATGTCAGGCTCACCTTTGGATTGAGGATTGTTTTAAAAGCCTTTACGAAATACAAAGCATATGATTCCTATACTTCAGTAGTGATTCCTTCAAACAATAATGAACTGCTCTGCAAGCAGTTTGCTATTAAATGGCTTTGTGAAACCTTCACATTTGCTCAGCACATTCTTTTGCAAAGTCTAGGAGACTTATTCAATTGACCATCATGTTGCTTGGTAGCAGCTTGATTATTTGATTCTTACTGGGAAGATTAAAACTAGAGCATTTCATCATTGTATTCAATTTCTACCACAGCGAGTCAAGAGAGCAAAGGCAAAAAGGGTCTTTTACCTAATATTAAATTCGCATTAACACAATTCCTAATCAGATGCAGCTTCTGATAAAAATTCCACATAAAAGCTCTTTGCTTTAGGCATTAGAGGTAAAAAGAAAGCTCACTTCAACACAATATTAAAAACCAGCTTCAAATCTTTTGTGGTTAAAAAACAAACCAACAATCCCCAAACGACAGTATTAGCAGCTAAACTTTCCAAGACTTCTAATTATTATGTGCTGGTATAATAGTGTCTCATTAAAAGCAGACTATGAACAGATTGATCGAAGAGGCAAAAATGTAATTTTGAGAACTTCAAGACTACGGATATCTGTGACAAACTTAAGTTTCATCTGTACTAATGAACTGAACACAGCTGTGTACTTTGTCATGGAAGACAATTTGTATGGAATGACCCAGATCCACTCTGAACCAGCATTACAGCATCCAGCAGTAGGTGCTCTTGAACCCTAACTACTGTAAAAGTCTACACAGGAAGTTTTTGATATTGTACTGAATGGCTAACAAGCAATTATTTCTGACATAGTTGTCAATCACAGGAATGGTCAAATCCAGAACACGGACATTTGCCTGGATACTGTACTACTGATTAATTAGTAAAAAACACAGCTTCTATTTTCATAGATGTAAAGTTCTTAGCTGGAGCTTGACCATTCCACAGGTAAACAGTGACAAACAGAAAGCCCTTAATAAAGAAACAGTGCTGATGAATGCAGAGAAAATGCTTTAGCATCTTTAACTTAGACCAGAAAATATCTGAAAGTCAGATCCCTGATTTTGGAAAAGTGACTAAAGACCCCACACAAATGGGGCTAGGTGTAAATCTCTGAGCTCTACAATGATTTATTAAATAATGATTTAATCTTTTAGTAAGGCCGTCTAAATAAGCTCTGCTGCTGTTCAACCTGCAAGTTATCTTCCATAAATGCTGGAAAAAGCTGAACAGAAAATGATTTTGGAGTTCCAGGCTTCTGTGGAGCTTCTGTGCCTTAGTCAAAACTCTCTATTAAATATGTCTACCTGCCACAACTATTTGCTACTTAACTCTCCATAACCAAACATCAGATTCTGAAATTTGGAATTAAAGTCATTAATTCCTAAAATGTCTCTAGTGGTGGCCGTAGCAGTGTACAAAACCTCCAACTTTTTCAGGGAAGAAGCACTGCAGTATTAACTCCCTGTGCTCTAGACAATAAGAAACTTAGATATTAAAATTCTTAGATTTAATTTTCAAGGAAAATCATAGTTTTTAATGTATGAAGACATAAAAATTTGTCAGCTGTGGTGACTAATCATTTTTTTATTTTGGAGACAATGCTTTATAGTTTCTAATTCTCATTTCAGAGAAATATACAGCTTAAAGCATAGGGATAACCTTAAATAAAATAACAAAAATATACCAAAAGAAAACAGATCATTACTGACCACTAAGGGAAAAAAGTACATGTTTACTCTTACCCAAAAAAATTATTCATAGAACATACACAGGCTATAGTCAGTAGTATGAAACAGAAGTCCTTTAGTAAATAATACATAAGGAAGTAAAGACAAATATATCACAGCATGAGATTAGAAATCCAAATGCATTCTACTGTGGCACATTAGCTTTTTTCCCATTAATAAGCATGTACTGACCTGGGACATAACAAAAAGAAGTCCTGCTTTGACAGATTTTTAATGGACAGAACTTTGTTAGTTCACAATAATACCTGGCTTAATAGCTATGAGCACCTACAACACTGCAAATCAGCATAAAAATGAAAGAGAATACATCATTCACCACAACAATACTTTGAATGTTTTTAAGTGTACTTCAAAGTATATCTGTTAAAAAAACATTAATATAGGATGTTCTTCATAAATACACCACACAGTGCTTGGAAATAAAAAAAACCTTTTTAACATGATCTATCACTGCCATGTTTTGGTTTGAAAATCTTTAGCAAAACATACAAAGTGTAAATTTTGGTAAGTGTACACAGGATTCACTTCTGTGAATTCATTAAATGATTTCTTGGTGAATACAGCAAATTTAAAGAAGAAAAATTTTCTAAAGTTTTCTAAGTTTCTAAACTGTATCCTTCAAAAACCACATAAATTTTTAAATCATAAATATTTACCTTATTACCTCCTGTTACAAACATATTTACTCTTAAATTACACTGAACATTCCCAACTACCATATAGCAAACATAATTACACTCAAAAAGAAAGAAAATCAATTTTGCTTATCAGGATAGTTCTCACAAGTGTGAAACTTAGAGGTAAATATTAATACTTCCTCTCAGAGTAACATAAATGACAACTTGATTTCATTTAATTTTGTACTAGCATGGCTGGCTCCTTTCTTTTTCTAACGTAACTAAAATGGCTATGGACAATCTAGTGTACCTAAAAATTGAACACTTCTGTCTTTCATTTTTTTGCACATTTGATGATAAAATGTTTTTCCATCCTCAGACCCTCATACAAAGATGTTGGTGGAGAGTCCCTTGACTTTTATGACGTGGAAAGGGATTTTTTTTACAGAGGAGGGAAAAAACTCTCAAACCTTTGTTTTAATGCTCCCCTCTCTGGTGGTGTAGAGGCTGAAAAATTAGACTCTGCTGCTTTGCAAAGGGAAGAATTTTATGGGATACTGGGAATTTATAGGATATTGTGTAGATCACCAAGATGTGCAAGGTCAGTATCTGGCATGTGATCTTCCCATAAAGTTCAGCTGACAAAACTGAGCTGTCACCTTAAAATATGTTTCCAAGTAACAAACTAATGGGGTTCTTCACTTATTATGCTCTGTTCTGCAATAAAAATATATAATAAAAGTGCAGACAGCATGGTTTTATATGAAGACTTCATACAATTATATAAAACCTTACAACAATTTAAGAACATATATTCTTCTTCTATTTATTGGAAAAAACCCACAACTAAAAAAAAATCAAAACCAACAAAAAGAAACAAACCAAAATCGAAGCATCTAGGGAAGCAATAACATATTAGAATTTAGAAGCATGGTGTTACATGTTACTCACTGTAAGAGCACAGCATTAGGCATTTCTGTGAAAATATCCAGGAGTCTCTTTACATTTTGATGTGAGGTGTTTGTTTCTCGAAAGTGTTCTGCATTGCACAGGTAACTCCTAAACTGTTTGATGCAAGGCTTTATTTCATGAGTTGTCCTTAATGAATTCCCTTAGGGCAGCTACAACCTATGCTCCCATATTAAAAGAACAGACTAACTTCTTTTAAAATTAGAAGGTTGAAATCACAAATCAGTCTGTAAATTAAAATGGTATTTTACACTCAGAAACCCAGGACATTTGAAATATCAATGGTTTCTCCATCTTTTATATTAACAGACTTTCAGTTGTAGATTTCTCAGAAAAATCATGGTACTTGAATCAGTACAAAGGTATGGAAAACTGTTTCTCACATACTATTTTATGCAATTCTAGATTACATATTAGTACTTCATCACACTTTTATTGAGTGGTGATACCAGCCAGCTTTATGGAACAGGAGTATCCTGAAAATCACTGAAAACTATTGCAGTGGATTTCTAACAGAAGACTAAGTGAACAGAGATATCAACAACAGTTTGCAGTTCTTCAGACTCTTCTTGATTAAAGGAAAACAAGATTTTCCTTTATTCTGATTCAACACCTGAAAATCCACATAATTTTTTATCAAATTTCATATTACTTACAGCTACAATCTGCCACTCACACCATCCCCATTTCTCCACAATGTTTTCTGGAAAGCTACACTACTTCTCTCTCAAAAGCTATTTGGTCACACTGTCATGAGTTTCAGAAATCCTATCAGTCTAGATTCATTCTCACAGCAACTGGAAAATACTGCAATAAATATAACTTGTCACACCTCATTGAGCACATTTTTATTAACATGCAGCACCAGTTCTAACTTCTGTTGTATATAGGAACATGCACAGTATCTTTTCTAATGCCTATTAACCTATAAAAAAATAGAAAAAACTTGGATGAATTTTGAGGTAACAAGTCCCAGTAGCCACTGTTCTATCAACATCTTCAAGTATTGCTTTCTTTGTCTATGTAAACTGGACTATAATCTCAAGAAAAAGTATTTTTTAAAATGTAATGAAAAATTTGAAAATGGTTTAATTAGTCCTCTGTGAAAACAACAGACATGATCCTCAAGCAATAAAATTTTGAGCTAATGCATACTTGGTTTAATAATTATGGGCTGAACAGAACTGAAAATAGAAATCTGTTGAAAACACTGACGGTTCTATCTTAAAGGGAAGATCTAAGGTAAAGAGTTAGGATTTGTGTGTATGATAGTAAGAAAACTTAGCAACTGCCAACACTGTGCAAAGTCAACAAAATACATACATACAGGATATATGTGTAACAGGTCTAAGTCAGACTTTCTTGCACATACATCCTGTACATATATATCCCATGTAACAAACAATTATTCTTTCCTACTGAATGGCTTTACTAACTTTTAGTTATTCTCTGAAATTTCTGTAAACTGAGAAATGAACTGAATCGCCATAAAGAGCCAAATCGCAGTCATTTTGAACATATGTAGTATTTCAGAAGACAGAAACATATGCCAAATGCTAGGGAAACATTTTTTTTAGTTGTTAACTAGTGTTCATTAACCTTTGTAAAGATAAATAGTCTATGGTTATGAATACTTCAAGAATTTTCTCCAAAGGAAAACACATACATATACAATTTAAGGTATCATCCTTACAAAACTCTTTTGCATGTGTTAATAGGACTCCTGGGATAAAAGCATTTAGGTTACTGTAAATAACCTAAAAATTTACAATAAATTTAAAAAACCCACATACAGGCGCAAAAAAAATCCCAAACAACTGTGCTACTAGAGATACCAATTAGCTTATGATCCAAACTGTTTCTAAATCATCTTGCATATGACAAATACAGAATATAAAAAACTGCAGAAGGAAATGACCATAAGAATGTTTAAAAGGCAAATATGACTCTGTTTATACAAAATTCTCTATAGAGATTTAAGCTGTCAGAAGATAAAGGGATCTAGCAAGATGGCAATGAAAAGAAAAAATTATATTTTCCCAAAGGAATTAGAATAGCTTTGTAAATTAATAAATAGAAGACATTAATTTGCCCCTACAAAAGAAAGGCTTCTTAATTTACTATGGTGTATGAAAAAGTGCCTTTTATTCACACTGTTACAGGGGAGATGAGCAATAGTTGAGGGCAAAGGCTACACTTTCAATAAAACAAAGGGCAAATGAATGGGAATTAGATGAATATATCAGATGCAGATAGAGTAAATTCTTTAGAGAAAAACTTGTAATAGGGATCTAAAAATGAGTGGTTTTGGCATTACCATGAAAGACCAATAGATACATAATTGTTCACAGACATCTTTCAGTCATTGAATATATCAGAATTCAGTGTACTAAATTTGCAGAAGTAAATTTTCAATAAATACACTGCAATCATTAAGAAAGATGTGTGAGAAATAATGATCAAACACAGGATGTTTCTCTGATCTAATCCTCCGTGACATAAAAGTTTGACTCACAGTATGGTCAGGCCAAGGGGTTTAGTCTACTGTCCTACCCTGTCTGCTGTGATCTGACAAGTGTTCTTGGCCACCATCCACCGCACAGGCTGAACAGCATCGTATCCCTTCTGTCATTCCTGTGCTCACCTTTTCGCCATGCTTGAGTCTCCTTGTCTCCACCCAATCTCCTCTCACACAAACCATCTCTAGCTTTTCCCACTGGTTGCCTGTTTTGCCACATTCATACTGAAATTCAGAGCATGTGACACCATTACTAAGCAGTTGTAACTGTTATGTCCTGCCAGCCTGGCAAGACTCTGCTCCTCTAACAATCTTCAATGCTCCCTTCCCACTACCTGTGACATTCAGCCACTTCTCCCATAACTCCTATTAACTACCTAAGAAATCCAGCCATTTCTTATTTGCAGTTTCTGTCACACACTGTCATTCATCACAAACATCTATTTCTCATGTCATTTTGAAAAGTCTCTAACAACCTGTTTGATTATTCCAACCTCAGAGCAGGGAACAGTCATGTTCCCACTGCCCTAAGGGCCCATTCTACTTCTCTCCCTGGACTGAACAAGTAAGGCCACTGTGTTTAACCTCACAAGTGACATTACTAGAACTGGGAGGAATGAATCTGAATGGAAGAACATGTCTACACAGAACTCTTAAGCAATCTAAACCTGCAGTGATCTAAGCTTGCTTTGCCTAGAGACTTGAGCCCACATACATACCACATGACTGGGCTTCTATCTAAAAGTTGTTCAACTGCCTGTACAGTCTCCCAGTATGGCAGCCTTTCCCTGCACTTTGTCCATATTTTGAAATTCTTGGCTTCCAGATGGATTTCTCCCTCATCTGTACACTCCTCACATGAAAAGTATAAACCCAACAGTATTGCTTTACCTTTCAGATTACACCTTTGCTGAACATTCCAGGAACACCGACATCAAAATTACTTTTATACATCAGAGATGCCAGAATTTGTTGTTACGTATTTTCAGTCTAAGAAGTCCTGAAGAATATCTGTCCTCTTCTCCTCACCTGATCTGGGATATGGAGGCCTTCCTTGTTCCTCACATATACTAAGAAATAAAAGGATATTGGCCCCATTTTTCTGCTAATTTTTTTTCTAAGATGTTGGAAATGATGGGAAAAATCCCAGGAAATTCTCCTCATTCTCTTGGCACTGAAAGAAGATGGCTGGATTTCAAGTGCACTTCATTTCTCATGTCAGGAAGGGATGATGGGAAATTCTGCCCTGATTAGCTGTGAAAGGATTATCATCCTATCATTGCATCTTGTATTCATCCTGACTGTACTAGGCTTACAACCAAATCTTTCCTAAACCCCTAGATTCTCTCTATTTTCAGGGGGCTTAATGCTTCTTGATTACAGAAAAAAAAACAGTTTATTGGACTTATGATAACTTTACCTGCTTTAACTTAGCTGGGTTGAGTTTTCAACTTCCTATCTTTAACTTTTTATTAGCGTCAGCACTATGCATATTTTCAGGATCAGAGTAAAGAAACATTATCTGTACACCACAGGTACTGCTCCTTACAAGTTCTCCAAAAGCTCCACTGAGCAGCAGATGAAAGCTTTAAGTCTTTAGGACAGTAATGCCATTAGATGACACTGTGGAAGAAGAAATGCCAGTCACTTCTAATCACACTTGGCTTATCACGTAAGGAAAAGCTGCAGTGTAAGATATGGTAACAAATATCATGGGCAGGTTCAGGAAAAATCCCAATACAAATAGATACTATTAAGAATGCAGAAGTAGTATACAGGAATTTTAACCTGTGTATACAGTCCTGTGGTGATTTGCATACATAACTGATACATAATTTCCATCAGTAAAACTATCTCACAATTAGGTAAGATGTTTTACAGTAAGTACTTAGTGGGTTGATTAGCTTAGTGAAACAATTATTGAGAATGACGTAATTGCATTCATATGGACAAAATGCCGGATATTAAAGAGCTCTTCAGCAGAAAAGATGTTCACTGCAGTGTGATTAACTACTGAATCAAATTATCAAAGAAAACAATGGCTCCGTATCTTCCTCCTTACAGCTTCAAAACAAAACTAGATACCGCTCTAGAAAATAGTTTTAGCAAAATTTTACTTATGAAACTCAATAGAGATGTAAAACCAATTTTGACTAGATGATCAACTGATACATATTAGTGAGCTATTTTATCAAAGTATGGACAGGGCTTCAACTGTCAAAAACTACAAGTAAGGAATCACATTAACAGATCTGTGGAAGAATAATATACCTTTCTTCAAGTGCAGCTGGTGAAAGTGATAGTGATTCTCCTAAATTTACCCCTGGTAATCAGAAAGTACAAACCAGCCACACATCACAGAGTTATGAGTTAATACTGCAACAGAGCAAGACACCAAGCTGACACAGGAAATATCATCATGTGTCTTAAACCATCTGGATTTCTGTAGAAACAGTAGTGGGCACGAGAGGAATACCTCAGCCTTGCAGGCTTGACCTCATTTAGCACATCTATCCTTTCCCATTCACAGTCCAGAACCTGTGCATTAAAACTACAACTGAATTAACACCTGCAGGTGTTACAACAGAAAATGGAAATTTGCTTCCTTGAACTTATTACATTTAATCCATCAAGTAATATATTTAATGTTGCTTTTTCCTTATGTTTATTCATTTGCTAGGTATGTATTTTAATACACAAAATTTTAAAACAAGAAGAGACTATGTGTATTTTAACTATTATAGGAATAAGTTGTGATTTGAAGGACAGTTTCAAAATCAATTTCTGCACACTAAACATACAAAAAGGTTAGTATTCTGAATTCAACTTTTTTAATTTTTAACTTTTTAAAATTCAGCTAACTGACTAGGGGAAAAAAAAAAACTTCAACAGATGTAAACAACAGAATGCATCTGTTTAGGTGTGATGGTGAATAAGTGGAAAAGTAAAGCATGCAGTAACTGCAAGAGACCAGATTGCTCTGACTTAAAAAAAATATTTAAGGGAATACTTTAAAATACATCAACCACAAAATACATTAAGAAGAAACAAATGTGTCATGCACTCTTTAACAATCATACTCATTGCCATAGTGTATAAGCAATTCTAAGAAAATTATATTCATGGCAAGATACCTTTTCCTCCTCAGCTGATACCTCAATTACAGACCTCTATAGAGAACCAGAAAGCCCTAACAGAGCTTTTTCATGTCTAATAGATACAGATGAAAAGTGTACTAGCATCACTCAATCTTCTACTTTCCATGTATGCTTGAGGCTCTTCATAAAGCTCAGCATGTTCAGATCTCAGAATAACCTCATATTAAACTGGGGTTAAGTGCCTAAATGAAAACCAAACCAACCAAACCAAACCAACTTCAGACTCTGTACCAGTAAGAGAGACATCCTGGAGATCAGGTCAGCTTTGGGTGGCCTGTATCACCTTTGAAGCACAGATTCGACCCACCAAGTAGCTGGTGAACCTGATGCCATCAGCACCTAATTTTCATTTCCTTTTTCAAAAGTGTATGAAGGTGTGTCAGTTGCAGCACCTTCCATAGCATGTAACAGAACATAATGTATCATGACAATAATGTCTGAGGTCCATGCAGGATAAATACATACCACAGTCTCATCCAAACGGCTGTTACACTGTGTTACAACTGGGTTCCTTGTGTCCAGGGAGGGTACAGCTGCCAGCACCAGGCATGGGAATAAATGAGATGGATCTTTGTTTCAGAAAGCTCGAAAATCCATTTATTACCCCCAGGGAGGAGGGGCGGGATGGAGAGGAAAGACCAGGCAAAGGCAGGGTCATGGGGTTTTTATACAGTATCGCAGGGATGGAGTTAGGGTTCGGGTCAAGGGAGGAGATATTAGCAACACAAAATGGGCAAGATCAAATTCCTTAGGAACAGGGGCATTCCACAAATGGCATTTAGGGGTTTGTCTCTGTGATGAACATTTTAGCAAGCACAACATGGAACAAGTCAAACACTATTGGAGAAAACACTAAAGCTCGGGCAACATGAATGAATAATAGTTTCAATCTTCCTCCAAGGCAATGTGCTATTTATCAGTACAGATGCAGCTCAAATTAAAGCTAGGAAACATGAATATGAGCCCAAGATCTTATTACTGCCACCCTGAGCGAGCATAATTAAGTTCTGAAGGCAAGGCCTCTGTGACCATATGTGAGCAAGTGTGAGTTCCCCCTCTCTCATGTAAGTCTACCCCTATACCCACTAGATGAATTAGGCTTCCTTTTGTTCAAAAGCTTCCCGATTTCCCATTCTACTCCTTTGCTACACTTTGCAAATCACTGGGAGCTGCATCTGCAAGCAGCACAGCCTTGGTTAGGACAAGTCTTCCAGAAGGACCTGACACATCTGGATCAAAAAGAATGTTTGTGACCCCAGTTAGTATAAACATTTGCCTGTTTTTTTTCCTTTGCTTCTCAAATCTCTACACCACATTTTTGCAATACTTGCTCCTCAGAAAAAAAATACGTATCTCACACTCCTCATTGATAAGAAACACAATCTTTGGAAAACAATTACACTAAAATCTAGAAGAGTCAGAGTGCCACATGACTAAGGAGTCTGGTGAATCTGCTGAGAGGTAGTCCCACTTGACTAAGAACAACATATGTATGCTTATTTAATCATAAAATGAAAATGCAGTAACTCTTTCAGATCATAATGCAAAAAGTGTTTATACTTAACATGGATCAGTTCCAAGCTTATTCTGTCCAAAAGTCTCCAGAAAATGTCTGGAGTATATGTGAAGCAAGAGTTGGATGGGAAAGACTTAAAAAAAAAAGTAAAAAAGAAAGAATTAATGGTATTTGAGCTAATTTCTAAATAAATATCAGTTATAGATTAATTCGCACTTCTGAGATTTTGCTGGTCATATACAACAGTAAGGAAATGTATTCTTTCTTCTTTTGATTAATAACTGTCTTCTGAATTATTAATTATCGCCTTAAATATTAACATTTTCAAGAAACTACATCTCTATTTAAGCTGAGACAGATGCTAAACTTCAAAACTGTATTTTTTTCAGATGGATACAACTTTAAAGGATAGAAGATTTTAAATTAAATATTATTTATATCTTCCCTCACTGTAATTTCAATGCACCATAACATTTATTCCCAGATTAAGTTCTGATGAATTTCAGAGTTCAATTCAGAAATTATACACTAACTTATAGATCTAATTTGTGTAGTTGTCCCATTTTATATTAGAATTGCTCCGGTCAATTGTCTTGAAATAAGTTTGTGTATTAATTAAATACTACTATATTTTTAGTCTGCACTGTATAGAACTCATGCAAAAAAATTTCAAAAAAATCTATATGAAGTAGAACACAGTTCTGATACATTTACCTAATTATAAATAATCAACAGGAATTATACTATACTACAGACAAACTATGTAAACCTTTTAATTAAATAACACATTAGCATTAGTTTTAGCATTAGTTACACAAAGCATTGGAAGTTACAAGACTGCCCTACTGCTTCCGTTCCCTGAACTTAAAGTAGCCCATTTTATTTACAGTAAAACAGATGGGGTTAATAACTACATTGGGATGAATGTGAGGACCTACTCTAGTAAGAAAGAAAGACTACAAAAACAGAATTTATGGCAGACATGTAATCATAGCTGCCTTTTAATTATAAGCACTGGAGGTAGCTCAAAAGGACCATGACTTAGGCTATGGTTTCACAAGTCTCTGGCTGCAGTACCAGACAGACACACAACTGTTTGTACAGCTGCTCCACGAAGCAGATTAGGGAAAGTATCCAACTTAAACACAGTACAGCAGGAAAAATCACCCAGTGTTAGTTTCCCACTGTACTTCACTAAGAAGCCACAAAAGTGTTTGGGCTACTACAAAGTGCAGGGGATAGCACATACTGCCAAACAAGCGGCAAGGAAGGAACATGAATAACTTAAAAGTTCATACTGAGGCTAAAAATAAATACAGAGAAAAATAAGAACGAGCTTTAGAAATACCCATGATGAAACCTGGCACTTAACTGGGAAATTGCCAGACAAAGGTATCCCATTCTGTTTGAACAGAATACTATTCCTTGGCATAAATGTTTCTGATACAAATCAATGAAAATTAAGTGATCAATACACAGCTGGTTCACAAGCCTTGGAATAAATTTTATCCTTCCAGTACCACAGATACTTAAAAGATTAGGAGGTGTTCAAGCATAGAATATGAAAATAAAAGCCATGCATTAAAAACTCATACTGACTTTAATTCAGGAACCTAGATTAATTAAGGAAATCGGCATTACATGGAGCCCCACAAATCCAATAGAGAGAAGCAGATTCTTAACTGAATCCACTGAACCTCTATTTGCACAAGAAGCACAAAATACTTAAAGACAATGAATGTGCTTTTTAATACTCAAATTCATAATGGCAACCCAATTCCTACTGAAATCGATGTGACTTGATACTCATTTGACATTGTCTAACTTCAGGGAACAACTGAGGCACTGAAGTGGGAGATGAAGAAGCAGGCTAATTTCCCTCTGCAAGTACCTTTCTCCCACTGCTGACTACAAAAGAACTCAGGAAAACTAGGTTCCTAACTTAGTTGTTCAAATTACGTGGAACGACAACAGGTTTTGGTATATTTGTAGATTTAACCTAACTGCTCAAATGCACATCACTTAAGTACAGCCAGAAGGAGTCTCATGGCTCTAGGCTTTTTCTCTTGCTAATAAAGATACCTCCATGAGTCATGACTGGTGCACCTCACCACCACTCCTCTCCACAGCCTACGCTGAGGGCTAAACTGCCTAACTAGGTTCGAACTTTCAGCAGAATTTCTAAAACTAAGTATGAGCAAACAACAGTAAGAAATAGGTACCTTTCAATGGCAAATTCAGGTGCTGTGTCTTGACAAAGTCCTTCAGCAAATCCTCAACAGATGAATTAATTATCTCAATGACTTCACCACTCAGCTGTCTTAACTCAATGCCAAATCAGCATGCTATGAAACTGATCTCCCTGAGTTGTACTTTTCACTTTCCACCTCTCAGATGAAAAATATAAATCCTGGACTTCAAGGTCTTCACATATTTAATGTGTGAATGGGAGGGTAGGAAAAACACCTATCCATTCTTTAAGAATCTGTAAAAAAAAATAATATAACCTGAACACATTAGTGTAGGTTGCAAAACATCTTGCTTTTACTGTACCAGAAAATATAACATAAACCAAAAATTGATGAATTACTGTGCTTGTAGGTTCTGAGCTACAGTAAGGAAAACTTTTTAGTTATAAACTGTTTTTTTAAAACTACTTTCCTTCAAACTGATACTGCAGTCATTAAACACAAAGAATTTAAACTTTTGAAGCAAATGTAACCACAATGCTTTTCTTTATTCCTCTGGAAAGAGAAGTATTAGAGTAACCATATATATAAACCATTATATGCAATCCTTCATGGCTATTCTTAAGAGAGCTTTAAGTGAAAAATTTATAAAGAACAGAACACTGGTTTTCACTTTCATGTATTTATAAGTGTGAAGGAAAGGGTCAAAGGCAAGAGTAGAATTTCTCACAATACTTTCCTTGTGAATAGCAGCTGAGAAGTCTGGAAAGCAAACTAATTGCTTAACTTTCACATTATCAACAAAGCTGTCTTTTGACAGCACAGTTAAAATATCCATCATCTGTTATGTTTGATCAACTTAGTTTTGACTGAAATACTCACACTGTCTGAAAAGAGAGCTCTTTATTTTCTTAAAGGGTTTGAGAGACACCTAAGAAAATGCTGTTTCTTTTGAGTTCTAAGACTTTCTGGGAAAGGATGCAGTACGTAACTACCACCATCAGAAGAATCTAAATGATTAAACAAATGGTGTCTAGTTAGAAAAAAGTACATTGAAACAATGAATGTTATCAGGTTATTTTGGGTTTCTGCTACCTTAACACTAAACACTGAAAGAAACACAGAATCCATTAGATTGGAAAAGACCTCTGAAATCACTGAATCCAACTTCTTACTGAACACGACCTTGTCAACTAGACCATACCTCCAGTCATTTCTTGAACACCTCCAGGGATGGTAACTCCGTTATGTCCTGGGCAGTCCATTCCAACATTTAACAATCCTTAATTTCCAGTTAAGAAATTTCTCCTAATTAATTCCTCTTGATGTCCAACCTGAATCTCCACAGGTACAGCTTGAGGCCATTTCCTCTTGGCCAGCTGCTAGTTGCCTGGGAGAAAAGAGTGACCCTCACCTTCCTACAGTCTCCTCCCACGCAGTTGTAGAGAGCAGTAAGGTCACTCCTGAGCCTTCTCTTCTCCAGGCTAAATATCCCCAGCTCCCTCAGCAAGAGCCCCAGCTTCCACCAAAAACAGGGAGCACGTGATTCTACCTCTACATATGACGTATGAAACAGAATACGTTTCAAGTCTTGATCCACATCAAAGCATTGTCCAACATTACCCCAGCAGGGTAATGAATCTGGCTACTAGATATTTTAAGGAGCAACAATATCTGAAATAGAGAAAGGAAATTTTCAAAAAATATATGACTAGGCATTAGCCTATCTGTGTAATTCTACCACTGACATCAATTCTCTCTTTGGAGGAATCAAGATATTTTCTAGTCATTATGGGGTTGCTGAAAGCTTTACATGGCAAAACAACTGTATAACTTCAGTAAAGACCCTAAGAGGATGCACTGTATCATGTATCTGGTTCTTCCTTGGAAAGCCAGATTTCTGCATGCATCCAGTAAACTATAGATATATACTAAACTTTTCATGCCTCATGAGTAAAAAATAACTTACTCTCCCAGTCTCATTGCATTCAGCTAATTTCTAAACAGTAGTGTTTAAAATGCTGTTTTCCAGCAGTTCAACTGCTGTCAATGCTAGTATCAATAAAATCTGCTTAAAAGAAACGTGAATAACCATAAATATACAAAGCAACAGAAGGAGATTAGAACAGGCCTTGATGTCCAAAGAGCAACTAGATACTGGTGTTGGAATAGATCTGGGAGTAGACAACAGAATTTTTCTTTCAAAGAAAAATTCCTGAAGTAGAACTTATTTGAGACAGCATGGAGTACAAGAATTTTCTCTTTAGATTAATTTTCTTACATTTAAAGTAGGCTACATACTATTATACTGTTCTTGTAACTCTGGTGACCTGATTAGGATTTGTAGATATGGATAATAACTTTTTATGAATTCAAAAAACATAGTTGAAACTTTATCCACTCAATAGAGGTAATAAGAGAAATTATCTCCATCTACAAACTTCTGCTTAATTTTTTAAGCACTGAAAGCACTGAAAGAGGAAGCAAAATCAAAGTTCTTTAAACCAAAGAGGTCATTAACCTGCCTCACAGTAAGGACTAAGTGCAGTGAGTGGAGAGCTATCTTTAAATCCTAAATTATAATAAGTACTCAAAAAACATTGTCTTTAAAAGAGAACAGCAGGTTTATGATCGCCAGGTGTAAAAAAAAAGGAATAAAAAAAGCCAGCTTAATAAACCATTAAATATAAAATGGAATTATTAAATGAATAACTACATCTTTCCCATGGGAGCAATCACTACAAAAGTTTCCTTTAATATTAGCTTCTACCTTAGTAACACAATAAAGAAAAATACCTTGCATAAAACAAATTACAGATTTTAATCCTCTACTCTGAAGGAAACCCTTAAATTAGATGGCTATTTCAATTTACCTTCAAAACAACAATAGTAAGTAATGAAGAATCAAGTCTCTCATGGGACTGATCAAAATTGAATTTGCAGTTTCCTGTACTATGCTGACAATCATTTACAATAAAATCAGAATGAGAAAGGGAAATTGTCTGTGGGACCACTGAGCCAGGTAATAGCTTCAGTATAACATGGTCAAACAGCTGAAATCAAATGAAAATGTACATAGAATTTTAACATGGTTGAACTAGGTCTTACTTTGCTTACAGGATTCTGGCTTACAACTTTTAAGTAACAGATCCGGAGTGAAAAAAACTCCTTAGTGATAATCAGGCATTTTACGTTAGCAGCAATCTGTTTAAAATAACATGACATTAAAATTGTGTTAGAGAAAACAAAGAAAATTAGCTTGTAAACTATTTTAGTTTGAAACTGTTATGAGATAATGGAAACACAAAGAAAAACCATTTTATAACTTCAACATTCTAGTCCTTCTCTGTATATCTATAAACCTTGTAAATTATAACTACATTATCCCATTTACAAAACTCAAAAGACGTCATAGGCACAACATAAAGAACAAGGCATACTTCAAATATTTAATTATTTTCAGATGCCTAACAATAAATAAATATATTTATATATCCATAATGTGTTTTACACAAGTATGGAACACGGATTGGTATGCTTCGGTTTAAAAATAACACATCGACTCAATTTGAAAGAACTTTTCTCAGCAAGCCTGCCCCTGAAGAACATATTTGCTATACTTTGCACAAGTTTATTTCCACAAGCAGCCAGACCATGGCTATCACAGCCAGACCATGGTAGCAGTGGAGAGAAATGTCCACTGGAATTTAGACACATATCTCCTCGTTCTTAAGAGAAGTTAGTTAATTTTCTCCAAATCAGCAAATAATTCCCTTTTTTAAAATCTGGTGACCTTAGAGGAGTCACTGAAAAATGCAATAAAATAGATGAGATTTGGACACTGGAAGTATACCCAGCCCAGAGCTCCTACGTATCTTGAAAAACACTTGTTCTAAACTGATTCAGGCCTGTGAGTGCAGACTATATTTATAAATTATACAAATAATTAAGAATACTCACTGGAGCAATATACCCTTGCTTTGTGGCACACAAGTACCCTAATCACCAAACTACAAGGCTAATTTTTCATTTTGCTTCTGTCACAGTGGATATTAAGTAGGTATACAGACCAAGACAGCTGGAACAGGGAGGAGTTACACACTGCAAAATAAACAGCCCAGAAAAGAGCCAACTCTCCTCAGTAAATTCTGCTGTATTTTTAGGCACTACTGAAAACCCCTAGATAAATGGCTACTGTACAGGTACTGAATGGATAGGCAGCTGATCTACTGCAGATCTGTAGCATGCTGCATGCTACATTCTGACCTGCAACGCAAATGCATTTCAAATGCACTGAAATAGTGAAAAAAAAAAGTTCTCTTCCAGAACTCAAGGATCAGCAGATTTCTATCATGGCACTCCTCTAGTCTGTACAGACCTATGTTCAAGCCTTTAACATAAGATGAATTTTGTAGCTTTATTAAAAATGGATATTACTTGTATCAACAGCTCTTTTAAGAATCAAAGTACAGCTACTTACACTGCTCATTACGTACGTGTTTTATATAAGTTTGTTTCATTACTACTGTTAAAATCACTTCTACTTTGTTACATGACACACATACCTTTCTGCTTAATTCAAGAAAAAGCAGAAAGAAAAGTAGATATTCACTTATTTTGCACGTAAGCAAATTGCCCATGATAAGAGTGAACAATAGATTTGACAATATATTTACAGACTCTTCTTGCACATTTCTACCTCTCCAGCAGAAGGGAAGCAGTGAGCCAGCTTTCATTTACATCAGGATAAAAGCAATCACCTCCAAGCAGCTCATAGGCTGGAAACTCAAGTGTGAGCTTAGTGCTCAATAACCTGCTTTTGCTCCCAAACTTTACTCACAGGCTTGCACTGTCAGACAGGGTGGCTGTAAGGTCTCAGAGAGTAGGGAACTTCTGAGGGCTCTTACTTTGATGTGTAGAATAGACTGACTGGGGCACAGCTTCAGACACACCTCAGTGTAGGTATCTATGTGCATGAAATTTAGCTAAGTGTCCAAGCTGTCATTAAGCTAATGGTGACACTGGGCTCAGCTCAGCTGTCTAACCATAGGTTTCCAGTGACATATGGCACATCCTGAGGTCTGCAGTGACGACATTTGTTTTTCATCTCCACAGGAGCAAAATTCTCTTCCCAGGTTTATGTGTACAATACAGTCCTTTTTTGCATAATACCTGACTTAATTCTCTCTTTACTATACTTCATCTACTTCAAGTACAGGTGAACTTTTTTACAGGAAAGTCAGTGCTTGGTTTTCTAAGTTTTGTAATAATGTATTTCAATGTTTCATTAATTCTAATTTGAAGCATTTCTACCCTCCCTTACTCTTCCTTTCTGCTGTTTTGACACAATGGTTTTATAATTTAAAAAGCCACTTAAAATGCAATCCGATTTATTCACTCTAGATGTAAATATACCTATCTTTAAAAATTCCATGCAAGACCAGATAACGTCAGGTTTATGTCTGTTGGGAAACCAAACTGGGTTTACATCTCACAAAGGTAATGTAGTAATGCAGTAAAACTCTCCTTTGAAATGCAGTACCTGATTCCACTTTTAAGCAGTGAGTCAGATTCACCAAGACACAATCTGAAAACTAAAAAAAAAGTTCAAAATAATGACTATCTGTACTGTAAAAACCACACAATTCTTTGAATTTCCCATGTAGAATATGTAGTTCATAATAGCAAAGTATCTATTGAAGTGACAGTGTGCAAATCTGTTAGTTCTATACACTATAGTTCCGCTGTAGAACTAATAATGAAAAAAAAAATCAAGTTATGAACAAATTCGTGTTCTTTTAATACTGATATGTAATATTCTAAATTTAAACCCATTCTGCAAGAGTCTTTATGACTGAAGCAGTCCACCCCATTATGTTATAGTAAAGAACTGTGTAATCTTCTTGGAGAGAGATTAATGAACAAACCCTTTTTGCAACAGCATAACACCCACAGATTAATCTTAGAACTAGTTAAAACATTCAAATCATTTAGCCTTTCTTTGTAAATCACATTTTAAACCTAAGGCCAAGGAGAGTCTGTTGAGTAGTCCAGTCTAACTTTACAACATAATTCTTGGCAACTGTTTTCTTGTCCAACTTGTTTCTAAGAGATAGAATTCCCAAAATTATTAACCACAAGCATTTTAACGTTGTCAATAGAAAATATTTGCTCATATCAAGCCTGTATTTTCTTTGCTGCAGTATGACACCAGTGGGGCTTTATCTACTATAAAGGAGTACAGATAAGCGCTTTTCTATGTGTAGTTTTCTCTATGTAGATTTCAGAGCATATTTTTCCCTCTTCTTTCCAATTGGTCTGTGTCTTTCAAGTACACTACCCAAAACTGAACAATGTTCTCCAGTTTACCAATTCAAAACAGATGTTTCAATTCACAATGTCTTCTTTCTGTTTAAGAATCTTCAAATAGTTGTCTGCCTGACAGCAGTATGAAACTGCTGACTTTCATCATCTTTTGAGCTATCATTATTCACAGAACTTCTCCTACAGAACAAATCCATTGCAAGACATCCCCCATGCTATTATGTCTTCCACTGCTCCTCCCCAGCTAAATGGAGCACTTCACATTTGCTCCTATTGAACAACAATTTTTTCACACTTTGACTCCATCGTGTCAGGACTATTTTGAATTCTGTCTTTCAACAAGACTTGCTAACTTTTTGGGTTTTTACTTTTTCTTAACACAGAATAAAAATACTAAATGAAAACTTCCATGCGTATTTGAAAGTCTTGGAAATCTAAAAGGCTGCAGACAATTCTTCTGCCTTTGAAATAATATTAAACATTCATTCAAAACCATCAATTTTATACTACCTTCTCTGCTGGAGTTCAGTCTTTCAAACTTCTGCATTTTGTTAGGTATTAGCTTCCCAAAGTTCTCAGAATAAGCAGGAAGCAGGCATGCATTAAAATACAAATTTTCTATGACCACTGCTCCTAAGGGAATGATACTTTAAATTTGTACTTCTCTGCCTTTTTCAAACGCGTAAGAACTACATATAATATAAAAAAATCTAAATTAGGATATGTCTATACCGATCTCTGTGTTACAGAAACATAAACCAAAATAGTAGTTATCTGGGTACTAACAAAAATATGGAAAAAAATGTTAGTACTCACCAAGTATGAGACTGAACAGTGCACCAACATCACGTTAATTGTAACTCAGACACTATTGTAACTCGGACAAATAATTGATGGTAAGTGAACAGGCTGAGAAGAGAACACAGGAGTGCAAATGCACACTTGAAACGAACCATTTAAAAAAGACTGTTACAGAAGCCCATTAAATCCCTGTGCATGTATAGATACATATACATACCCCAGGAGTGCCTACAGGCACAGCACACATACAGGCAAATAAGTATCTAAAGATAAGAATGAGATAGAGTAGAACCAAACTCATTTGGAAGGATAAAAGACTTGCTTGCCATATAGAAATAAAACTCAGGATTAATAATGAAATTTTAGATATTAATCTCTACATTTCTGCACTTACAGTAGTCCCTTAGTGCTATGTTTTATACAGACATACTGCATCCAAATCTAAGTTATATTAGCATAATGTTTATCCTGCTTTTTTATTATAAACAACTCAAAATACTATATGAATAGATGATTGCTGAAGTTAATAAAGTCTGTATAACAGCTTTGTTCCTTAGACTAATCAGTGGGTATAATTACTCTTCTGGGTTATTAAAATTCCCTACTTTTTCAGTCCAGAGGGGAGCATGATCATAGCTGTGAGGAAGGGCTGCAGAGCAATTGAGAAAGAGGGACATAATTCTGCTGAACCACAGATATTTTTGAGACTCTCATCCCTCAATATAACAGAGTGACAAATGGAGTGTCTCAACCTGTCCTCATTTTTGTCTTTTAATAGAATCCTTAAGTTTCATTTAATTAAAAGAAATGGGATTCACCAGTATTTAGATTTAGGCTTATTTATATCACACTTAAAATATAAAGGATTATGGAGATGCAAAAGAAGAAAATGTTAGAACATCAAAGCAGTTTGTATTGCAAATGATCTGACAAGCAACATATCATTCAAAACCATGAGAGATACAGCAGCTCTATCTGGAAGTTTTCTGATCTTAAAATCATTCTTCAGAAAACTTCACAAGTGGAAAGCAACTGAATTAGTGCCAGAGCACATTTAGTTTCACAAAGTTTAAGAGAAATTCCGTTATGTCTTACGGCTTACCAGAGAAAGCAGCTCAGATGATTTCAATCTATTTTCTAGTTCACACAAGTTACTTTAGCTACTGACTAAAACTTTTTCCTATTTTAATGTAATAATTGTACTTTGATCTCAAACAATATGATGCAACAATTTGACTTCATTTAATTCTGCTCTATGATAAAGTGGAAATTGATCTACTGTGTAGCAATAACTTAATAGAAAAACATGAAACTGCATCAAGAAAGCCTGATTCAATATACTTCAGAACTTACATGGCAAAGGCATTAAATTTTTCCTACACAGTGGAAATGTGAGGTAATGCTCTATTGAAGAGTGCAGTTTATTACCTACTGCATACAGACACACACTTGCCAAGATCTCTGTTTCAGTGACAGGCAGCCCCATTCAGAAATGATTGACACTTCAATCATTTATAAAAATTATGCTACAGTACTAGAATTGCCAAATACAGTAGCACATAGAAAAGTTAATTTGCTTTCGACTCCACAACTAAATTATAATCTCTGAATTTCCCTTTCAACCAGACAAGCTGTTATCTTGTTGTATGTCATACATGGCCACTTTTTAAAGGCTTATGAGCTCTCTTGTGGAAAAACAGTGAAGTGACTCAAGATCTGCTATTCTGTTGCACAGCACTTCATCTTACAGCAGATCACCACATTCTTAGATGCCTATTCAATTCCTCTCCAAATTTTAGAAATTGTATGGATTTCTTTTTTTCGCTACACGAAAACCAGCACTGCAATGTGACTACACTGTAAGCCTGTTAGCACTTGTTAATCTTTTTATAACAGGTATAGACAAAGGTCATTGTGAACTTTGAGTAACATCAAAGAACTGTACAAAACGTGTACGTATTGAGTGTGCACATACTGAGATATGTCTATGGCATGCAAATGTAAGGTTTAAAAAGGATTTGGGTTTATGGTTTCTAGAATGGAGATGTTATAGCAATCCCTGTACAGCAGCAACAATCACTTCCTCAAATATTAATACTAAAACTCAGAAATGTGCAATAATATTATCCTATCAAAATTACTGTCTTAAAACAAAATTATCATACAGCTTAAGTTCTCTAGTCACCTTTCCCAAGGGAAAAATTATTTATCGCTCTCCATAATGTATCTCTCACTTACCAGATTATCTTATTTAACTTCATTGCCACCCATTCTTCTGTTCCCTTACCATCCCTCAAAGTTAAGAGAAATAGATTCACAACAAAAAAGAAAATGAACGTTCTGAAACACCCTGAAACATAAGGAAAAAACTAACAGTTCTCAGTAGGACCCAGTACACAAGTGGAGCAATTAGCACTATGTAGCTTGACATGTCCTAAGAGGCATGGAATTTTTGCAACATTTGAAAATTGCCAATAGTTACTGTCAGGAAGCAGCACTTACCCTAATACAGAACCACAGAAATTTCACAAACATTAGAAGGTGGCAAAGATATGTCAATGTATATAGACAAATTTACTCTTATACAAAGACACATGCACACACATAACAAATTAATAGACAGATAGGCAGACAGCTGTCTCATTTCACCAACACAGTCACCATAAAGTCCCTGGTAGTTAGACACCCTGAAGACTCAGCATCTCTAGACCATATTTAATGCTGAATGAAAACACACCTCTGAAGACCTGAACAGTCAGATAGAGATCATTTATTTTAGCTGCCTACTTCTCTCTACTGAATATGTAAGAAACTGAGACAAAATTAGCTATTTTATCTGCTGGAATCTAGTCCACCCCTTTAAGGCCAACCCCAACATACTTTAAGAGGCAGTGACAAAATTCATGACATCTGCTCCCTTCTCTTCACACCCCAACATTCCCCTTCACGCTTTCTGCATGACTCCTGAGATGTCTCTCCAGTTGCCAGAATATCAGAAGATATAATCACACTCCTAGCTGCCCAGCCCAGCCTCATCTAAACATAAAAGGAATGCCTAAACATTGAGTGGTAAGATAGGCACCCTGTCATACTGTAATTCAGATTGGAAAGGACTTAGAGAAGTGTCCAGCCCAAAGTCCTGCTCAAAGCAGGGTCAAAACTGAATTCAGATCAGATAGAATGTCTTAGTATGTACCTATAATTCCAAGCTGAAAAAATATCAGCAGTATCTCATTATTGTTCCTGAATCTGACATCATTTAGGCTTAATTTTAGTTAGCAATGGTTGCAATTCTTCAAAAGTTAGTGGCATATTCAATAGCATGTGTTTCCACAAATAATTATTTCAAGGTTAAACAAGGTTTTAAATCCAAGTAATAACAGAATCCATGCAATATTCTCTGTTATGCTTCTTTACATAAAAGAAAAAGAAAGACAAAACTAGTAAAGACTAAAGCATGTACTTTGAAAATACATGAAGTGTGCAAGATATATAAAACAGATTTCCCCTTTAAGCATATGCTTTTAAAAGTACTTGTTTAAACGCAAATGATGGACCAAAGTTAACATATTATAAAATGTACCAAACTCTAGGTTAACTTATATGGCACCAAGAAAAAGATAATAAACAGAACTTGAAAGGAAGAACAAAGGCAGAAAAGAAATTAAAAGATTTCTCTGTACATTTTATCAATGATTCCCTGATTGTAACACCCTGTGACAGCTGCGTTAGGCAGGCCAAGTGGCAAAACTCCCAAAAGGTGGAGAGCAACTCACAACTCCATCTTGTTTTTAGCATTAGACAGCCTGAATTAAAAAAAAAAAAAAAAAAAAAAAAAAACAGAGGAGGTTTTAGGACAACAAAGTCAACTTTGCATTTCAGAATCCCATTCTGCTAATTACTTCAGGATCACAGGTTAAAAACAAGAGAGTTGCCAGAAGGACAACTTCCCAAGCCTGCATGAAGTTAAAACGTTATCCATTCTAATGAAGCGGTCATAAAGGTTAATAAGTAAATATTAACAGACAAATTACAAAACTTTAGGGCTTTGTCCTCAACACATGTAAACTCTGTATCTCCTTCCATCACGTACAACCTCATACCTCTACTATTTTCACATCTTATCAGCTCCTTAACCAATTTCTGCATTAACTTATGCCTAATTAAATAAAAAAAAAATTAATAGTATATGAAGAGTAATCACAAAAAGGAAACCCCACTACCAGTCCAAATAACTATTATTTATCGGGTAACCTCCTGTTGTTTATTAAAACAACCATCACACAATGTGCAATTTTTTTCAATTACATTTAGAAACTCAAAAGTCTGAAAAACTAGATCTGAAAAAAGAACCTCAAAATCTCAAAAATAAACTACCCAAGAATGTCTACAAGAAAAAGACAAAGAATATAGTGGATGGAAACAGTGATGTAACAAAAATCTCTCTTTCATAGTACTCCAGGCACTAATTTTGCATTTTAGTATGGCTCCAGTAAAAGCAGCTAAAGAGGAATGCGAAGTTACAGGTTTACAATTAAAATCAAAACATCTTACTAGAATGATGTTTTACTTTTTCTCAAATATAATTTTTTAAAGGCCACAAATACCAAAAGCAATGCGGTTTCTAATCACCTGCATGATTTAGTAATCCTCATTTGAAAGCATAAAAGCAAAGGAGGAAGCTAAAAATTAACATATAACTTTTATTACATCATAAATAATCAAAGATGAAAATCAAGAAAAGTATTAACAAGTTTGGAAATAAAAAGCAGAAAGCTTTACCTTGGAAAGCAGCTGCATTATGAGATATTAAAAATTTTAATGTAGCACTTGATGTTTGAAGCACTTGCTGTAGATCTTGCTTTGCTGCAATCTGATACCTTTCTTCCATCTTTTTGGTACAGCATGTTGGATTTTTAGAAGTACAAACCTGGAGATCAACACCTAAGGAAAAGGCAATTTTACTGATTAACATAAAACACAAGTTTGCAAAACACAAACACCTAGAAAACAGCTACGGTTTGGTTTTTTTGGGGTTTTTTTTTGGGGTTTTTTTTTGTTTTTTTTTACATGGGTATTGACACATAGAAGAAACACCAAAAGCTTTAAAACATTTGGTCTTGTTCAACAAAAGGGGATACTAATTAAAATTCTGTGGGAAGAGTACACTTATTACAGTTAATTTAAGTAATATAATACAATTTCCCTGACAATGTAATCTTGTTCCAGCTGTGAAAATTGCTAAACAATGTTGGTAAAATATGCTGAATATGCACTGTACATCACGTTACAGGTGGCAGATGTCACACTCCTAGAAACACTCAAGATCTGCTTAGATGAGGCTCTGGGCAACCTGATCTAGTTGAAGATATCCTTGCTCATTGCAGACCAGATGACCTTTAAAAGTCCCTTCCAACACAAATTACTCTGTGATTCCATGATCCTCTAGAATACTGAACTGCTGGAGCAGCTCACAGCTGGCACTCCTGTGCTTCTGTCAATCTCGGACTAGAAAAAAGCTAACTACTTCCAAACATTACAAACACACCAGGGGAAAGCCCACTCCTGACAGGTGCATAATGAACATGCTTATATTAACTTCTACATGGAGCAGCCCTAACTTCCAGTCTAATCTCCCTGCATCCTTCTCTAATGTCAAACACTCCCATGAATCCATGACACCGACTACCTACTTCCCTAATAGATTGTGAGACACTTCTACAAAGGAGTATTTTTTTTTAATTTCAGGCAGGCTTAAATTCCAGAGGGAAGATTCAGTACTTTTATAACTTTACAACTGGAGCATAGTAATGCATAAAAAGCATCATTCACCTTCCTTGTTACCATGTGGTATACAAAATATTTTTATTTTTTAATACTGTATCTAAACAATGCTTTCTAATATAAAGAATAAACTTATCATGAAAGAATAAATATTAGAATTTAAATTATATTGATATAAAACTTAACAGTCCAATCCAAATTGTGTTCTCAAATACGTTATTTCACTGACAGATATGACAAGATTTCAGGGAAACATAGTGAGAAACTTATTTTCATCTGCATGACCTTTCAACTTCTACATTTTAGTTATTAATAAATAATATACAGGGTAACTGCTCACACGCAGTTCCCTGTGTATACAGGCATGAATAATACTTGTCTCATATTAAAATGAAGTAACCTAAAAATTAGGTCTATTACCCAAACTCTTATTAGTATTTTAAGTAATTGTTAGGCACTGCTTAGCTTTCAAACCTTTGCCACTTGTAAAGCAGAAGTATAGATATATCTATATCTATAGATATACTTGTAAAGCAGAAGATTAGGTATCACTGCCACAGAAGCTAATTTGAAACTTTATCTAGTCTTTATGGACCTGAGTACAGCTTCAAAAAGACAAACTTCCAGCAAAACTCTAAAATAAAATGAATATTTGTATACGGCTTCAGATGGTTCTTCAGTATTATTTTATTCCCTTGATTGTATGAAAAGTATTTTTTAAGCAGCATCTTTTGAACACAGATCTCATTCCCAATCCTAAGTGGATTTTGTTTTACAGTTTTAAGACTGTTAATCATGTACATATGAAGTACATTTTATTGATCTACTTTTGTTCCAGCTCATTAAACACAGCTGCTTTCACTGGCCAGGAAAAAGAAACCAAATACAACATACAAATAACCCAACTGACTAAAAATTAAATTGTTGCTCAAAACCCACAGAGTGGTTTTCCATTTGTTTTTTTAGAGATCTACAGAACAAGGAAGAGCTTACAGATAACGTTTCAGAAGACTCATAAACCAGAACATTAAACGGGTCCTTCCATTTCAGTACAAGCAATATTTAAAAAACCACATAACTATTTTCTGAGTTTTCACATCTAAAGAACTTTCCATCTTCCACAAAAATTGTTTTATCAGTAACCAATTTTTAAATTAGAGGGAGAAAACACTTTGTACTCTAAAAAGGCACATTGGCTCTTTTAAGTACCAAATTCTGATGGCTC
This sequence comes from Chloebia gouldiae, assembly GCA_003676055.1. Lineage (NCBI taxonomy): Eukaryota > Metazoa > Chordata > Aves > Passeriformes > Passeridae > Chloebia > Chloebia gouldiae. The sequence goes on from QUSF01000007.1 coordinate 39,322,045, forward strand.
TACACTGTGATCCAGTTTGAGACAAGATCAAAAGACAGCTAGAACTGAAATACCTTAGCCTGTAACAAAAATATATTGAAGCAAGCAGTTATGGTATAGGAAAGGTTTCAGAACTGAAAGCAATCTAGACAAGTCTAGGAAAGACAGTTTGGGAAGAAAAACATAATTGTTCTAAGGTGCTAGTTTACCTGTCTGCAACTGATTTCAAACTTTCATTCATGACCTCAGCTGTACAAATCTGTATTTTCAGTGTCCTGAGATAAACAAACGCTGACAGGATGAGGACATAATTGCCAGAAAGAGCAAATGCCAGATCTGTGGTAAATATCCATCAGTTTATTTAAACTTCTAAGAGACCACATGCAGACTCTGAAAAATCCCAAAACAGACTTAGGATTGTCATGACAAACAATCTTTCAAAAGCCAGCACTGAAATGCCATATGGCTTGGAAGCAATTGTCAAATCAGTGGTTTATTTCAAAATGGATTTGGAACCTGTTTCAGACCTAAGTCCTTCTCATGCTTATCCTTTAATATTTATTAACTTATTTTTGTTACAAGCACCACTCCAGATTTAGCATTACTTGCTATTACTATGATTGTAAAGTACTTCAGCTTTGCTCAGTAAAAGAGATGGGGATCAGCCTCAAGCACCTGTAACTGTCGATACTGTTAATTATCAATCACCCCACTTCTGTGGCTCTGTTCAGCAGGCATCGGTATTTCTCTCACCTGCGCTTCAAGAGATGGCGAATTCTATGTACTGCTTTCCAAGGGCACTCCACACAACACTGTAGAACAAGTTTGGCTCCTTCCTTATGCACTCCAAGCTCATCTTCCTGCCTACTAAGAAGCATGCCAGCAAGGTGAAGCCTTCAACACACCCATGCTACAGTGCACAGAACAAAACATGTTATCCTGTCCAAAAGCCCTCCTGTTTTTGAGACTGCTTGAACTTCAGGGCAGGGGAACTAACAGGGTCTTGACATCACAAAAGCATAATATTGGCTCCCAAGAAGATTCAGGAGAAAATCCCATGGAGTGAGGACTGTCCATTCCTTCTACAGGACATCAGCCTTAAGCAATGTAGACATAACCCTGGTCTGTTCCACTCGACACGGGAGTCAGGAGTCCTCTGTCTTCTGTTGAGCTGCACCACCTCTCAGCCCAATCCAGCCAGATCAAGACCACTGAGCACTGATGACTTCCTAAAGAAGCTGAAAGATTGGAGATTGAGATAAGGGAACTGCTATATAGCTGAGCCCATTTTTTTGATGATTTTAATCTCAAAATATTGTTGACTTTTTTTTCACAGAGATCATTTTGAGTATCCAGAGGTGAAATGTTCACACACATAAAATTATGCTGCTGGCAACAGTTCTTACAAAAACAGATGTGATATAATGAACATCAGTAACTGATTTGACAGACCAATAAACTTTCTGTCTCTGACTAAATCATATTCCAGAGCTCTGAATGCCTGTTAAACAAATAAGAGTAATTAGAAGTGTCCCTGCCTCCATACAACAAAAGAAAAAAAATTAATTTGACTTGAGATAGCACCAAAATCCAAATTACTGGAATGTAAATTATACTAGAAACCCAAATTAAAATTCAGATATGATCTTAGAACTGCATTAAAGTAACCTGATGGATTTTAAACTGACTTCTATTGTTACTTTAAGGGGAGTTAGCAAGAATATTTTAACTTGAATTAACAATAGTACCACGGACCAACTTTTTCTGACATTATCTCATCCTTCCAGTATGGTTTTTCTCATTTATTCAATTTCATATTCATAATGTTTCTCTACCAAAAAGCCCTTACAGTAAAATTTATACTAATCACAGTCTTCACTCTCTTTTATGCTTCTTCTTCTCATAATTGCACACATCATCTCCCAATGTTTGCTAAAAAGAAGCCTAGATTGATCCCTGGGAAAAAAAGAAACTAACTCAAAACCAAAAAAGCAAACAAATAGAAACCAACCAAAAACAAACTGCTGAGAAAAAATATCTCCAGCACTTTTTCCCCCCACTTCATTGGGAATTGTTTGATTCTACAGTGATAATAAATTTAAGATTTTTCAATAAGCCACAGAATTCAGCTTTTTGGTGCAAACAGAAGCCTGAACATTTTTTTACTGACATACCTACCAGAGGGTAGGCACGAGTGAATGGTTTACCAGCCATCCTATTCTGCTATTGCTAAAATCCTATTATAGAATGGTCTGGGTTGCAAAGACCTTACAGAATATCTAGTTCCAACCCTCCAGGAAGGGCAGGGACATATTTCATTAGACCAGGTTTTTCAAAGCCCCATCATGCCTGCCCTTGAATACTTCCAGGGACTGGGGATCTACAACTTCTCTGTTTTAGGTATTCTGAGAGAGAGAAATCAGAAAATAAATATTATTTGCAACTGAGAAAACAAGAACAGCCCAGAGCTCTCATTTAATCTGTCTGAAAAAAATAGAGCTGCTGAAATTAGCTAAAAGCTCTAGATTCACTAGCATATAGGGTAAAAGAGTAGAAATCTTCAAGAAATCTTAGGTTACAATACCAGAAAGGATATAAAATACCTTGAACATAGGAAATAAAAATATGTTAAAAAGTATTCTGCAGACAACAATTTATTTTTTTTTAATAATCCAAGTCATATTGAGCCAAAAAAATAAAATAAAAAACTCCAGACCTAACCTTTGAGTATTTTTTATTTCATTCTTCATACAGAAAAAAAAGTGTCTTTCAGAATTTTTAATTACTGAGGTTATTCTGTATAGTCCCACCAAAAATGTACTTGCAGCACAGAACCAGACATGAAAAAACAAAGTATTTTTGCAACTAACACTTAAAAACAGCATGAATGCAATTTATGTTCCAACACAGCATGCGATGGGGCTGAGCATAAGTCTGTACTATAGTTCCAAAATCACATTTACAAAAGACCGAGAACAGTTAGTCAAATATCTTGATTGCTAGGGGTAGCAATAAGTACCTTGGGATTGGTAAATATATATATATATATATATATATATATATATATATCTTGATTACTAGTTTCCATTCTCAACACTATTATATCCTGTACTATGTGGATGATAACACAAACTGAAATTCGTAGTTTCCATATCCTTCAAGATCACCTTCATGTACACATATATGTCATTTCTGCATAGGATGACAGAGGTATTTTTTTTCTCCCTTAAAGATACACAGTCTTTATATAATGGCTGCAAAACTAATTATATAAAATAACGTATAGGTTTTTGAGCTAACATATATTCAAAATACAGACACATGACAATATCCAGAACTACCATTTGCATGATTTACTGCAATAAGTCTGCTGTTTTTATTCCTGCCAAGAAGAGGAAAGAATGGGAATAGTACAGCCTTTTTTTATACATGCAACAAAAACAAGGCAAATATAAACCCTATAATTTTATTGACTTCCATTGCATACAAAACCATACATCAAGCAGCATTCCTGCTGTTCTTCAGCTGGTCATCATGCTCTACCCCAAAGAGTCAGCTTAAGACATTTAAATGAAAGTGTTCTTAAACAAGTTGTGTCTAAGGTACCACTAAAATAAGCACATAGAGGCAATGCAGTAGAGGCATTTATGCAGCTTATTCCGAAGTCAACACCAACATTTGATAATGGAGTAGCTCCAAGATTCCACAAGCTGCACAAGCTGCCACTGTGGTTGCCCTGGGGAGCACCTGAGATGCCAAAGATCTCCCACCCACTGCACACTGCACTACCAGAAAGATTTAAGTTTCCCAGAGCTATTACATCTCTCAGCCCCATTGGGAAGATGATGGAAACCTTAGGAAAATTAAAATGCTGCTAGATGCCCACATTTCAGCACCAAAATTAAGCTTGCAAAGACAGCAATCTTGGACACCTATTTTCCTAAGTGGACACCTACAAGAAATGTATGTGTTGTACGGGTACATGTGTGCATCTTATACACAAACACATTTCTTAGTGTCATCAGAAAAGGTTTTAAAATATTTTTACATCTTGCCTCAAAAGAAGGCTTAATACAGAAGTTCAGTAGCAAAAACTGACAGTTCTCTTCACATTACACTTTGAGCCTACTAATACCTTTAATCACACCTAAACCTTCTAAAATACTCCTTTAATCCCTGTTTTCTTGTCATTGCACTTCTAGACAGATTTTACTGTTTGCAATTATTTGCTTAATGATCAATGCTACTCAGAACAAGAACTCTGGCAGCCCACAGCAATGTAATTCCTTCAAAGAGTGAAAGGCTGCTGACCATACGGCTGTACCACACCTCCTGCTGCCCACTGTTTGCAAGGGCAGCACCAGAGAAACGAATTATTTTATATATTCTTACAATTCAAACATGGCTTTTCCTACGAGCAGGAAATGCAGAGAAATCAAAATCAAAAGATGAAAGTGAGTGGTGGTATAAAAATATTATAGGAGAATGGAGGAAATCGGAGGAGCAGAGCAGAAGAAACATATATAAGGTACTGTAGTTCTTTTCTTTTGAGTCAACATATTTCCTCCCTAGCCCTAGTACACAAATGAATGGTAAAGTAATCAAAAATAATAACAGAGAAAGCACAAAATTTACACTAGGCTACAGAATGAGAAAAACATAGATAAATTGATACCATATAATTCATACTGAGATTATTCACACAAATTATCAGCACAGAAAAACTAAATCACCGACAGGGCTGTAACTCAGATTTCACTTTCCGAACACCTTCATTTGCACAGTACCTGTCTCATCAGGCTTTCCAATTGAAGCATTTATTTTCTTTTTATTAAAGCCAATTATAAAATCTTTAGGTTAGGAAAATGCAAGAAGACAATCATGCATGTTGATAAATATACTGGTAATAAATATAGTACTCCAATTTGTAAACTACACACTGCAATACTGACTGTTAAGCATTACACACTTAAAGCCAGAGTTATTAAAAGCTCTGTTTTGGAGGGATTCATTTAAAATAAACCTAGTACGCCTGATCTCAACTTGCAGAGTTAATAAAAACTACACAAATTATCTTAAAAAAACCCATGGAGTTAGTTATTGATATTTTAAAGTGAGGGGGACATTAACTCATCTTTTGTTGCATTTTCTGTCTAAAAAGCACTGACTCACATTTACTAGTTAACTTGTCATCCAAATATGAACACACTTTACAGATGGGTAAAAAAAAAAGTTGTTTTCTCATCCCATATCGCTGATCACTAAAACACTTGCATTTTAATCCTCTGAGTTCAACTGAGGTTCTCAGAAACCGGGAACCAAAACCTCAAACCTAAAAACCTACACCTTACCATGTATATGCTTTACAACGTCATTCGGCATCTACTTTAAAAAACAAAAATCACTGCTGATACAAATGCTAGACATACTCAAATTGCCAGGAAAACTCTACTTTCCCGGGGGTTTATTCCGTTACATTCCAGCGACAGGCAGCTATCCAGGGGGGGAAATGCGCAGCCGAGCGCTCGCAGCGGGCAGGTCAGTCTCGTTTCCCACAGTGACTCCAGCAGCCCGGGCGCAGTTCCGTGGCGGTCCCAGCCTCCAGGCTCGCAGCGCCGCCGATGCACCCGCGCCTGCCGGGCCGGCTGCGAGCAGGGCGGCCGCGGCTACGGATCGGAGCGGGCGGGCACCAGGGCGCTGCGGGCGGGTATCGGGCTGCTCCAGCGCCCACAGCCCGGGAAGAGCGTTCTCTCTCTTGATAAGGGGGCAGCCGCGATATCGCTACACAGCGGGGACCCGATGTGCCCGTGGGGCCCAGCGCCGCCACCAGCATCACCCACCCACCGCCGCCGGCGGCACTGAGTTCAAACCCGGCGGCCCCGCCAGCTCCGCCTCACCTGCCCGCGGGAACTCCGGGACGCCGCCGAGCGGGCCGAGCCGCCGCAGCCGGAGAACTTTGCGGACCGCCTCGCAGCTCGGCGGCGGCCGGGAGCAGGACGGCGAGGGTCGGGATGCCGAGGCGGAAGCTCTTCGCCCCCACGGCCCGCGACCGCCGCCAGCCGCCGCAGGGACGCGGCCGAGGCGCCGCCCGCCCCCGCCGGGAGCCTCCCCCGGCCCGGCCCCGCCCGAGCCCCGCGCCCGGGCGGCGGCGGGAGGGCGCTGCCAGCGCCCGCCTCGGGGCTGGGACGAGAGGGAATAACCCCCGCCCCACCACCTACTCCCGGGAGTGCGGGCTGCGGAGGAGAAACCCAGAGGCAGAGGAGGTGCTGGCATAGGAGGAGAACAATTTTGACCCCAAAACACGAAAAAAAAAATAGTATACCGCTTTGGAGAACTGCTAGCAACAGGCTTAACACCGTCAGTAAGGTACGCCGTTCAGTTTGGCTTCAAATGCCAAACTTTTGTTTTTCTGCAAACAGAAGTTTCCAAGAATTCGGCAGTCTTCAGAGCATCTTCAAAAGTTTCAGTTTGAGGCAAACGTGACACGGAACCATTTTACAAACTCCTGTCCTGTAAGGTGAAGTCCGATGGGAGCTCGTAGAGCAGCCAAGGAAGCAGGTGGGAAGCATCAGGTTATCTTTAGAACAGCTTTCTTGATGCCAAAATCAAGAATTTTCTCCATGCACAAATTTTAAATGTCACACCTTACCCCTGACAGACACAATTTTTTCTTAGTGTGCTTCGAAGCTGCAAGTGGTCATTCAGCACTGTAAAACATAGGGCTTTCAATTTAAAAGAAATATTTTATCCCTGTCAGCAATTTCAACACAAGACTGCAAAACCAGTTCTAAGTGTGGATTATTCCACACTTTCATTTTAATACCGTTAACAAACCAAAACATAAGTTATTAAAATTTGCACTAGCGGTCAACCACTACTGAGCAAAGCAATAAAACAGTGTCATTATCCAGTCTACTGAATGACAGCTCATAAGAAGGGGAGAGGACTAGTATTTCTGAATCATCCATACTCCTGGGCTTGGCAACTTCCTTCTGTTCCAACATAGATTATATGAAATGTCCTTTAACAAAATTTGTTGTACTTTTCTTATACATTGATGTACAAAGAGTGTACACAGAGGACAGGTTACAATCTTCTTGATAAAGCACACTACAACAAAAGACATTTTAGAACCCAATGAAAAAAAGGGGGAAGGGGGGGGAAAACCAGTGAATCCTACTGCAAAAAAAAAAAATTGTTTAGATTAAAGTCAATAAATTAAAAAAAATTGCAATGTCTTGTAAGGAAGCTGGTAATAGGCAGTGAACCCCTTTTCATTCAGTAAAATAGTCTTTTTTAAAATACTGAAAAATAACACTGGGGAAAACAATCTGAACATGGGAGCCAGAGCACAAAGGATCTTATTCAGCAACTTGAAGATGGTAGAGCAAATTCTGAAAATAATGAAATGCCATCCTCAACACCTAATACAAGATGTGCAGCACTCACAGCAAACTTATGAAAATAAAGTATTAGAATTCTGGGGAAAATTCTTGCAAGTTAAGAAAAACATATAAGCATTCCTACTTACAGATTTCTCCTTTACCCCACAACCACATGGAAATTTGCCTACAGCAATAGATGATTTTGTGAAATCTCTAGGAATACTTTGCTTCTAATGGAACCAGTACTTTCTCATATCCTCCACTAATAGCAATTCAGAGAAACTATCCCCCAACTATACAGTTTGAGGGGAAAGGGAATATTTTGGTAAGAAATTGAACGTACATGTTTTAACTAGATCTTACCATATAAGAAAGATTCTAGTTTAGTACAAAAAATGAAGTGAGTTTTTGTTTGGTGGGGGATTTGGAGAGTTGATTTTTCAATTTTTTATTTTTTGTTAATAACTTTAGCATAGGAAGTGGGAAGGAAATAATTGTATTTTACTCAATTAGAAGATTGAATTTAATTTCAGGTTGTATGCTTCAAAGCTTTCCTGATTTTAGTCTTAAAATGTGTATTTTAGCTAACAAGTTTCAAGAATTAATTATTCTGGGATATACTAGACTGAATTTCTATTTGGTAGTGCTGTTTAGCTAGTAATGAGCAGGCTCCTGTCTCTTGCCATGGAGCTCACTTTTGTGACTGTATTTTGAATCTAGTGCTTTTCAGTGGGCATATTCTGCTTTTGCTGCTAGCTGTAGTGCTGTACTGCTTATCACCTTACTGTATTGTGCCTGGGAATGCTTTGACAACAGCCACACAGATGTGCCTCCAAGGGACGGCAGGTCGCCAGTGTGGCTGCTGTTCCTGTCCTGCTGTACTGGACAGGCTGGAACTTCAGTTTGAACTTGAGTTGAAAGGTCTGTGACCTGTGAATGGGTCCATTATGGAAAAGAGATACACCTGAAGTCCATGGAGAACCCCATGTCAGAGCAGGTGGATGCCTGAAGGAGGATGTGACCCTGTGAGATGCCTGTGATGGAAAAAAGGAACTTTTCTCATTTTGGTATGAGAATATATATACAAATATATGAAGTTTACGAGAGAACATTAGCATTGGCTACGCTTGTATCTTCTTCGCCAAAGCCTGAACATACACACTTGATGGCTCCTCACAGATATCTAGCTGTTAGCACAAGATGAGTTAAGAATACCCCTTCTACAAATTCTCCCTTTGCATTTTTTCCTTAATCACAAACAATATCACTGTATTACCTGAAACACAGGTGCAATACCAGAGGAGGATCTACAATTTATCCCTCTAAATCACAGGAAACTAAAATGAAGCTTTCTATTATTTTTGGAACACAGATAAGTTTCCTCCTCATCTACACAAATGACATTCTCTTTTGAACTATCTTGTAACATCTGAAAACATTTTATATGGCTGTGCCACCTTTCTTGTTTTCATCTCTTCAGAGAGCTACTACAAAAATAACCCTTTCCAAACTGTTGTTCAGACCACATTCACTTTTCTCATATTCCTTATTCTGTTAAACACAATTTGCTTAGCTTTGGTTGCATATCCTTCTAAGTGGTCCCCTCTCAGGATACAAAGGGGAATTTCTACTTCCCAAGGACTACAGCCCCTGTCTTCATCTTCAAGTTCTGAAATGATAATATACTTTCATGCTATTTTGTCTTATGTATCTGAAAGTAGTACAAACATCTATTAAGCTGCCTCATAGTAAAAAGATTTGATGAGTGATTTAGAAGTCATTTTAGTTTTGAGTATTATTTCTATACATACCACAGCAAAAGGAAAGAAATCAATCTTTACTGATTAAGAAGACAGACTAGTGTCTATGTAGTCTGCTATGTTCACATCATCTCCCAGCGCCAAATTCTATTTCTGATCTAATATATGCTCTCTGTAAGTTCTTGGTTTTGATAACATCCTTTTGATTTTCGTATAGCTTTGAGCAGAGTAGGTATCCTAGGACTGAAATATAACTCCTTGAAGTTACAGCCAGAGCATGGGAGGAGCAACAACAAAACAACAACACAACAAATCACCAATGTTTTCTTCAGTTATACAGCGCTATTATACTGATTCAGTAGATAGTAAGGAAAAAAAACCCCACATAAACAACCAAAACTAAAAACAAAAAGAAAAAACCCTAAACAGTTATCCCTGTCCGGGAAGCTATGTACATCCTTGATGGAGTTACAGGAACTCAGCATTGAGATGTATCCTTTTGGGTGGTTCCAGTGATTCCAGTCTTGGGTCATTGTTGGGATGATCATCGCTGGGGAGTTCCTGGATCACCTTCAGAAACGACCCATCTCCTGACGGGCTATATGCATTAACTTGTAAATGAGGTCTTATCAGAGACATTTTCAACATATGTGAGGCAAACCCCCTAGTACCGACTCATATGCCTTTTTAATAATATGAAATATTACATACATATCAACCTACAGGTGCGGATTATCTATATTACACATAACGACAAAGAGTTGTCAGCTGAGAACACATGAGAGAGAGAGGACTGGAGAAACAGATGCAGACCACAGAGGAGTACATTACAATCATAGTAAAGTTTGGAAGGGACCTTTAAAGGTCCTCTAGTCCAATTCTCCTGTGACCAGCAGGGGTGTCTTCAACAATGACAGACCACCAGCATTGCTCCTTCAGCCCCCAAGCATGCAGATGTTATTCTTCCATTAACTTCAGCTGAGGCTTTCCCCGCACATTACGGTCCCAGCATCCCTTCTGTCCCAGCTCCCAGCCTCTCCATAACTCCCTACACGTTCTTTATCTTCCCGGTGAAATCAGCCAGCCGCCGTCACCCAGGAAAAGCCTGTCAGGCAGATCCGAGGCAGTGCCGTGCCTGCCTGCTGCCACCACTCCTGGGGACTGCTCCACTCCCGCAGGTGCATCCTCGGCTTGGGGACATGGGGTGTGTTATATGTGTATATGATAATTTGTGCAAATAAAATCGTAGTATATTTTATAATTATTTACTGTTAAGGTATACTAATATAAGTTTTTAAAACGCACAAGCCAGGGACGGGGATTGCAACACAATGCAAACCATAGTGGTCTGAGGAACAGCCCGGATGATAAATATGCGATAAATAGCTGAGACTGAGATAGCCAGAACCATCAGGGAGATACATCTCAATACCGAATTCCAGGGCTATCATGGATGTTCATCACTCTCCAGACATGTATTGTTCAACTTGCCACAGAGAAAAGAACTCCACATGAATATGTGCAGTCCAAAAAGGAAGGAAAGGGACTCTGCCTCAGGCAGCAAAAATCATATAAAAATTGGTCATAAAAAAACAGGACAGTCGGTATGAACAGAGAGGACCCTCTGCTGCAGCGATGAAACCTGTGTCTCACCTAGCACCAGTCCTGGGCTCAGCACTGATCCTTTTTGATAGTCACTTTTTGTTGCTATTCTCTGAGTTTATATTTGGAACATTTAATAAATTTTCTTTAATTAACAAACTGGAGCTTTCATTTATAACAGGGTGGGCAGAAAGGTCTTCTCCCCATCGTACACCACCCCACCTTCCTGAGCTCTGCAGTACTGACTTGCCCCTTACGGTGAAAAAGGAAAAGGGAGCAGAAGTGCGGACCTGGGATCCTGTCTATGCAGGCACAGCTTCTGTTCTTCACAGTAACTCCAAACTCCAGTACTCATTTCAGAGTACTGTATCCAGAAGGTAATTGCACATCTATTTTCATAAAGGTTTTATTCATTTAATAATTTATACTTTAAACATAGCTCAGCAGTCAGCCATTTACTTTCAAAAGTACTTCTCTTTACTGCTAGGTACACTGTTTCCATGGAGACTTCCTCAGATATTCTTGGGTGAACATTCTTAATCTCTTATTTTCTTTTCATTTTAAAAATCAGGACAGACCTAGGCACTCCTGAAAGGCAGTAAAGGTTTTACTTTCCATTCGTAACAACTCCCAGGCATGTATTTTTAGGTTACTAGGAGATAGACCCTGCCAGTGTTGAACAGGTGACCTACCTCACCATTATGTGCCCTCTGAATTGACAGACTAAGGTAAAGAATTCATACGAAGTCTCAAATTTAGACCAAAACACAGTAACTGTTACATCTGATGTATCGAAGTATCAAAGAAAATTAATGCAGTCACCTTCATTTTCTTTAATACCATTAAAGATTCAAGTGACTGGCTGTCTCTGTCTGCTTGACACAGATCCAAACTTTCCCACCTCCCAAGTGAACATGCGAGATATTAATGTATTTTTTTAAGCGGCAAAGCTATGCAATCTCTGGTATTATCTTAACATGCACTATAGTAATTGTAGCAGCTGGCCTGGCAAGAACTAGAACACCAGTCTACCAAGTGGGATACCCTTGCTACACATGACCAAGAATTTAATCTAAAAATGCCAGCACTGATCTTTTCTTGCATTATAAATACATAAAATACAGCCACAGCTTTCTAGTCAAAGGCTGTTGAACCTCCTGTCAAACCACATCATGTGCTCTTTTTATGGATCAGTCTATATTTATCAGGACACAACTTCCATCAGCACAAAAACTTTATTAACTTGATAATGAAATTCACCATGCGAAGTCAATTGTAATGATATCAATTACATCAATTGCATAATGATGTTAATGGCTATATGGCTAATGCGTATAGTTATTTGTTAATAGGTATTTCTCTGCTATTATAGGTATGAGATATCCAAAATACCTCAGTTACAGGAAAAATCTTAAGTGGAAATAATGTGAATACCAAAGCCATTCACCACACAAGGTTTCACAAATACTGTTATCCCTGAACTACTTGTGAAGCATACTTCAAGTTTATTTGTCATTTTGTATTAAACAGCAAAATAAAACCAGTACCTAGAAAAAGTAAGGCCAAGGTCCTCATTAAAGAAAAATAAAATAGTGTGCTTAAGGAGATACATAGATAGCACAATTTTCATACTACATCTTACTGCCACACAGAAGACATCATTTTTTTCTTCAAGACACAAATCCTTTCACAAACTGAAACCAAACTGATCCCCGCTAATGAGCCTATTAGTCCTGGATGAGGGTCTCAGATTGGTGTGTTTTTCCCATCTTCTCAATAGCATTAACATATATTTCACAGAAGCTATATATTACATGTGAGCAACTTTGGAGTCCACTGTAGGAACAAGAATCAGTGCAGCATGTAAATACTTTGAAATATTAGTCTGGCTGTTCCAGAGTACTGCACAGATAATTCAAGCATGTAAATTCAATCTTAGTACTACCTGGTTTCAATAAAATTTATCAACTATTAATAGATATATTATTAAAAATAGGAAAAAGTGATCACAGAACATACTTGAAAAGAATGTTATAGGCTTAGAAGAAAAGCTAAGGGAGTTCTCCAGTAAATATTGTATCTCTGTATTTAAGCCTTGTCTTCAAGTGCAGCTCTTAATGACTAATATAAAGAAATTAGTTCAAAAATCTTAAATTTACAAGGAAAAATAGAAGTAAGGGTAGGTATTGAATTGATACCTTTTTTTTTTTTGCTTCACCTTGCTAGCGTATTTTGTTTGATGAAATATTGCTAAGATAGTATAATGCTATACAGCAATCAAAATGAACATGCAAATTCTGATCAGCAGGGCTAATTTTTGTTCCTCTCCTCCAGAAACAGAAGGAAATAAAAATGAAGAGTCTTAGTAAGTTTGCACATTATAAAGACTCCTCAAATCCTTTCCCCCCTTTTTTCAGGACCAAATAAAATTTCTTTAGGACATAACATTCAACTGTACATAAAGAAAATGCAATATCCAGACTGCACTTGCAAGTAACTTTGGGTCACTATATGATTTCATTCACTGTCTTCTCACTGCTCTTTACCTCACTGTGGTTTGGAGGGCCACAGTGTACCTGCAAGGCTGCATTCCCTGTGATTGTCTTGCAGTGCTGTTTCTACCATAAACTACAGAAGTTTCAAGAATAAAACATGGCAATAACAATCCAGATGAAAAACAAGGCAGAAAAGAAAACAGTAACAGAGTACCTATACTAGTTCAGGATAGCATAATACAAATATTTCATCAAAAATAGACAGACTGTAGTTTTCCAACACTGGTTAACAAAAAAAAAAAAATTCTAGTTTCCTTTTCTCTAGAACATGGAAAACCTGTGGAGCAATGTTCCATTTCTCCAGTCATATTTTTGGGGGTCAAAAATCTGGAAAAAGTAATCACCAGACGTTTCTCATCTCACACATCTACACATTTATCTAAGACGTCTCCAAACTTTCTCCAGGGCTAACATTTTTCACAACCTTTTTCATCCTCTTCAAGTTTTGTGTTTATTAAATGTTCCTGCAATGACTGAAAAGACAGCTCTTCTGTTAGGAAGTTGTCCTCTTGCTTTATCAAGTACCAGTGCCCATCAAATCTTTTATTTCCACATCCAAAAGTACTTTGTCTTTTAGGTACATAAGCACTTAAACAAGTCTCAGTTTAAAGACTGTCGACATGCTCATCTCCGCCTCTTTTCCAGAAATGGATTGATTATTCTCTCCCTCCTTTTTCTTGGTCAGGATAGCTGTCATCTGTTCTACCTGTATAATCCTGCAATATGGAGCAGGGATGCTGCCAGCTATGCTGTTTTTAGTATTGCTACTAATTATGAACTGGCACCGTGTAAAGGAGCCCCTTTGTAATTTATCTTAAGGTAGACAGCAATAGTGGAGTTTATGCTTATCTAAGAACTAAAAAGAGAGTATTTACCTTGTGGCTTAAATTGCAAGTTGCAAGTGTTTGGCTATTTACTAAGTTCATTATTCTAATTTTCCTTTTACACTTCTAACTAGTTTGGTACAGCTAGAATTGAACTGATTTGTTTCATCAGTAGGTATTGTGATAGCTGCAAAGCATTGGAGCCACCAACTGTTCAAACATGGCAACAGCTACCTAACTGCTACTCCGGAACAGTAAATACAGAACACATCATGCTAAGTTTTGGGACCACTGAGTTTCCTTCATTACTTAAGACATAAAATCATATTTATCCCATTAAAATTATGAAAACTTTGTATTTCATAAAAAGGATACCTATCTTAAATTATTATATTGCCATCTCTAAAGATATGACATTTATCTAATACCCTAGAAGCTCTTCCAGTTCTCCTTTCAATTAGACACTTGCATGAAAGACAGTTACATATAACTAAGCAGCAGATGCATTTCCTTGCACACTAGATCATAAGAAGTTCAAGCAAGCCTTTCATAATGGATTTCATACATTCGTTACTGCAAACCATTATATCCAGAAATCTAAAACTCTTTATTAATGAGCAAAATGAATGCAAAGCTACCTCAGAGCACTCTTGAAACAACTACATGTTCTGCTAAAAGAACACCTTGATGTTTTTGAAGTTTATCTTGAACTTTTTTCTTCAAATACACGTTTTACTTCGCTCTACTTAATTTCTTTACAGTGCCTATTTTAACCATAAATTTCTATATTAAGCTCTACCAGCTCAGTTAAGGAAGCCAAATGTCTCAGTTGTCCCGAGCTTTGACATTCTGTTCAGTTGAACACAGTATTTGCAAGTTTGCTGATGACACAAAACTGGAACTCTCTAGAGAGAGTGCTGTTGACTCTCTAGAGAAACGAGACCTTCCAGAAGGATCTTGATGGATTGGAGCACTGGATAATCATCAATGAGGTGAAATTTAACAAGTCCAAATACCAAATTCTGTGTCTGGGGTAAACTGGGAGAGGAGTGGCTGGAGAGCAGCCCTGTAGAAAGGGGTCTAGTGTTGCTAGTTGGCAGCAGGATCCATGCGAGTCAGCCGTGTGTCCTGGCGTTACAGGAGGTGAAACCACACCCTGGGGTGCATCAAACCCAGCATCACTCACCTGTCAAGAGAAGGGATTATGCCTCTGTATTCAGCATTGGTGTGGCCTCACTTTGACTCTGTTTGCAGTGCTGGGTCCACAATTTAAGAAGGATGTTGTATGTCCTTGTATGTGTCCAGAGGGCAACCAAGCTGGTGGAAAGGCTGGAAGGGTTGTTCTATGAGGAGTGGCTGAGAATTTTGATGTTGTCTAGTTTGGAAAGGAGACTGAGGTGCTGACCTCTTCTGAGATCAGTCATAGGATATGTGTGAACAGTTCAGAGCTGCACCAGGGAATCGTTTCTTTACTGAGAAGGTGGTCATACTCTGAAACAGGCTTCCTGAAGATGTGGTCAATGCTTTGAGACTGACAATGTTTAAGAGACACGGGGACAATGTCCCAAGGAGCATACTTTAATTTTTTGAAGTGCTTAAGGCAGTTGGATTAGATGATTGTTGTAGGTCCCTTCCAACTGAACTATTATATTTTTACCTGAACTCAATCAGCACAAGATAAGGAACACCTGAAAAATGAGTACAACAAAGTTTGAAAATTTTAACCAGTAGGCAACACCATATAGTGCTAATTTCAGTTTGTAAAGCATCTTGGAAAGAAGATGAGTTTGTATTACAGCACTGCAGTCTCCAGGTAGAAGACAGAACAAGAAAGGTACAAGGTAAGTCAACTGCACAGCTCAACTATGAGAAACCCAGAACTTAGATCAGTTCTACTTTATCTTAATGCAATGTTGGACTCATTACTATACAATAATAGCTAATACTATAAAATAAAGCATCTAAGAAAATACATATACTGAGGCAGACTCCACAGCAACAACTATCTTACTAAATCAACCACAACAAGTTGATTATTATGGAAAAACAAGAAGCAACTGTGAATAACAATTCCTGAAGTTTGAAGAAAGTAAAAAAAGCTCCTGGTTTGTTTATAACCCATTTCTTAGGCCCCTCAAGGACAAAGAGGAAATATCATTTGGGAGCATAGTTGCTTTTTTTGACCTTGTATGCTTAGGGAAAGGCTAGATCTAAAAGCAAGTCAGAGGAAATCAGAGAATTGCAAATATCTATAGTTTTACTAAAAGGTTCCCCAAAATGTTCCCTGGAATCCACAGTACTTATTAAAATTCTGATCAAAATACAGCAAGTTTAAACTAACATTGTAGTATTTCTAAACAATGATATAAAAGGTTAATTATCTACATACAAAGATAAACTTTATTGGAAAATTTTTAAACAAAGTTTAGGAAGAGTGATAAAAAAGCTGCACTTCAGACTTGTTGGGAGATATTAAAGGAGTCTGAGAACTCTTAGCAGAAAACAAACATAACCCTGATACTAGAACAGACCAATCGGATGAATCAAGATTATAAATGTCTATATCCTTACCACATATGTGTAATTTCCCACCTATCAATCAGGAGCACACCAGAAACTCAGACAACAGAGAAGTTTGATTTTGTTGGGACCATAAAAAGACTATTAAAAAGGATGTTCTGAGTGAGTAAAGTAAGAGGTAAATCTCTAGTTAGTGAAGACAAGTGGAGCAGAGAGCTGCAGCTCTGACAGGGTGTTCAAACACTGATTAATGCACCAGTTCTACAAGTTACAGCTACCACATGAAAGGACACCACTTGTCCTGCCTTGCCAGTCAAAAACATGGTGGTGTTGCTGCCCTATGGAAACAGCACTGGTCTCCTGAGCACACTGCACACCAGCTCAAGTTGTGGCATCATGTATTTTATCAAATGCTGGTAAGGAAACTTCCCACTCTGACCATTCACAGGCTCCCCACCAGTCAAACTCCGCAAGACCAGATTTCCACTACTGGGACCAAAGCCCATTCCCAGCAGGTGTCTCCAGTGACCTGATGGGAGCCCTGCTTGGCTTCCTGTTCACTCCCATGGTCAGACCAGGTTACCCACAGCAGGGTTTTCAATGGCTCATTACAGAAATCCATTTATTCCCAGCACAGTACCACAGACACAGTGCAAGCTGATGCCTATGAGGAAAAACACCTCTCGCTAAGAATCCCCCGGGCTTTTATTAGTCTCCCCATCCTCCTGCCCCCATCCACCTCACCGGTCTTCATCTCCTTTGTTATCCAAACAGGCAGCAATTCCCGGCTCCTGCTGTGTCTTTCAGTGTCCATTCACCTGGCTGGCAGCATCCATCTTCATCTTCGTGCCCTTTGTTATCCCAAAGGTTGGCAGCTCCCAGCTCCTTGTCTTGGGCTCCCACTCAGAGCTCAGCTCGCATCTCAACGTGCAGCTTTCGAGCCCAGCTACCAGCACCAGGTGTATTCCTCAGCAGTGCCACCTTCACACTAAAACCAGACATCCATAAACAAGACATTCAAAGCAGCTTGGGAGTGCAGGAGACTTTAAACAAGGGACCGATTTTACCACACCACCAAGGATCACTTAATCCCAAGGAATGAGTCTGAGCAGCCACACAGACAAGCAAGACGTACACCTGCATATTTCTGTAAAATCTTGACCTAGGTTTTGTTTTGTGCTTTATTAGAACTCCCCAGAAGGTTATTAGTAAACTAATTTTACCCATTTGTTGTTTGTATTCTTTGGCCAAGGCTCCCTTTAGGCTACAGAGGGAAGGCTAAGTTTATTGCTAGCAGAACTCTGAAATACCTAGTCCATGTTTTATGACTATAGATATTCCTCTTCAATTTTTCTTGCATTCTAAACAGTTATTTTGCTTTGTCTGTAAAAACATGCTTACTTTCCTGTTGGCTCCCCACACTTCTTATAAAATAAGGTAGAATGTAACCTAATTTAAATGTCCTAGAAATCAGATTTCTAGAAGTAGGTGATCCTATAGCTTTCCCATCCCCGAAGGTGAACAGGCCTACAAATCTGTACAATTTAGACCAAGCTCGTAATTTAGTACTAGAGAGGCACTTAGCAAATGAACTATACATGCACAGATGGAACAAATAATTTTCAAGCTTAACTCCACATGGTTGCAGATACCAGAATGTGGCTCCCAGCTGTCAATACTGAATACCTCAGTATGTACAACACTTTTGGCAGCTCCCACAAACTATTTTCCCAGGTAACCACTCTTTTGTCACGAGTATGAAGTATGTCTGTCATGGCTAATGATGCTGCTTAAGTTTGGATGGGAATTTCCTCAGCAGATGAAGGATAGAGCTCAAATTCCAGGCTGAGTCCAAATAAACTATTTCGACAATTGCTACATGAAAGTAACCCCGAGAAACATCCAAGCAGTGCAAGAAAGCTTACTTTTTGATATACAAGGGTATGTTGCAAAGAACAACTTCAGGATTTGGGGAGGAAGAGAAAGTAGTGTTAATACAAGAGCACCATCATCTTCAGAGAGAATCTAGGACAGTCTTTGAATACTCCATCACCAAATACTGCCGAGAGGATTCACCAAAACTGATTCCTTTTTTAACCACTCTTCATTCTCACAGGAAGAATTTATTAGACCTTTTTTTTATTAAAAAAAAAAAAAAACCAAACCATTTTGAAAACCACCAATTTGAAGAAGTGACCTATAAAGATTCTATTCTCTGTAATCAAGACTCATGTTACAATGAAGAGGAACTCTTCACTTACCTTATCAATGAAATAGTTCAAAACTCGAACACTCCCACATTTCCTCTTACAGATACAAAAAAAAAACCAAAACAACTTGCTCCCAAAACTACTAAGGCTCTGTATGTATAATATATCACCAGAGCAGAATGGACTACCTCAGGAAAAACAAGATAGTCTTGGGCACACTCAAGAGCTGTGTTAGAATTAAGACAAAGATTTGAGACTAGTCTACCAGTGCAGCAAAGTACTGCAGGCTTTTTTTAACCCTTCTTATGTCTGGAAAACAAATCAGTCCCCAGTTGCTCTAGGGAAAAAAAAAACACAAAACAAACAAAAAAAACAAACAATAAAAAAAAACCAAAAAAAAAACAACCAAACCAAAATATCATACCAAACCCATCAGACAAAAAGCAGGAAAATTTATTTCACTCTTAGAATGGAACTCAGTTTGCAACAAATGCAAACTATTGCAGTATTATGAACCCAAGAATGGCAAAACACTATCACTCCAAGCAGTTTACCTACTTTCTAGGCTTTCTTGGAGAGATCACAGTTCTAGTCTCCCCAACACACAAGGTTCTTTTCCAGCAATTCTTCTTCTCCATTTCCTCCCCTACTGTACCCTTATGTTTTAAGCTCCATCTACCTCAACCTCCGATTTAGAAACGTTAGTCACATGAAAATACGGTGTATGTTTTTCTTTCCAAATTTCAAGCGCAGTACATATTTGAATTCATGTATAACTGCATCTTTCTACTGGTTGTGTGTTTAATTACTGGCTGAATTTAATAAACAAGCCTTCAAAAGGGACAAAAATAACTTTGAATAGTAGTTACCAACAAGTGAACACCTGTTGTCAAAGTGACCTATACAATCTTTGGACGTGAGTTGCTAGGAAATAAAGGTAAAAAGAATCATCCTCATTGAGGATACAGCTTCAAACAGGAGCTGACTCAGACCTGGCCAGACAAAGAACATTCTCACTTCTGTTTGCACTGATCTCCGTGGATAACCTATATTACAGACTGCTCATGAGATCTCCCTGAGCAAAACCTCCTTTCACTATATTGCTATAGCAGCCTCTCAAATGCTGCCTGCTAGGATCTATTCATAACTCAACCATTTGGATTTAAGCTGAGATCAGTGAATTTCTTCAAAACACCTGAACAGGGAGAACTGGAAAGAACTACTTCTCCAGGCACCCAGTAACTAAAGGACAGAGACTGGGCCCCATTTTTTTTTTAGCATCTCTAGTGCCATTTTTCCCCAAAGTCTGAGGTATTCCAAATTTCTTGGCTGACCATGGAAAATACTCCAAGAACCTCTGTTAGGATTGCTACTTAAGCAACCACAAAATACTCTACATTCATTCTCATAATTATGTAAGTAAGCATCTCTGGGCTTTCCAACACCTAATCAGTTCTTACAAGATACTCACCTGCACACTTACCCAGTCCAATACATTTAGAAGCACCACATTATCTGTTAATGCAAGATCAGAGCTAAAGCTCTACTAGAAGATGCTGACAAATACAAAGAGTACAATTTGGTGACACACAGAACGTTTAAAACCAGTTGTAGGACCTTCAGATTGGAACTAAATTATGAACTGAGCAGGTCAGAGGCTACAACTTGCTCGTGGAAGTTATCCACCCTGTGCAGTATTATACTGCAAAATTCCCCTGCAATGACTGAAAGAGAGCATTTACACAAAGTCCTCCACAAGCCTTGAGAACATAAGCATAGTATAATTTCAAAGATACGTATGACTTACAGTGCATTATTTTGATAGACACAGTGATTTAATGGTTTGCTTTTATGCTTCATCTGGTAACACTGATGTACAAAACTACATTGCAGAACAGTAGTATGTCACTCATTAAATTACACTCTATCAAAAATTATTTAATATAGCACAACCATACACCTTCAACCCACATGTAGTAATTCCAATCATAAAATCTAGGTATAAATTACTGTTCAACCAGCTTTTCAAAACCTTTTTCTAGGTAAAAATTATGATTTTACCTAAATAAAAACCCTGTTAGCAGAGCATATCACACATACTTAACACTTTTCTGCAGTTTAGAAAGTTGTCCCTAAGACATTCTTGTTTCATTAGGAAACTTTTTATCAAATTCGAAAAAAATTATCAGCCACCAAGTAATGCCAAGTTCTCAAGTTGGTGTATGGAAAACAAGATACAAAGTTTTTCAACACGTTTTTTGGAAAACTAGTAGGAAAGCTAAAAAAATAAAACCAACTTGAACTCACAGTTTTACAAGGTGTAAGACAACTATCTTTTATTTCCAACTATTACAGTAATATTCAGAACTACAGTGGTATTTCCCACATAAAAGAGGGGGCCTTTGCCCAAGCAGTATAGGAGAAAATAAAATTATACACATACAACATCAAAACAAGTAACTAGTGACTCAGTACTTCCTAAGTGCTTTTATTTTCTATCTCTGCAGAGAGGACAGTTAAAGAATTACAGAAGTAACTAGAAAAATGCCAGTACTCTGCAACAGTAGAAGCAGCTTTCGCTCTGCATCAAGTACAATAAACAGGAACTAGTTAAATTGCTCTGCAGCATGAAAAAGGACTGCCATAAATACACTTAAAAGATGTGGGTATCTGGAATCTTTTAAAGGTCCTATAACATGTAATTTCTTATTGTTGTGCATCTTATCCATTGTTAAACTCCTGATCATTTCTGTCCCAACTGATGACATGCCCCACAGCAGGACAGTTGCTCTTTAACATTCTTGTTGGTCACAGCAGCATACAAAACGGAGATTAAGTAACCCAAGTCATGCTACTCTTCCACCTTAACTGAGCTTTCTACTCGCTTTACCATCCATTCAGTTTTTTCATCTTCCCTTCCTTTACTTGCATCCTTGATCACCTTCCACCTCCCAGGGACTATCACACTATTTCCAAGAGGAAATAAGCCTGCATTTTTGTATTAAAAGTGGGGCATAACCAGCTACCACTTACCTGCATGTCAGATTCATTCCCCCAACAAACTTCTAAATCACTAGAGATGTATCTTGCACTGTCAACAATATAGATTATTTGTATAATAAACTTAAGCACTCACCACAGACTGTTTTTCCTTGATAGCCAGGCATTAATCAGCTGGGACAGCCAACAGTAACCAAAATCAGTCTAAATCCCAAATACTACCTAAATACCAATCATCCAAGTAAGTATTTCTTCACTTTGAAGTCTGAGTTTGCTGTTTACAAAACTTGTTGCAAAATTTTTTCATTCAAGGCATGCTGGCGACATGTAAAAGCCATTTTTTTACCTTTAATTAACTAAGGAGATTGCCTCCCTCAGCTAAAGTGGATGTCTGAACCTGGTACAAATTCATAATGCTCAAAGGAATTGGTCCTTCAAGTACTAATCTCCTTGGGTCATAAAATACCACTGAAGGCTATGTAAGTCACAACTATTTGCATTTACAACTTTGCCTATAGTTTGTTACCAATCTGAAGAACCTGACTCACTCTCACAGAGCCTGAAGTTATTTTTTAGTAACAAAACTTTTGATCAAGCATTTTATGTTTGGGCATTGGGCATTTAAGACTAGAATACTGCATGTCATGTCATCCTAGCATGCTAAGCGTAATGAAAACAACCCCAACATCCCACCCCATTTGAATAAAAACACCCAAAACCCCAACAAATGAGCATAAAACTCAGAGAATTGCTCACTCCTTTAGAAGGGGAACTAGGCAAAATTAAGTTTTCTTTAACAGTAAGAATAAAACACTCAGAATTTAGTAGCTTTGTCTTTACAGCAGTGAAAAATCCAGAATGACAGTTTAGAATTAAACTCTCAAGTCTCTACCTACTAGTCAGTTCTCCTTCCACTCTAGTATTAAGCAACCTTGTATTACTCTATTCAAATGAATATATGCAACATTTATTTGTCCCGTTCCAAAATGCAGTTTCAGAACGTGTAGCATGCAACAAAGGCAGGGTGAGAATGCATGCATAATCTGATTCCAGGTAATTCCGATACACATTAACAGGTACTTGCTTCAACACTTCTCTTGCTGTATCATTAGACTTATATTACACAGACACAAGAGACACACACACAGCAGATACTCATCAGAAGAATAGACACAGTAAATAAAGAATTCAAACAATACGCATTTATTTTCCTCCGGTATCTTTTCCTTTGGATATCACCAAAAAATAGGAACAGGAAAGGAAGTACCAGAAACTGGCTCTTCAGAGAACTGCAGATTTTATAGCAAGGTTTCTTCAACTAGTTAGAACATGATGCAGTCCACTCCTTCCTATTCTGGATCTGTGACACTTCTGTGTTTCATATACTGATTGTCATTAGCCTATTCACATGAAACTACCAAAAACTAAGAGAGAAAAGGCTTCAGGAAATGAATTATATGACTGGGGGATGATAGGTGTAAGTGGTATGGAAACAAATTCCAATAATCCTGAATTTCAAGAAAGCTGAGTCTTTACAAAGACTTCGTACACAAAACCACTTATGAACTACACAAATACAAGTGATGTACTGTAGAACATAGAGCAATGCATTAATTTTCTATGGTAGAAAGTCAGCTATGCCAGAGAAATCCAACTCTGTGCCACCACAGCAGGGGAGACTCCCTTCTAGTCCTGTTCATCTAATGTCTTACAAGAAGCTCAAAATGTCTGTGCCTGACAGTCATCTCACTAGTCAATTTTGATATTCAAATGTCAGCATAAGAAAGTCAATTCTCAAAAACTGAGCTGTTTTTTTCAGTATCACCCAGTGACAAATTAGTAAAAAATGTTTTATTTCCCAGCATGCTTTCAGATACTGAGTATACAGAACTTTCTAGGGTTAACAGACAAGTTTTTTCTTATAAAGCTAACTGTGCTATACTAGGACTACAGAAGTGTTCATACTGCTTGGAATTTTTTACTTTTGACAGCGTAAGCTACGCTCTTCCTCCACATACACTTGAAAAAATCACTTCATTTTAGACAATTCCTAAAAATCCACGCAGGCTTAACTTTAGACTGATCTCCTAGAAGTTCATATGGTTCAGACTAATTCACAGCAGCTCACTGTATAAATGACTACCTGTATCAAGGCCAGTAGAAATACACTCCTCATACATGTGACATTTTTAGCAGAAAAGCTGAATATATCTGCAGGAAATGCCTCTTGATATTTCTGTATGATTTTAGAACTGGCATTTGTTTCAGCCATCTAATCACTCCTCTCTAGTCACATCTTCTACATGAATACTGAAGAAAAGGACCAACTTAATTCAGTAAAACCAACTGAAGTTAGCAGCATTACTTCTCTCCCTACAGTCTCCTGTCAACTACTTCAGTCTCAGCTACACTGAAACCACTGTACAGAGCTGACAATTATTTATGAGGAACCATTCAAATGACTGAAAAAGCCCAGTTTACACAGAACATAAAGACAGGCTGGATTTACTTATTACATATCAATGAGAACACTAAGCTGAAGTGTAAAACTATAACCCAAGAATTAAGGTGTTTTCCAAAATGAGCATATGACTAACTTTAAACTTTCAAGTTTTAAAACCAATAAGCCAATGCTGTATTGAAGGCATGCAAGTAAGACTAGTATTAAAGGCATTGCCATAACTGCTTCTTGACTAAAGCAGAGCTTATTACATCCTGAAGATGCTATGTAAGTTACTAAATCATTTCTCATACCCACACCATGTCAAATTATTTTTCTGGAGTACAGGTATTAAAATAATTTGATGGGAACACAAAAAAATGTCACAAAGTGTTCATTTTCACATAAAGGTATTAAAACTAGGTACACTGCAACACACTTAATGAACAAGGCTCCACTGACATAGAACTTCCTTGTGCAAGCACTTGATTTTAAAAGGCTTCATTGTCCAACTAATAAAAGGATTTCAAAACTTGATACTTACATGGCAGAACAAACATGATCACATATTAAAACATTTTCTGCATTTTAACTTTTGAGAATACTGCTTTTACACTTTAAGGAGTTAAACCTTAAATCACCAGCAATTACTGCAGAAACTGAGCATCCAGAAATCAAGACAAGACACACACCTCACCTGCTGACTCCACAGACACAAGCTTCCTCTAATCAGTAAGACTAAGAGAATTTTAAGCTTGGGAATAGAGCATCTGGGGCAAGAAACCTATGTGAGCAATACTTCCTGAATAGGTAAGGCACCAAAAACAGTAGAGACTGAACAACATGCACAAGCCCAACATGGCTTGGTTACTTCAGAAAGAAGTTTAAGGATGTCAAAGGCATCTACGTATTTTCAACTTCTTGCTAGAGAACAGTGTTATGGAAAGATAGAAATGCAATATCCAGTGTTCAACACTCTATAGGAATTACTCATTTACTTCAAATTCAAATGGAGAATGAAGCTAAGAGGAGCAAAGGCAGCATTGACCTGTATTTTCCCACAACAAAGGAACTCTATTCTACTCAACAATACTATATAGGGTCTGGCAGCTTAAAGCAGCAAAGTGAGTAATTTGAATTTATAGCATTAGCCCTCTGTAAGCCTGTTTGAAAACTAAACCCATCAACATTTGAGCTACAAGTGTAGTTTACTACTATGCAGCTCATTTAACAATGCAAGGTATGTTGAAGCTCCACTTCTAGATTTTAGTGACTCTTCCTTATAGAGCCAGTTATATCTTTCCCAAACAACCAATCAACTTATTTTTTGGATGAGTTTTCCTTCAGGTAAGTTCTTCAGGAAGCTCAAGAGATGCTTTATTTCATTGCGATGTGTCACAAGCTAAGTGATTCACTGTTACATTCATCAATGCAGATACCCCACGATAAGTGGACACATATTAAGATTCCATAGGCAATGAATGATTAAGGCTCTGCCTGTAACCTCATTTGTTGCTCTTTAATTTGACATGTTCTGGATTAAAGAACTAAGGCTAAAAATGCACCCCATTATCATTTAGAAAATGCGGAGTTTCAATATAGTAAGCAGCATTACAAAAGGAAGCTGCTGAATCCTTCATGTAATTTGCATTCACAAAGCAAGCTTATTCTGAAAAAAACTGAACTTTTATCCAGATTTTTTGATACTCAAGACCCATTTCTTCCCAACAAATTCATGAAGAAACTGTAAACAAGCATCCACCTCAGTTTAATAGAAAAGTAATGATAAAAGCTTTGAAAAAAAAAAATCAAAAATTTCAGTGAATACATACTGTCAGCAACAAATCCAATACATACAAAACAAGAAGCCAAATACAAAAAAAAAAAAAAATCATGTCTCGTTACACAGAGAATTACATTACATTTAAAAAAAAATCATAGAAATTTAAAATTTCATGGATCAGTGAAGGAGAAATTCCTTAAAGTTACAAGGGTGTTTCAGCCTCTATCCCCACCAACCTCAACAGGCCGGGACAAGTGCAATACCACAGACACACACAGCATTGCAACTGATCCCAACCTGTGTAGAAAGGGGTATAATTTTTTTCCACACTCACTGACTGACTTGTCACTGCCACAGTCAGTTTTGCATGGATTTGCACAGCAGAGTATCATACAGCTGGATGCAAACCTGCAAAACTAACCAGAGAACAGTGTTCAATAAACAACAAATAAATTGTAAGACATACTTAATGTGTAGTTCTACAGCTAGCAGTACTTTAAGTGCTTATAATGCAGTAGATTAGTGAACACTACCTGCACTATAAGCACTTTAGTGCTACAAGAGCTGTCATTCACTAGGACTGGTGTTAAAATAAGGAAGGCCACAAAATATCCCATAACCAGCAGAAAGCATTCAAAGTCCTTGATGTAGATTATAACAGGCCACCATCAGCTTTGCATAGATTTGCACAACCACTCTCTTCTTGTAGTGCAACTATGCAAAACTAACAGAAGTCTGCAAAGAAGAAAACTACTGGAACATCTACAGTCTTAACCTGAGTGACTGGATGAAGACATAACTTCTTATGCCAGAAGGAGCACTTAGGGCAGTAGATGCTAATCTACTTCACTATCTGCACTAGATGCACCTTAGTACAAAAAGCACTTGACACCACCACACTGTACCTTTCCATTCTCTGAAGTCCTGAAAGATCTCCTGAGGCAGTTGTCAACATAATGCTACAAGTGCCTTCACTGCAGTAGGTTCTATATATCACTACCTGCACTGTAAGCACTTTGACATTACTCTGACGCAAACAGCGTTTTTTTAGTAATTCAAGATATGTTGTCTACCTTGTACCTGCTGAAAGAAAAGAACAAAGTGAGTATTTGATCAGGTTTCAAATTACAAGCTTTGGAACAAATATTCACATTTCTGGGCTAAAGATCTCCTTCAGAGTAAACCAAAGCAACCCATCAGCCCAATCCAGGACACTCCTACGCAATACTAAGGACTATCAAAATCAATTCTGATTCACAGTACAAGACCCCAATGTGAAAATTAAACAAATGCTTCTCCCACACTATTTTCAGGATGCCTCAAAAACTTGAAGAATTAAAAATACCCCACTTTTCAAAAGCAAATCTGAATTTGGTGAAGAGCTCCCACCAAATCTCTTCAATTAAAAAAAGTTTACACCAAAATTCCAGAAAACCAGAAATTCAAAAATTAGATTCAACATCTCCTACCACCAGCTTTCTAAAGTCCAGAAACCACTTTATGACATGGCAGGTATCTAAGTTTTCCAGTTACTCATTTTGCTGTCCAGTTAAGAATATTTGCTGCTCCTGCCACAAGACACCCTGTCTCAAATTACAATTTAGATTAGTCTATCTAGAAAATAAAAGAAGGTTCTAGTGATAGCTGTAAAATATACTACCACAACCAAATTACACCTGATTGCAGACCAGAGGTTTAGTAATGCAGGACAGTACTAGGTACGAAATTTGAAAACATATTTAATTCCTTCTTTAACAGGATTATAAACTTGAAGGAACATGTAAATATAATGTCTCCCTCACGAAATACTTATAGCAAATTTTACATAATACTTTAAAACTACAATAAAACTAGCTTCTGTAAGACTGACTAAAAAAAGCAGCTTAGTTAAAACAAGAGAAGAAAAATCCAAGATATCAAATCTGAATATTTTTCTAACTTCCTCAGTGTCAAGCTGCTTTATTCAAACCAATGATTGCTTCGGAAATTTGCATTACTCTCCTCTAAGTGAGTGGAATTGTAGACTACTACACATGCATTCAATCCCAAGGAACTATTTGGAATTTAGTGGTCCTAAATGAAGTCTACGCCTGAGCCTCAAAAGAACTGATTCTCCTCCTGTACTTAAAAAGTATTATTAAAAAATAAAAACTTACCATCATCCGTTGAAACTAACTTCCTCTGCAAACACACTGCTGCAACATCCACAGAAAGCTTCATTATGTCCAGCTGCACGTGTGGATACTGCGAAAAAAACCACCGAGTTACTTGCATTTTGTTGCTGAGGAATGAACAAAGTCACCGAGGAACTTCCCAAACCCAGCGCTCCCCATCCCCAGCCCACCCCTCCCGAGAGGGCGCGAAACGCTCCGTACCCCCTCGGGCGGCCATGAACCGCCCCGTGCGACACACGGCACGCGGGCTCCCGCTTCCTTCCCGCCAAGCGGATCCCCTGTGCGCCTAGGCGGGATCCCTCGCGCGCTGCCGGCGCTGCCGAGGGCCCGAGCCGGGCCGGGGCCGCTGCCGGGCCCGCGCCCCGCACCGCGCAGCACGTGCTCGCCCCGAACACAGAGCCGGCCGCCAGGGGGCGCCGCCGCCGGCAGCGCGGAGGTCACAGCCCGGCTACGGCGTGACGCCCCCCCCGCCCGCCCGCCCGGGCCCCGCCGAGCCCCGCAGCCCGGGCGGCCACGAAAGGGTCGGGCCCGCCTGCGCCCGGGGCTGGAAGGGGCCGCGATGGGGGGAGGGGAAGCTGCTCCCCGCGCCGCCGCTGCCCACACGCGGCTCCGGGCCTAACAGGGAACAATCGGCCTCAGCACGCAGCCGCCGCCATGTCCCCCGCCTCCTCCCCCTTCGCAGCAACATGGCGCCGCCGAGGGCCCGCAGCTGCCGCCGCCGCGCCGATTTCGTAATGAAGCTCGCGGCTCCCGAGCGGCGGCGCGGGGCGCGCCCGCTGTCCCCCGTTCGCCTGCCCGGGAGAAGCGGGAGGTCCCGCAGCTCGGCGGAGAACTGTGTGTGTGTGGGGGGGAGGGAGAAGAGACGGGCCCGCCGCCCCCGCCCCTCCTGCGAACAAAAGCCCATGCGGAGGGGCCCGGGACGCGCTCGGAGCCCGCGGCGCTGCCCCCTCCCTGGGGCCCCGCGCCCCCTCCCCCGGGGGGCAACGGAGCACAAAAGCGCCTCCGCCGGGAACTCCCCGAGAGCCCCCCCGACCCGCGCCCTCCCCCCCGTCCCTCCCCGCCCGCCGCCTCTTTTACCGCCGCTGCCGTTCCCGAGCTGGGCGTGGGCGGCGAGCGGAGCCCCCGCGCCGCCGCCGCGGCCTCTGCCCCACGTGCGGCTTTGTTCTGGCGCCGGCAGCTCCCCCCGCAGCCGCGCCGGGCACGGCGCAAACTTTCCCGGACGGGCCTTCCCCCCTCGGGCCGCGGGGGCAGAACCCCCGCCCGCGCCCACCCCCGGCCGCCGCTGCCATTGTGCCGCGCACGCCGCCCTGCCCTGCCCGTCCCGGGGGCTCGGCCGCTCCCCGCGCCACCCGGGCCCGGCGAGGCGCCCCGGGCCCGGAGCGCGGCGGGAGGAGGGGGGGGGCGGGAAGGGGGCGGCGGGACTCACTGCAGCGGCGAGCGGCGCGCACGCTTTTTCAAATCTCCCTCATTCCAGCCCCTCCCGCCCCGTGTGCGAGCTCGGGAGGCGCCGCGCCATGCGCCCTTCTCCTGGCTCCCCCCGCCGCCCACCCACACCCCCTCCTACCGCCCCGGCTACTCGCAGCGGCCCCACCAGCTACCGTCGCCGCCACCTCCGAGCTGCCCGCCCGTCCCTCGCCGCCGCGCTGCCTTCCCCGGCTCGCCCTCCGCGCCGGGCGGCCGCCGCCGCCTCACAACAGGTTTCCTGTCAGCGACACGCGCGCGGCAGCGACACTCACCAGCCAGCGGCCGCCGCCACCATCTTCCCTCCTCCTCCTTCTCTCGCGGCCCCGGCGCGGCGTGGCCGGCCCGGTCGAGGGGAGCCGCTCCGCGCCGCTCCCCGGCGGGGCGGATGGGGGGGGGCGGGGGAGGCGGGGAGGAGGGAAGTGGCGCGAAGGCAGGTCCCGGCGGCAGCAGCGGTCGGACTCGGGGACCATGTGGGTGAATGAAGGGCGGCGGCTCCCGCCTCAACGTAAATATCCACAAGCCCCGCTCCGCCCTCATTAGAATAGAAAACAAAGTGCTTCCGAGCGCCGCGCCGCCCAATCGCCGGCCGCGGCCCCCGCCCCCGCCCGCCGCCGCCTGCTGCGATTCATCCACGCACCAGGCATGCACCGAGCCCGCCGCCCGCCCGGCCTGCCCCGCGCTGCACGGGCACCGCCGCTGCCGCCGCAAACTTTGTCTCCGCGGTTCCGCCGGGGCCGGGCCGCGCCGGGGGAGCGGGGTGCCCGCCCCACCGCACCGCACCGCGCAGGGCTCCCGCCGGGGGATGGCGGTGCCGCGCGCATCCTGCCTGCGCAGGCGGTGGGAAAGGGGAGGGAAGGAGGGAGGGAGGAAGGCATGAGGTGGGAGATGCACATGGTGGCCCCGCGGTCACGGGAGGGCCGGGGGAGGCCCGGCCGTGGGGGGCGGGCAGGGCAGGGCTGGGCCGGGCAGGGCCCGCCCGCCGCCGCCCCGCGAAGTTGCGCGCGGTTGGGAAAGCGGGAGCGACGCGCCCGTTCCGCCCCAGCCGCGTCCGCGGCCCCACGCGGAGCGCTGGGATGAAGGGGTGGTGCCGCGTGTGGCTGCACTTGTCCGGAGGAAACTCCTGCGCCTGGATCTGGCGGAAAGGCAGGATAGGAAACCAGAGTCGGGAGGGTGCGAGTGGGAGAGGTGTGGGAAGGCGAGCAGCATCAGCAGCGTGCCCGGCCGGCGGTCTCGGATCGGGGACCTACCCGCGACAGACGGACCCAGGTGCGGATCCCGGAGGCTGCGCTGGGCTCTGGCCGGTGTCACCCATCGTACTGGGCAGGCTCTCTGCAGGCGAGCCGCAGGAGCTGAGTCCGGCTCGGAGCCACCATCGGCTGCGGCTGCCCCGGGGGCCCGCGGAGACCCGAGGCCGGCACCAGGACCTATGGGGACGGATGGGTGTTCATTTTCACAGAGCTGCGTAGATGGGAGGGTAAAGTGCTTAAGTAAAGCGTGTGACTAGGTTTTTCTATGGACCTGGGGTTTTTTGGGTCTTTTTTTTTTAAGTCTTCGTCTCGGTTTCTGGACTGTGATAGGAAGTGATAGTTGGAGATCAACCTACGTTTCCATCACATAGATGCTTATTTTACAGACTAAATCAATCCTGTATTTTAAAGGGTGAAAGTGCCTTTAATTACTGATACTATACTACATTGTTTTGCACAACAGTAGTATTTTATAGATCAGCATTTGCAGATCTACAGTTCTTTACGTCAGTATAAACAGAAAAATCACTTTGCCTTCTGAATAAAACACCAGAAAATCTGTAGCCTGAATTTGCTATTTCTAATGCACTTCGAGGGTTTGTTTGCTGTCATATTATGTTGTTGTCCAGTGATTTCTGCAGACAGTAGCATATTTGTTTTTATAAATTGTTCTAGTTGCCTTCAGCATACAGCAGAAGTTTGCCTCTTCTCAGTTTGTCTAATTTGTAGTTTTTATTTCAGAAGCTCCAACATTATATTTTCGGCGACTTTGCTGTGTTTGAACCTTCAGAATGTAATAAACAAGAGTTGTGTTTGGGGTTTTGTTTTAGTATTCATCTGTGATGTCAAATGCCCTAGAAGTAGATTGTAAGTTTTTTCTCATCCACACCTTGTAGTTTGGGTTTGATTTTTTTCTCTTAAATATATGTTTACTGATGTACACAAAAAATATTTTACAATCCTGTGTTTGACAAATTACTTTCTCAGAACCGTAGCTGATTTTTAAGACCACAGTAATGGAAAATGAATTTGGTTTTACACTTTATTTTAGTAAAACTGAAGTTGTTCTTCTGTTGTGTGGGTTGATTTGGTCAGTTGGTTTTATCAATGTTAGTTAGTCTTTATGCTCCCCCATTTGTCCCCTCACGGTTGGTTTGATCCAAGTTGTTTACCCCAAAAGTTCCTGCCACTTGGCTCCACAGTTATCTGCCAATCTTCTCACCTCTCCCTGTTTTCTCCTTGTTTGGTCCCATCAATCTGAGTTTGTTGATACTCTTTGGTTGTCAATCCTATGACCACCCCCCAGTTTCTTCCAGAAAGTTCTGTATCAATCACTCCAGTTTAGCTTTTCTATTTGTGCGCTGACCTTGTACCTACTCCTGTTACATTATCATAGGTTGCTGTATCCCCCCTCTTGTTTATCCCCATTGGGTGAGACAGGTTTGCACTCCTGTCTGCCCACCCCCTATTTAAGTTGCTGTAATCTTTGATTTCTTTGGCATTTTTCACTGCACCCACCCAGAGGGCACCTTTCTTGCCATATTGGCCAAATAAAGGACTCTTTGGGCTGGCATACAAGTGTCCTTCTCTCATCCCTTCATCTCCTCTCAGCATGCAGAGTTGCCCAAGCTGCGCACCCACGAGCAGCGCTCAGCACCATCGGGGCAGGCGATTCTCCCCTGAGGTGCCACTCACGGGGCGGCCACGCGGCCTCACACGGGCGGTGCCAGCCGGACCCGCCCGGGGCCGTGGCAGGTAAATTCCGCATTCTTCCTTGCATTTCAGGCTCCTTTCTTGCATCTTAGCCCTCCCCACACCCCCCCAAAAGCGTTTCTATAATTTTTAATTATTTTTTCAATTTTTTTTCTCTGTAATCCTCTAACTTTTGGCAAAAAAAGCCAACAAAAGATAGTAAAATGTAAACAGAAGGATATTTTGGTCTTGCTGCTTTGGATGAACTCCATGCCTTGCTAAAGTTAGTGGCAATAGTCCCACTGAACAGGTAATGTAACAACCCTTGTCTTACATCCAAAGATTCCAAATGGCTTTTGCAAAGCTGGGCAGGTATTCTCAGAATCTAGAGTAAATGAAGTGATAGGGGAAGTAACATCACAGTATACCAAACTTTCCACTGGCTGAAAAGAGCCAACAAAAGCATAACTGGTGAAGAAGATTAGACTGATTTTTTTTTTTTTCTGGTGACTTTATTCAGAGAAGATACTGCACTCAGGAAGGACCTAAGTGTCTTGTGTTCTCTCCACACCTAGAAGAAACAGGCTATTGATGAATAAAAATGTATTATTTCACCCATTCAAATGCTTGGGCTTACAGAGTCCAATCTGTCTCCTACTGAAAGCAATGGAATGGTCTTCGTAAAGCCATTGTGTGGACTGGTTATCCACTCATGTTGCTATTTCGTGTTTTATGTTCCATAGCTCTAGTGGTTTCTCCTACAGATAACTGTAGCTTTGGAATAGAATCTACTAAATTGAGAACAGCTTTCCTAAAGAGGAAAAAAGCGACACAATTCTAAATGCCCCTAAAGGGCAAAAATTTAAAACAGTCAATACTGTTCTGTATCTTGAAAAAAAACACTCAGAAATTAAGGCCTTAAGGTTACTGTCCTTTAACATGTATGAACTTATCTGTTTGTCTTTTATAAAGCACTGCCCATCTTATTTTTCTTTGCTACAGTAGGTGAGAATATCACAATATTTACCTTCACAATAGTGTGGCATGGCAATTACTATTCCTGTGCAACAGATAAGGAATCTGATATAATAAGGTTCAGAAATTAGTATATTCAAAGCTAAGATGGCTCCTTAACAAAGGCCAGTTAGTTCTGTTTTAATTGATAAAAAGAATAAGGAATAAATCTATATCCTTTATACATCACTCAAGATCACAGGTAATGTGAATGTTATGCAGTATACACTACTGAGAAATCTTAGGAATTTGCTACTTTATCAAGCTACTTCTAAAAAGAAAAATTGCCTGAATGAAAAATAAAACTTTCATAAGTCTGCTAAACAAACAGCATTATCTAGTGAGATGTACAGTAGCGATGTCAGCTCCTTGTTCTTATGCTCCTTATTAGAGTGAGACTTATTAAAAAGAATTTGTAACATTCTTTTTTGATACTCTTTGGGTCTTTTATTTCTAAAAAAAAAATAAACGAGTAGTGACAGACTAAAAGAAGCTGCTCTGGTTTGGTATTTTACTCCCAACTTAAAAAAAATTCCCTTTAAAAAAATCTGTTATTATTTCAAAGTACTGCAAACTGTTTATCTGTAACAGAAGGGACAGATTTTGTAGATTTCAGTCAAAAAGGAGAAAACAGGACAAACAATTCCCCAATATCTTTTTATATTTACTTAACACTGCTAAATTAGTTAAAAAAATAACTCATCTAAAGTAAAACATTTTGGAATTCCTTATTTTTTCAGAGCTAATTCTTGCTATTCAAAAACAGTTGAAAAACACTACATAAAAGTACCCAAACTGCAAATATAGAGGTGCAAAGAGGCTTCTTTGTTTTTAGTATTAGATTATCCTTTTCAGTCATACCATTTATTTAAATCAAACCCTTAAAATTCCTGCTCATTTTGTCATACTCAAATACACGAGTTATAATTTCAAATATTTATATTTAGAAGGAGGCATGTACTCTGTAGGGAGGTGAGTTATAACAAGATACAGGAGTCCTCAGTCACAGGTAGTTGAACATCTATATCTGATTATTATTCTTGGGAGCATAGTACTGCTATCATTCAACCATTAATTTTATTTCCCAGTGTTTATGATGTTATCCTATCTGGAGATCAGTGTTTGCACAGACTCTAGCTATTCATTTCACTTGTAAAAATGTTCCACTTTATATGTTATTTTCATTTGAGGTATGGAAGTCTCTAATCTGTAGGTATTTTTCAGCATCTGAAGAGAGATGAAAATTTAAGAGCTGAAGCAGCATGAAAAGATGAAATGTTTATAAGTGGAGAGTGTTGCATTTGCAGCAGTGTTTCCCTTACCTCTGTCCTCTGCAGTTCAAGTTTTGTGCACTCTGAGGCTGGAGTGGCTGGGTACAGGCAGGAGGACCCTTACATCCCATTTCTCAAGCTGGCCAAAAGCCACTGCTGCTGTGTTTTTTTACACAGACACGTTTTGCTGTAAGATCTGCCTTAGGTTTCTTGAGAATGCTAATAAGAAACTGGAAATATTCCCCAATAGAATGTTGGGGAAACTATGAAATAGTTTATGAAATAGTTGGGGCTACTATGAAATAGTTTGGAGAGATGTTTTTGTTAACTGTGATCCAGACTCAGCTACGGGAAGCAAACGTTGCTGGAGAGAGAAAGACTGAAGATACACTGCCTCATCTTCAACTATTCTGTCCTCGGTCTCACAAGCTTACATGCTTGGCTGTTGAAACTCTCTCTGTTGTTTACTGTTTCAACCTGTTCACTGCCTTTTTCCTTTTCTCAATTCCTAAGATAAAAGTATCTTGCCTGTGTTCAGCACAGTCTAGAGGGAGATATCCTGAAAAACGCTTAACAGCTGGAGAATAGAAGCCACAGGATTTGCTTCAGACCAAACCGGATCTAAAAATATTGTGGGGGGAGGAGGAGGGAGAAAATCAGAGGTGTGAGCATGGTGAGAAGGGATTTGGAAAGTAAGAAAAAGATGCTTAAGAGCAGACTCTGAAAAGAGGGGAGAGAAGAAGTTGAGAGTGATTTGGACAGGATCTCTCCAGGATGAAGTTGTGCTCTGGCACGATTTTTATAAATGTTCAATAAGTCAGTCCATACTTCAGCCTTTCTAGGTACTGATAGATAAAATTCTTGTCTTCTGTTCCCTTGGCATCCATGCAAAAAGCAGATACTTCTTGTTTTGCTTCACAAACATTCAGGATTACTAAGAACATGGTTTCAAGCCTCACAGTGGCATTATTGAGGCTAAATAAATGAACATGCCAGGAAAGATAAAGCAAAGTGACTGTTGTACCCTTACCCAAAATCCCCTCTCCACACTCAGTGGGGAAGTTTTTCAGCTGTTGTGTAGGAATGAATCCTGGCATGTTAATGCAAATAATTATGTGATATACCTTCACAGGTGTGTAAGACCAGTTAGCAAAATGCATGTGGTTATTGAGACATGGCTATCTTTTAGGGATGTACCTGGGCTAGCTAACTCAAATGCTCAAATACAGCCACCTGTCTTCTAGATTAATTAGAGAATGAAGATTAACAATGGAGGTGTGGAAAAGGATGACTATGGTAGGGGGAAGGACTGGGACAACATATGTACTGCACGGATTTGGGAATATGGCAATTAATAGACTAAGGGAGAGAGAGAATTAGTATGGAAGAGGGAATTGTTGAGTAATGAAGAGAAAATGATGAGTGGTGAAAAAACTGGGAATTTGGGAGACTATGGTCATGTGAGAGCATGAGCTGAATACCAAGACACAGTGGGACCTTTTGAATGTTACAGTAACACCTGTAGATATTATTACAGATGTTCTTCAGAATTATATCTGCTTGATATTTGTACTTAAGAAGTCTATACCTTTGTCTGTCCCCAGAATCTGAAGTACTGATGATAAATTGTCCTTCAGATCTTCTGCCTTTGACTCTGAAATAAGTCAGTGTGTAAAGGACCACCCTGGCACCAGGATCAATGTAATACCTCAGATGAGATGATGCTAATGTTTTTTTGAGGCATTTGGCAGCTTTTTTGACCAAACATAACCCTGCTGTCCAGTCAGTCCTGAATATTTGGTATGCACATTGTATTGAGATTCTTGAGAAGTATTTATGGACAATGTATAGTAATAAACATTATAGTTCCGTTTACTATCAGCATATCTATTGACAATGGGTGTTACACATCAAAGTTGTCCTTTGACAACCCCTCATTACGAGTGTATCTGAATCAGATTACACCCAGTGTGTCCTCATCCCAAGGCAGAATGAAGCTCTCCAGCCTCTGTGAGCTGCCTGCTCTCCATCATAAAGGCCCCCTCCTTTATTTAGCACTTCTGCAAACACTCAGTCCTTCTTTTCCTCTCCAGTGCTGTCCTCAGCTCTTACAAAGCTTTGTGGAGCAACCATCCCTTCTTCTAAGGTGAGGAACTGTGAAAAAATTATAGATGAAAATTATATACATACTCTTCTCATTTTAAATAATTTTAAGACATTAGTCAATGTAGGAACAAACTTCAGGTATTTATTTTCCGTCCTTTTAATATAGCTTTAGCTCAAACCACTTGCTTTATCCCAGGAAAATATAGTAGTTTCATTTTTCCCCAACATTATCTGGGCAAGTAGGCTAGCTGGGTGCAGACTTTTGAAAAGCATTCTTTCTTATTGGTGAGAAAAGTCACTGAATGATATGGCTGTTCATATGTATGTAATGAAGAACACAGTGACTCTATCCTTCATTGTGAGACTGTGCTGAAAACACTCTACAAAAATAAACATATGTGTCAATGCATGTATCCACCAATAAAAATGGTAATGATGTCATAAGCATTCAACCTGCCCTAGTCTACTGTATAATATTTGGCCAAGATTTTATCTTTCTCCATAGCTGTGTATCAGTGAGACTAGTGGTTCTTGATGACATCAGTGTGTACATTGATTAAAAGCCTTTTTCAGGTCAGCAACCTGTGAGAATTTTCAGCAGTTGCAAGCTGGGTTGAATACACTGGTTCCAGAAAAGTTATAGGACATTTCTTAAAAGGATCTACCAAATTGCTTACCTCCCATTTTAGATGTCTGCAAGCAATGAACAAAAAATACTTCCATTATTCTAGTGGTGATCTTCACTAGATGTTGCTAGCAAGAAGATGTCTGTATCAGCCAGTGCACCTGACTGATGGAGAGAGCTTTGCTCCTTGGAATCTATTTCTGACTAGCCCATAGCGCACAGTAAGTATAGAGTAGAAAACATTTAACTGAATTTTGTGTTTATTCATTGTGTTTTTTCTCCTACTCAGAGGTAGAGAGGTACTGAGGTACTGAGACATTTAGAAATGAGATAATATAATAGGTGCTGTCACTGTACTGACAGCAAAACCCACCATTGCCTATGTCTCCTATTCTACAATTCATACTCCATCAGTAGGAAAGAAAATTTAATTTCTTCCAGAAATACAGACTTGGACAAGAGTGATGTGGTCAGTAGCAGAGTAGTAATAGAGTGAGGAAAAAGAAGAAAAAATAGTTCTGTGTCAGGACCTTTGATTAAGTAGTTTGGCCACCATCTGTGACATATACTTTAGGCATGCAGTCTTCTTGTGCAGATAGGTACATACATATCAGATGCAAATAAAGATGTGGTTTCAACTACATTTGGACAAATTTCATCACCTTTTTGTCAGCTTCTTAAAGCTTTTCTAGTTTGCATATCTCAGCTGTGTTTTTGCAGTACTGTCTGCAACTACTTTGAAGCTAATCTACATTTTTTCATGAACAGAGATTTATTTTAACTGAATATAGTGTGTTCAAGAGCTGGGCTAAAATGTAGTATGTAATTTAAAATATTGAACTACAGCAAAACAAATGCAACATTCAGTGAGCTTTCATGTCCTTGACATACAGTGTTCATTAGCAGAGGCAATTTGAAAAAAAAATAGTACTGGTTTTTCAAAACAAAATAAATCCACACTTTTTAAAATCTCATATATTTATCTGAAAATAGCAAAATATAGAAACAATTATAAATACAAATGTAATGAGTGAATGAAAAGATAGATAAAAATATCGTGAACAAAAGCTATTCTGGAGGATATGACAAATACTATTCAAAAACTAAAAATTCAGAAATCACAACTTTCATATTCAGAGGAGAGATAATTTTTATTAAGTTATAATAGGAATTAATTTTAAAGTTAACTTTGTTATTCAACTGTACTAACAGTTTTGCATTAAGAGACTCCTTCAAATGCTCTGGAAAGTAATATCTTTTTAAAATAAACTTAATTTTGCTTTTAAATGTTATGCATATCTGTAAAGACAATGAGAGAGCCCCTAGTTTTTTCTAATGAAATAAATTCAATTAAGGAATTCTTGTTACAATAGAATTGAAGTTGATCAAGTGTGTTAATAGTGTGAAGTATGCTTGTAGAAATAGACTCTACTTATTCAGTGGATCTGCTCCTTGTATTTAATCCATGTCATAGCTAGTCTACTGATTAAAAAAAATTCTGTTGGATTAGTCCTTATTCATTAAACCTAAGGGGAGAAAAAGAGTGTCCATGAAAGATTGTGGTACACTTTTCTCAGTTCTATTTCCATCATCAATAGAGCTGTTAAATGAGTTTAATTTGAAAATGCTCCTTATTTCTTCAGGGCCATAAACAAACAGCATAATTTCATACTATTTCAATGTTCAGAAGCCACTACATTAGGATTAAAAAAAAACGAAAACCAAAAAACAAATCCATTTGGGTTAGCATTTGTTATCTTTATCTTTTTATTTAGGATAAATTAACTACATATAATTTAAGTGATAGATTTCCTGAAATGAAGGAAACATGTGAATGAAGTTACATAGAGTATAAATTTTAGGTTACTTATTCTACACATGAATTTGAGTGTGAAGTTAAAGACTTGCACAACAATACATTACAACTCTTAATCTTAACTGACAAGTTAAAAATTGAAGCCACTAGTGTTGAATTATCAGTGTTGTACAGATGTGTGTGTGTAAAAATAAATATCTAATACTTTTCAAAATAAAAAAAAAATCTAGCAGTTTCAGCTAGTTGATTGGTCATTTTTACCATGAAAAAAACCTAATAATAGGCAGTAATACTAAGTTCAATCAATGGAATATGGCCTGGGATTTATTAAAATGAGAAAAAAAATTAGACATTGAACAGTGAGGAAATCAATTTTTTTTTGCCATGATACACTAACAATTAAAAATATGCTAAATAATTTTCTTGATATGCCAAAGAATTTGTAATACTTTGACCTATATTATGATTGGAATGGAATAAATACAAGCCAAAAGAAGACGTAAAATAAGAATTTTATTAAGAAAAACAAATAAATATATCCCATTCTTCTCTAAGAATTTATTGTAATCATTAAGAGACATAACAGTTATGGTTGTTAGATATATGTTCAAAAATGTTTTGCAGAATTGCACATTAATTAAACTTAGTCATGTTCCTTTTGGAGCAATGGTAAAGGAGCTATTTTTGACCTCAGCTGCACCATTTCCTTACATGAACAAACAATATTATAATCTCTATTTTTAGCTCTGATGAAATGCTGATTGTCCAAAAAAATCTTAGCCTACTTATTTATTTTTAAGAAAAAAACCCAGAAAATTAATCATATTGAGAAAATCTTGTTCCACCTTGTAAGATAAAAATTGTTTTAATGAAAATATTTTTAAGAAAAGCTTCAAATGTATACTTTCTCTGCTTATCTTCAAAATATTTTCTCATTTTGTTTTATTCCATCATCTCATCTCTTTTTTCATCTGCATCACTCTCTAGGTTCTTCCCTCAAGAAGACTTCTCAGGCTATAATTAGCCCAAGCATAATGAACACGTTTCTGGTACATAAAAGCTACTTTAGGTATCACAGCACCATGCTGCAGCGTAGTACCCTGTGGATGCACTTGCAAAGCGCTTTTTTTGTTTCCCCTAAAACTGCTGAGCACCAGTAACTTGCAAGATGCTAAATGCCCTCATTGCTCCTGCTGGAGTTTTAATACACTCATTTGCTCATTATGTGCTCAAATAAGAACAAATCAGAAATACGAGTGCAACATTTTGACCATGGCATTTTACTTTGTTATAATGAATTTCAGAAATGTACTTCAAATATTTATTGTATAGCTGTATTTGCAAACTGATATTAGCAGCATGCTTTATTGTGTCTTTCAGTCTCTAAGACTGAAAATTTTGTTTTGCTGTAGTGTCAGAACAAAAAAAATAAAACATGCAAATTTATTTTCATAATGCACATACGCATATGTTATTGGTCAACTGATATTTGTGACAAAAATCTGCAGCAATACTTGTGTTAGATAGGTGAATATTTCAACAGATACTGTATCATTTTTCTCTAATGAATGCAGCACAGGAAACCACCTATACCTTTTATTTTTACAAAACAATTTCAGCTTTGGTCATTTCCACCAGTAAATGTCCTTCCAGTAATCTATCTGATCAGCAGACAACCAATATTAATAGCTTAAAAGTAACCTGAACTTAAACTCTTCCATTTTATATTGGATTAATTGGATATTTTGGGGGTTGCAATGTACCTATGCCATTGTGGCATGTACAAAAAGGTTTACTTTTATCACAACAGGGAAGAAGTATTCTAGGGGCTCTAAAATGAGAACATCAGGCTCAAACTCTTGAGAATAAGAAAGATAAGCAATATGAAATAATGAGCTTTTACAATATGTACAAATTATTAATTTTCTAAAATTTGTAATCTAAACCTTTTAAGATAGTGCTTTACCAAAAGAGGGGGAAAAAAAGTTGCACTACTCTGCTCTACTCTGTCTTTTTCTGCAGCCCAGTATCTAAGCAAAATATTTAACATAATATTGATTCTTCTCAATAGCTTTTTCTGGCCAGTAAACATGAGACAGATTTATCAGTAACATAATTTTAGTAGATTTTGACACCTTATGGTAGCTAGCAACTTGATCCAACAAATGCAAGACTGAAGATAAAAACAAATTCACTGCAGAATAGAAGAGGGTGTAGTCAAACTGATACTGTCAATATAAAGTGAATTACAACCCAAGACCTTATGCTCTATCAAACTAAGGAATCAACTTTCATAGACAACAGAAAAGAATAAGAATGTTATGGATGTAATCATAATAATAAGGAGAAATAGAATAGTGGGAGAAATGTGATGATACTTTTTCATACCTTAAAAAAAATACAAAGGTGTTCATTTAGTTAATCTTTAATATCATTGTCTTTGTTCTGATTTTGAAGATTATGGATAATGTAAGATGTGAATTCCCCTGTTTCTTTCCATATGTTCCTAGAGCAAAAATAGTTTCCCCTCTTCATAGGGATTTCTCCAAATAAGGAATGAAGAAGCTGTAAATTAACTCCTCATTACTACAGTACAAATACATACTTCCAATATGCTGATTTGAGGGTAGAGGAGAAATGAGGAGACAGCTCTTTGGAAAACTCTGTTGAAATCTGTCTTACAGAAATTTCCCACTTAATTACAGATTTTTTTTTTAAACAACATTTAATTATTTGTGTTTATACATATGAAAGCAACAAAGAAAACTGCACCAAAAACCCATCACAAAACTTAATTTGCAGTGAGTTTCATTACATTTATAAGTTCTTGATTCTGGTAAGAAGGTAGTACAACAATGAGATAGGATGATCCTGTCGAAAATCCCCCACTACAGCACAACATGATTTAAACAGCAGAGGTGACTAGATAAGGAACCAAGATTACAATGTCGGGCCAGAATTGAGCAACAGAGCTGTAAAGACATCCACAACAGAGAGCTAAATGTCCTTATTGCCATGTGCTGTTGTTCACACCTGTCCATCTGAAGAAGTTATCTTTGGGAAAGGTGGATTTTACCTTCTCTTTCTGTTTTTATGATTTCTTCAGTACCACTTGCACTTTACAGTAAATACAACAGCTGTTACAAGATGAAATAACATCTGTTGCCAACTAACACAGGCAAATAGACTGAGCTAGATGCATCAAATGATCCAGAATGACAGCATTTATGGGTCTCTAACACAAATATATATAATAAAAATTAAAAACAAACATAGACTTTTGCATCCACTAGGACATTAATTTCTACTGCTCTTCTCTGAAAAAAAAAACATGCCGGATTTTTTTCAAATAATCATGCTGTAGCTTTATGAAAAACAAACCCCAAATTATAGAATATTTGAGAAATTATGTATGTGAGTATGCACATATATCTTAGATTTAAAGACATCAGGAATCATATTATGATAGTGTTCTATTTAATATCATTATAACCTAGAAAGTGCTAATGTTTTGGTTTTTTCACACATATAAATTTTTGTAACAAAGTTAATATTTGAATAGTTAAATGTATTTATTGTTAATTCAAATGCTTTGACTTTCAGGCAGAGCCTTTTTTTCACATTCAGACTTGATACTCTGCTTGAGTTCAAAGCCAGCATCTGTTTCCCCATTGTTTTACAAGAAGTCTTCTGCAGAACAAATAAGTGATACCATTAATTGCAAGCATGAAGGTTAAAAACAAGTTCCTGACCTTAAAACTCAGTAAACAGAATTCTCCATTATAGTCCTTTTGTCATCTTTCATTACATTTACAAAATATATCCATTATCTCCATTATTTAGCCCTTCTTGTTGATGCTGCTACTTTTCCTGGTATCTTGATTTGTTTATTGAAATCCTTAAACATTTTATTGTAAACAAATCTGTACTTCTCAAGGTTTTCAATGCGAAATTTTCAAATATAACTATTTTAATTTCTTACCTGTAAGATTTGCTTGTTCCTACATCTTCTTTCACATAATAATCTCTAATTTATCTACTTCCTTGAAATATATGAAAGTTGCTGTGTGAGCTTACTTAGGGCTTTTCTCCAAATTCACTGTATTTGCAGTTCATAATTTTGAAAATTAACTGTTCACCATTTATGAGTTGTTGCAAAGTAGAGTTGAATTTCAACTTTATATAGTGTGCTATCTCATTATGTGATTCCATATCTTACCAAATACAGAATTTTGTGGGATTTTTTTTTTTAGGTGCCTCTTCAATCACATGATAGTTGAACTTTCTTTTAAAAAGTTTTCATCTTCTTGGATGCAAGTAAAACTTGAAGCTCTGGATGCTGTAAAAGTGAATGTAAATAAGAAGATTATATTATTTTATATTACTTTGAATCAGTGTTTTAGTTCGGTTCAGTGGGGCTGTATTTTGATTCTGTGTTTTTATTTTTTAAAACAAAATCGGGTTTTCAG
The DNA here is from genome assembly GCA_003676055.1 of Chloebia gouldiae. Taxonomy (NCBI): domain Eukaryota; kingdom Metazoa; phylum Chordata; class Aves; order Passeriformes; family Passeridae; genus Chloebia; species Chloebia gouldiae. The sequence goes on from QUSF01000007.1 coordinate 39,365,981, forward strand.
TACAATTTTAGGTTTTGACTGATGTTTCATCTTTGTGAGTTTTTATCTTTTATTTGCTATTGATATCTCATTTCTTATAAATGATTATTTAATAGGTAGCTATGCATATCCAATTTGATAATAGTTCAAAACTTTTAAATCCAGAAAATGGAAAAAATAGGAGAAGGCTGCTGCTTATGATAAGGCAAACTGCCATTTAGGAGTGAGTTTCCCAGACATGCTGGACACCCTGCTTGAATACTCTGGTTTTATACATACATACCTAGCCTGGAAATGGACAGAGAATAAAAAATATCTCAAGTATTGTATGCCATTAGATACTGGGTGCTACATATAAATCCTTGCAGTGCTAACCTATGCTATAAAATGACTTCTAGCAATATAGGTATCCTGACTGGCACTCAAGACACTGTTTCTGTGCAAAGATATCCAGTGAAAATCAAAGGCAAGCAGCAAGATTCACATATTCAGCTAGGAAAAGCTGAGAAAATGAAGGCATAACTTAGATGCCTAAATACTGATATGATATGAAAATGTGTGCAGTTCTCTAAGTTGCTGTTGGATGACTCCAGGAATGTTTAGAAATTGGTTCATTTTTGTATGGATGAAATGAAACACACAGTTTATGCATCAATATTAACAACGCCTGAGCATCAGCAAGCACAAATAGGAAGGAAATTTCGTTTTTATGTCATGCCTGTAACTGCTTCTATTTCTTTATTTATGGAGGGACATGTGCTATTAACTGACATTAATCAGAAAACAATACTACCATTTGCAAAGAAGATCTAGCAAATGTTTTGCTATACTCTGAGAATATGGAGTTTATTTATTCATAGTTACAAATAGAGACTGTAAAGGCCACATAAATGTGAAATGAAGTGAAAGAATATGCGTAGACGATAGAGGGAAAATGCTTTAAAAGCATAAGTGTTTCTCTGTTTCTTCAAATATAATAGGAATCTGACTGTTTTGTTTGTTCTGGAATTTCTCATTTTCAAACAGTAGCTCAACTAGAAATGAAATAGGTGATTATGTGTCTGGTCTATTGTTATAGTTGCTTGACACTGATTGTGATTTAATGAATTTTCTTTGATTTGAAATATAAGTTTTCATATGCAAGCACCGGTCTACATTTACCTTATATAGTACAAAGGGATCATTATTAAAGTACTTAGTAAAAAATGATGGCAAACCAAATTCTAGTCCATATTTAACATTCATTTTGTCAAATAGCACTTAGCATGTTTTGTCTTGATATTCATTCAACAGAAATGGAAAGGAAAAGTCATCGCTACCTGTGGATGGGTAAGTAGAAGAATGAAATATGCCTTTCAGGTTCAGAGTGTGTGAGACTGCACAGCCTCAGTACACCAGGGCTTAACCTCTCCAGGTTACAGCAAGTCTGTAATTCTGGAGGGCTCTTAATAATGACCACTTTGCTGCATGGTTAGTGTCCAGTTGGTTATAAGTATGTGTATCATGTACTAGATGTTATTGTTAGCTTTTGGCATGTTGCGTTTTAGTTTGGTACAAAAGACAATGTGGGGCCTCTCAGGGCCAAGCTTCACAGAAAGGATATCCTGTCTTTATTGGCTTGGAACAAGACATAATAAAATAGAGTTGTTGCAAGCACCATCAGAGATAAAGGTGAAATGCAAAAATGCATCTTCACTTTTTTTTCTGCCAGATGTACTCTTGTTGCTGAAGTTCAGGTTTCAGGTTCTGAAACCTGAAAATACTGAAATCTTCAGTAGCCCATCTTGTCTACAGCCATTTGAGATTCAAATCATCTCCACAGCTACATGCCAGAAGAGCACACACATGGATAAATGACATTACATTAAACAGCAGTAATTATGGGCATGATTTCTATTATTCTGTGTGGGTGCTGGGTCCTGCCTTTTGCTAGTACTAAGTTACTACACCACTAGTCAGTGGTGAGAGACTAGACAGAGTGAGAGACTTTTGTTCTTAAGTTCAAGAATCTAATTCTCAGCTTTCTGGAGAGAAAAAAAGTTAAAAAGAAAGGAAAAAGAAAATAACTATTACATAATTGAATGGTTCTGGTATGACACACCTCCACTTCTGTTGTCAAAACGTCCCTCTAGTGTAGAAGATAGTTTAACTCATTCATAGGACTCTAGGTCAAACTGATCAACATCAAAACAGCCTGGCGTAGTATATTCAAAATTGTTTCATACATTTAATAGTTAGACAGGAAGACGTTAAGTTTTGCCCCATAAAGTTACTTTCTAGATGTGGACCTTGAATACTCAATGGCTTCTATTCTGCCTATCTTTTATGCTACTGGACAAATTGGGAAGCAGTGTAGTCTATCTTTTTTACAAAATGGTTCCTTTGGTTGTTTTTTTTTTATTTTAAATTTCAGTAATTTTGTATTGATGTTTTTCCACCCTATGTAGAACTTAAATCTCAAGTTTTCTCTAAAATCTGTTTGGTTTGTCTCTATGTTCTAATATTCTTATGGATTTAATTTATGTAAACATGCTGAATATATTGGTTTTTTAATATTGACTCTCTACCCATGTTCATACCACAAACTAGATAAAAAAAGAGAACAAACAAAAAAGCTAAAGTAAAACAAAATCTCTATTACATGTTACCTGAATCAAAAAATAGCCAATGAGTTAATGTGAATTCCAAGTGATTTCCTAATCAGACACTAACTGAGAAATAATTTCAGTGTTTAGTTATTGAGAGGTAGTCAGCCAATATAAGTCAAGACCTTTTTTGGCCATAGATGAAGTCAAGTTAAACAATGTTGCTAGTAAATACAAATAGTTGCTTAGTAAATACACATATGTAAACTGTAGGACTCTTGTACATCTTGACTTGATTTAGTCATCTGGCCTTCCTATTTTATACTGTAGAAAACAGTTGTTTGTACTATGAACTTTTTACATACCGAAGTCCATAATAAATTTGTAAAAGCGCCTTTTCCTTTCCTCTACATATAAATGAAGTCTACCTGGACTAGCTCAAGCTTAGGTATTGCAGATACCTAAAACCACCTGAGTTGTATTTATTATGTGCTAGCAAATATCTCATTTCATTTTCCACTCAAAATAGCATGCCCTCATATATCTGCAGATCAGCCACCAAGATCTAATCTAAAGAAATTTTGCAACCTACAAATACTTTCAATCACCCTTTGTTACCCCAAAAGTTAACATTCACAATAACTGATTTATCATCAAACTCCTTCAAGACACCTGTTGAACAGTCTTCTATGCTTTTGCATATACAAACTATTCTTGATCTAAACTCTGTCTATACATGATCCAGCTTCCAAGTTCCTTAGTGTCTACATCCACGTCTCATTCAATCTTTCTTGGGGTTTTATGTCTCTAGAGTTTGGAACAACAGGATTATTAGTTTGAAACAAAAGGGTTGTTACTGCTATGTTAGTGTATTTATTGTCTGCAAATAGAAGAATTTGAAGACCTTAAACTGAAGTGAGAAAATAGTATAACTTTAAAAGTTCACAGAAGAATATTGAATTGTGTCAAAGTATACCTGCACAATTTCAGTCTGGAACTACTCAGAAAGGATGTTTCTCTAGAAAGAAGATAAAGAGGTTAAAGCTACATTTCTAGAAACAGGGCAGTGGCAGAAATAATGACATTCTGGTGCCTTACCATTGTTCATTTTATGATCAGTTGTGGAGAACTTTGATGTGAGCAAATAAGTCCACTTAAAGCAAGGAAATATGTAGCTTTGTAACTTGAATGATGATGAAGATGTGATTAGACATAACTTGATAGCAATTGTTCTGAAAAAAATGACAGTGGTTTGGAACCTGACTTCCATAAAAGGAAGATATTTTCTTTATAATTATCATGGACTGTATTATGAAATATTTCACTTGTTACCAACCTGCAATCTTAGTATCAGATGAGGGTAGTTATGGTACCAACAAGTTTGTCCTTTCATTCACAGTTCTACTTCCTTTGAATTCTTGCTTTCAGCTATGCTCTCGTGGCTAGAGAAAGCAAAATGTATTTTAAGATTATTTTGAGACCAAAGAGAACAGCGCCTTAATGGAGAGAACAGCAACATTTATATGGAGCAACAGTATTTATGTCAATATTTAAGAGTATACATCTATGTCTTTCGAAAACAAAAAATATGAGCAAAGTGTGATTAAACACATTCAGTATTATCTTAAGCTCCTTCAATAATGCAACAGCCTCTTTTTGGCATAGAAGTTGCTCTGTCATTGTTCCCACTTTAGCCAGTTTTTGGAAACGATGAAATATGCTTTCCTAAGTCTGTAAGAGATACATGAATTCTTAAATTATTCGATAAAACAATCTTCCTTTGTATCTTCATTATGACTTGAAATCCCTTCCTGTTACTTTTTTTTCCCCAAGGTTTGTAGACGTTGTCTTGAATAGCTCACCTTTTCTCCACTGGGTCAGAGCATCCTTTTAACATTGCAGATGCATTAGAATTACAAGCTGGTTCCCCTTATAGGCAACAATGCATGGTCTTTCAAAAGACTGATTCCTGTCTGCTAAGGACAACTGGCATGCACCATCCTTACATTTCTATTTTTCTACAGTAAGAAGCCTAGATTAAAAATATAGGCCAGCTATGATTTGGACAACTACAGTCAGATCTCTATCTTCCTGTTGGTTATCCTTCCCAACACCCTTTATCTACAGAAATATTTTGATTAGATGGAAGGCAAACCAGATTTCATGTCTTTGTATTGTATTTTTGGAGAAAGACAACAAGTATTTTTTTGTTCCAGAGTTTCTACCATTGGTATGACTGTGCCACTGGGGACAAGTTTGACCTTGTGAAGAACATCCAGCCAAGGTTTGGCCACTGGATAATCACTCCAGTGATTGGTTAATGAGTCTGAAGCACAACAACAGAAGTGGATGATGTCTTGACAATATTGCCAAAAGTCAGGCATACCAAGGAGATAGAAGACATGCAGGAAAGAAAGAAATGAAGAATGGAAGGCAAAAGATTGAGGATAATCACAAAAAAAACCCCATAAAATGCTGCTTCTAGAAGATCTCTTATGTGATTATGAAACGAATGGGAAGACATACATTTTTCACGGGATGTGCTTAAGAGACTATGCAGTTAGAAGAGGGAAACCTCAGTAATACAAACATCTGTGGTCTTGTTTCTGCATAATCATGGACTACAAAATATGCAAGCAATATTTTGGAAAGCAAGAACTAGCAAATGAGCCACAAACCGACAAACCATTAGCAACACAGACTTCATTCTGTCTTTAATCAAGGCTCTGAAACAAGAGCAGATGCAATATTATAAATCTTATAAGAGCCCCTAGTTATTATATAGGATAAAACCCCGAGGTTTTACCCTATACCTGATGCTTACACATAACTGACTAGTCTAGTGCAACTGTATACCCACTTTTCTGGATGAGTTGAGTTTAAACAGAAGTGGAGAAAAAGGAGATTTTATTTTCTCAGTAAGTAAAAAATATTAGAGTTGAATACAAAGACAGTGGATTCAATGTACCATATGACAGGCCAAATTTGCCATGCCACCTGATTAGTCAACCTGATTATAGTCTCCAGGCAGCTTGCACATGTGACTTAAAATAGCATCTCTAATGTCTTTGTAGTAACAGACCATGTCAGGAAGAAATTCAGTTGGTTGTTTGTATGCAAAGGACAGTTTTGCAGCCCATAATTCATAACATCCTAAATTTAGGGAAGTGATCCACCTTCCCTAAAGATCGCAGGCATCATGATGTACTCATCATGACACAATCAAATGAAAGGCAGCAATAATGTTACAGTTCAGATGAGTCAATTAGAAATGCCATCTTGCTAGAGGGCACCTTTCACCACAATCTGCATTGCTCACAAAGCAGTTCAATTAGACAGATAATGCAGTCCAAACAGAAAATTTCCCAGCTGTCCAGTTTAAAGATGAAATTTTAAATTGGTGTGCATCTTATTTTAAATTTGATTATAACATGGATTTCTGCCAAAAGGATAAAAGGCTGTCTTACAGAAATATTTCAGTGATATATATTATGTTCTTCAAGACTTAAAGGACAGCATAGAAGAAACCGTGAAATTGAAGGTAAGAGAATTTAAAATTAATTGGTTTAGACAGAAGTTTTATGGGAAGAAGCAGAAACAAAAAAAATCTTTTCCTTTCTGTATATGTTAGGGTATTGCTGCTTCCAGCTGGTTACAACAGTTTTGGCCTTTGGCTTTATGAAATGGTATAAATGACACTAGCTGAAGTTGAAAGGTCTCAAAGAGAGCCAGTAACCTCACAGCATGATAAGCTAGGAGAAAGCATATTTCAGAGCTTTTGTGTATTTTTTCATACATTAAACAACTATACTTATGAAGCTTTTGTTCTGCTGCAGCTCTTGGGAGAAATATACTGCTATTTGAGTCTGTTATCACCCTGTCAGGCTCTCACTTTTATCAGTTTGTAAACAGTCAGCCCAAGAGAATATATGTAGAAAACCTTCAGATGACCCGTCCTGTGACTCTAAGGATGGAGGTGGATGACAATAATTTTGGATAAAATTTATTAAATTATGTCTGATGCCTTTCTGTATGTTTAACATGCTTTATTATTCCAATATTTTTTCTTATTAAATTATTTCCTAATAAACCTGGTTTATAAAAATATTGGTACAAGTAAGCTAGCATGACGTGCAATGATAAATTATTATCAGGCCAACTGTGCATGCATTCTCATAAAAGTTTAAGGCATATAGAAAGACCACTTATTTTTTTATCTCAAATTCTTGTCCAAAAATAAGAGACAAGACATTAATTTTTCTTTGCTATTATTGATCATTAGTAAAACATCTTCAGATGATCCCCTAGGGAAACAAGACTCCCGTGGCAACACTGGCTGTGTGCAAATGGTATGTATATGCTACTAACTTAATTTCAGTCACTTTCTGCTTGATTAGTTACTTCTGTCAGAGAGCTGGGAGTACCAAAGATATGTAAGTTCTTGGAGTTTTCATGAAAATTGGTACTTGGGAAGAGAAGACCCTATTAATACACACAAAAGAAAATCTTCAGCATGAATTCAGCCCATCATAACGGCCAGGGACTGCAGAGAGGAAAGAGCTGTAAAAACAAATCAAACCAAATAAGCAGCTTTGGTAGGGCAATTCACTGCCTGCTACAAACTTGTCAGTACAAGAATTCAATTTACCTGACTTGTTCCCACCTACAGCTTAGGTAAGAGTTACCTCATCAACAGTGGCCATCTGAGAGTTATTTACCCAGGCTAGTCGTACTGGCTCTGTCTGTAGTGTTGAATGAAACATGGCTAAGGACTAGCCCTGACTAATAGCACTGTTCACTCTCCAGGAAACTTAGGTACTTTTTTGAGAAGGTCTGCTTCTACAAACACACAAACCTAGGTGTAAGGTATCTGATAAAGATGGACAGAGTTCAGCTTTAGATTTTCATTTATTCTGGTGCTCACTTAACAATTTCTATGTCTATAGTTGCATCCACAACTTATACGGTGGCTTTGGCTAGGAGAAAATAAGTTGTAAATCTGAGGCACTTCCAGACAGCAAAGAATTAAGTATTTTAAGTATTTATCCAGTGTTTGAACTCATTGCCTGATGTGTTCTTTAATTTCACAACAGAGTATCCATGGTCAGTGGGGCTAACAGACAGATGTTGAGATAAATTGTGCCAGAGGATGAGATAAATTGTGCTAGAAAAGATCTTTGCTGTTGATGACAGTTGAAACATATGCAAAAAGGTTAGACTAGACAATCTGATTTTAAACAGTTTAAATCAGTTATGATTAATCCCATCCTGGAAGCAACAGAACTGTTCTCACAATACCTGAGTTCCTTACACTGATGAAGACTAGTTTTTTTTTGAAGATACCATAAGGAAATCCAATTAGCTTAACTTTGCTTGTTAAACTGAATGAGGCAAAATCACCCGCTTGAGAAACAAAGCCTAATTATTGAATATCCAGGAAACTTAACCACTTGCTTTAAAAGATAGCTTCAACAAACTCAAGGCATTTAGGGTCTAATAAAGAGGAGCAGATTTCTTTTTTTCAGATTTCTTTAGTTCTTGTGCTTATTGAAAAACCTTAACAACATTAGAATTGTTAAAATTTAGTATGTAGTATTAAAACTAATGTTTATACTGTAATTTTAATCATCTCCCACAGTAGCAAAAGATTACAAAAAAATTACAAAAGATACGCTGAAAAAGGCAAAACATGTCTGATTCTAACATGTCAGATTTTTCACCTATACTGTTAATATAATTTGTATTATTAAGAACTTGTCTACATTGAGGAACCTTTTGAGCTAGTGGATCCAAGTGTATGATCCAGCTGCTTTCTAGCTGGATGAGTAGAGAAGAAACTGTGGTGTATACAGTAAGACCCCTTGCCTGGCACACCATCATCATAGTTTATGTTGTGAAGATTTAAACAGAAGTTTAAGAATGGTGATTTCTTTGCAGGGGGTGTGTGTATATTCACATACATATATGCATACATATATAAAAATATTTCTTTAAGAATATCCATAAAACATTATATGAGTTTTGCAAACAGTTTGTTAACTAGAAGATCATTAAAGGTAGAAGAAACATGAAAAGAAATAATACAGTAGGAATCAAACAAGCTACCTGAAAGAGCAATGAGGTCTACTTGATGGACTTGCTCTGAGCAGCAGATACATCAGACTGAGAATAACAGCAAAAGACAAAGAAAAAAAAAAAAAAGAAGAAAGAGAGGATGCATTTGTACCAGACGGAAATAAAATTGCTCAAGGCTGCAGCACTGTGGAGGCTTGGGAGAAATGGTAGTGTTTTCCTGTCCCTGGGAAAGCTTGGAACTGATTCCAAAAGGCAGTACTCAGGGATGGGCTGTAGCTGAATTGTTTCCTCAGTCTCTATGGTTAACATATACACTAGGAAATGCTTATGATCAACTATGAGCAGACTTTAGGGAGTTATTTAAAGGCATATTCTAAATACTCATCTTACCTTTTTTGTGCCTTTTCTAACTTTCTAATTCTTTTTTCCAATTATTTCACTGAGCAGTTTATCCTACTTTGCTAGGACAATCTTGTTTCCTCCTTTAGGCTTTTCTGCAAACCTTAGCAGAATAACAAACAGGTCCATTAAACCATTAAAGCAATGATCTTTTATTTGGCTATCATCTAGCTGCCAATCATCTAGGGCAAAGCCTGAGGCTACAGGTATATGAATAAATGAAAGGGATAAGGGCTGGCCTACTGGTCCTGATGGCAGCAAACACACCCACAAAAAATAATTTCTTATTCCCACATAAGATGGCCTCTCCTAGACAGCATGTAACATTGTCTGACAGAGCCTCTTGAAGAACCAGGAGCAGAGAAGCTTGTGTGCTAGCAAATCACATTGTACAGGAGACCACTTGCTGGTGATGCTTGAGTATATATGCCCTCGTCCTGTTTATTAATACTGCAGGCATAACAGCAGGGTCCAGGCATGACTGAGGGGATAGCACTTTTTAAAATTCTGGTTCTTTAATTGTCTTAGTTTGTTAAAGGATTTGTATCTGTCGTATTACAGAAGTTATCCATACTAGGAGTTGGGAAGTAGAGCTAAAAAGAAAGAAAAAATATCAATCCTGTTCACTTCCCCACTGTATATTTTAGGCTTCCTTCCAAGCCTGCTTTTTTTCTCCATCTCCTTCCTCCAAAGGCTTGCTAGAAGAAAATAGAGGGAAACAGCAACCTTTAATACAGAGTCACTAGTTCCAATAAAAAACCAAAACCAACCTCCAAAAAAAGAAGTGCAATTATGCAGAAAATCCTACTTAAAACATATTTTAAAAAGACCTCCTATATTAAGTAGTGGTATTAAGGAAAAACCGTATATAATAAATACATTTTGTTATAGAAAGATATGTTCTTAACATATTCAGAATAATTAGTCACTTTGGTTAATAGCATACAACATATCACTAACCTTAGCTATTGTTTGTTACAGAATACCTAGACTATTTGTAAGTATTCATAAGTGGCTGCATTCATCAATTCCTATACTTTAGGAAAAAAGTACTGAAACACACAGAAGAACAGACACACTGGAATGTGGATCTATGTTTTTAACACAATTTTTTCAGTAGTGCAGTTTTCCAGTTTTGTCTGGAAACCTGCACTACTGAAAGAATCAAGAGGTTTAGCTCATCATGGATTTCTAAAGAATCTGGTTCAGAGGAGCTGCCACTGTCAGTGCTATTTGAAGGCTGAGATTCTAACTCACGAAATATTATTTTATCTTTCTTAATAATTTTATAAGAATTCAATAGGTTATTCAATCTACAATATCTGAGATCATTCTTTTATTCATTGGAAAAGAATAGCTAGCAACTCAACCAAAATTCAGTTTTAGTTGACAAAGTTTTGTCTGTAATGTACTGTACACAGTACTTTCTCTAATGAGTTCAAGCATCCTTCACAGATAAATATGATATTAGGCTGTCAATTCCTCAGCCAAAACTATTTACTGGCACCACTGTGCAAATATCAAGGAATCTGAAGTGGAGTAAAACTGAGTCATGTAGTTTTTGGTTTCTGGAAAACCATTTGTTTAAGACAGAAAGAAATTTTAGGGTAAGTGAAATAAGTGGGTGCAAAGTCAGCCAAAATGAAATTACCTTTCCAAACAGACATAGCAACAGTTACTGCACATACTTTGTCAGTTCTACAATTTTACTTAAAAAAAAATAGGAGAGCTAGCAAGTTAAATAATAGTTTTTTGAAAGTTTCTCTTAGTAATATTTGGATAAAGATGTCACTTGAAGATGACAGTGCTACTGAAAATTTTAGAGCTGCAATGCTGGGAAATCAGAGGTTCAGTCTGGAAAAGAGACATATATTTATCTATGAAAATATTAAGTATGTAATAACAATTGTTTCAAATTGGCATCTGATGCATCACTCCACATCTGCTATAACTAATTTTTAATAGATTCCAGTCAATAATCACCCAGTATTATAGGATTTTCCTACCAGGAAAATATTAACTGAATGGATGTATTGTAAAACAAAGACTGAAACATCTTCTCATTCTGATTAGGGGACAACTGAACATGATTAGCAAGTCTCCTAAAAATCTGAAGGACCAGAGAAAATCATTCAAAAGATGAAGGCTTATATGCACCTGGAAGCCTGAGCTTGAGATTTTTGTTGAAATAATTTTGATATAAAATGGATAAAACAGAAGAGCAGATGAAGACAATGCATTTAGAACCTCAGATATGGAAATAGATGGGAGGAGACACTAGAAAGGGGAATAACGTGAGAATAGAATAGAGAATAGATCAATTGGAAGGGATAATGATAATTTAGTCCAATTGCATCTGGAAATTTCCCTCATCCATCAGGGATGAATGTTTAATTTGTAAAATTAGATTTACTTTGTTGAAGATTTCCCTGAATACTGCTGTAAAAACATGGCAGTAGGTTTAAACAATCTGTTTAAAAGTAGTTGCATTAGAAAGTCAGATTACATTAATCACTTCTTTTTTCTGTTATTAAGGCAATGAATGCTTTACTAAGGGTTTTGAGGTTTTTAAGTTTTGGTGACGTAGATGCCATAATACAACTTCATATTTACATAAAATAAAATCTTCTGTTGCATTTTAAATTTTCAGCCTTCTTTTTTTTCCCTTTTAAGTTTTCAGACTTCTACAAGGAATTGAATTTCCTTGATATGTACAAGTTGATGCTGACTGTTCACATCAGTTCTTGTAAATATATATAACTAGTTTTTACTATAACTAGTAATACTTTAATATGTTATTAGTTTTTACCAGTCTGAGATAGTTTTGCTCATATTTTTTAGCTTTCCTGACAATGTAAAGTTAGGAGGTAAAATTCTGTAAACTGATATATGTCAGTGAAACACATGAGATAGCTCTTAAAATTACAGACTGTGAGTACTGTACTGGGTTTTTATGTATGTTTTTGAGGTAGTGATGACATCTTCCATGCAGAAGAGCCCCAGGTAAATGAAGTTTTGGAACATGTTCTTGTTATACTGTGTCCTTCCCAAACTCAATATTTAGTACAACACACTCTCAAATGCTTGTTCATATAGCACAGTTCCAGCTACATACATGGATCTTCCTGTTCAGCAATTTTTTTTTTGTATAAATTTTAGGTTTTACGTATATATTTGTTCTTTTGGAGTGATGAATATTTCAGTTTGAGACACCCATAGAAACAACTTTACAGTGTCTGTAAATATTTCAAAGCAACTATTGAAAATAAGGGAAAGAAAAACCTGAACAAGCCAAGTAGAAAAAGAAAAGCTAATATGCCATAATACAAGGTGCTGTAGATAAAACTGATTTTGGTGCATTTTCATGGTTATTCAGGCGCAGAGAAATCAAATTATGTTGAAACAGTTACATGTCAAAATATATAATCCAATAAATCTGGTATTTTAGGAATGCAGGCAGAATCTACTCTGCTGATTATATTTAAATACAGGGCAAAGCTCTAAAGGACAGCTGGGTGGTGAAGGGTAGGATGTGTCCCTGTCCTTTCTTCCACAGTCAGTGGAAAGAAGCAGGTGATTCTTTGATGTAATTTAACACAAATTACTACAGAAACCTTAAGCTGGTCAGATGAATTTCATCCCAAGAGTTCTTTCCAAGAAGGGCCTATGATGACTGGTTCAGGTGCAAATGTTTACATGACTGATGTCTACAATCTTCTGAGAGGATTTTTACCCTAAAAATCATTGTGGAATGAAGGTTTATCACTTTTTGGATACCTGAAAGTTTTAACTGTAAAAATACCGACACCTTTATGAAGGTTTCAAATGAAACCTTAATTTGTTAATGCAGGTATTAATCTCACATGTAATGTAACCTATTTATAGAAAGAATAGTTTGTGTTCCAGTTTTAATTTTAAAAAGCAATGGAGCTGGTACTATTTCCAGCTCTTTTCAAAGTAATGCATCAGAATACGCCTTTTTCTAAAATTTCATTCTTAATTACTATTTTGTCCACATAATGAATAAGGACTGTTTGGTTAATTTTCATAAACACCATTTTCATGACTTAAAAGTCAACATAGTCTTTAAAATTATTTCTACCATTTAAAAAGTATTTATATTTTTTTATATTCTGAAGAGATCTAACATTATATTTGTATTAAAGCTAATTTATTACATTTTTATATGTGTGCTGTTTATATATTATTATTTATATTGTCTTTTAGTAAGGCAATATCATTTACTAAGGTATTTGTTTAACTTGTTTCTTAAGCTGGAAACATAAGGCCTTTGACACATTTGGAAAAATGAAGACTAACCTTTTGATTATGATGAAGATGTTTGAAGTTTAATCTATGATTGTATGTTCCAATTATTAAGTAACCACCGAAGCATTGCTAAAATAAAACACCTCTGTTTATGGCTTTTCCTCAAAAACACACCCTTATAGAAAAAAATGTAGAATCCAACATTATAAATAGAAATAACTGCCTTTTGGTGTAACTGAGGAAGTGCTCTGTCCAAATGTCATTAAAAGCACCAGTCTAAGACTAATTCCAGAAGTGCCCAGCTCCATTATAATTCCATATAATTATGTGTAGACTTTATCATTCATGTTTCCTTACCATTTTGAAAAGCTGAAATAAAAACCCAAAACCATATCAACCATTAAGTATTATTTAAGTTTTATTTTGGATGATGGTATAAATCTCAAATTAAATTAGATTTCAAAAGACGTATCTGCTTCTTTATGAAATGGCATACCTCCCTAATGTACTTCTGAGACCTCATCTCCTTAACATTCACCCTATATAAGCATTAACTAATTTATTAACTTATTAACTATTTATTTTTTTCTGGAAAAAAAATAAAACAAACAACCAAACAAACAAAAACCCAAACAAGCCCAGTTTCTTCTGCAACAAAGCCAACAGTTCTGGGGACAGTTCACTTTACTGGCAGCTCTAATATTTTCTAGGTGTAACACTATATAGCTCTAAGCAGACCTAAGAGAAAACCTTTGTAGTCTACTTGTGCATGCATGTAAATGCATATCCACACTAGAGGTTTGATAAAACAGATCTGTACAACACACAAACAATACTAGTTATACTATTATCACAACACTAAAAAAAAACTTGAGAACATTCAGCTTTTTTTATGTTGGAAAACATAAAATTTGGCCTTTATCTTGTAAAATATTTGATAACATTTTCCTACACTCCCTTTCTCATATTTAGCTTTGTGGTGCCAAACAATAGGACAAGAGGCAACAGGCAGAGACTGATGCACAAAAGTTCCACCTGAGTATGAGGAAAAACTCTATTATGCAGTAGCCTGAACACTAGAACCGGCTGCTCAGAGATGATGTGGAGTCTCCTTCCCCAGAGGCACTCAGATGTCTGAATGCAATCCTGAGTAAAATTCTCTAGGGGACTCTGTTTGAGTGGGGAAGTTGAACTTGATGACCTCCAGTGGTCCCTTCCAACTTCAACTATTCTGTGAGTATGTGAAGACCTTCACGCATTTTTTGTGCTTCAGTACAGGCTGTAGAACAATATTAAGGTCATAAGGGTGAAGAAAAACATCATCCAGACATAGCTCTTTTTTCTGTTACCACTTTTCCTTCAGAGAGGATTGAGAATGCTCATGGGAAAGGAATTCCAAGGCCATTCTTCACCTCTTAGAAGGGTCTTAGTACTTGTTTCTTGCTTAGTTATCTTACACATTGAAAAAGGGGCTTGTGCTTCTTAAGGAAAACTTGACATTCATGGTTTTCTGTGGATGAAGTTAACAAGCAGAGTCACAGCACTCCTGACAGAAGCCAGCTGAGGGCTCAGAGCACAGATATGGTATAGAATGCAATGGTAAATATTATTTAGTATGAGATCCAGCGTAAAATGAGTTAATTTTTTATTCCAGTCATCCCAACTGACACAGAGACATTAATCCTAAAAAAGATTTCAGCAGGTATTTTGTTGAAGACACAAATATTATGAACTATGTTATGTCACTTATGTAAATGAGAAGTTTGAAGAATGAGAAAAAAGATATAAGTTGAAAATTTAATTATAAGCTCTTTTTTTTTATTATTAATACATTGAAATGTATGTTTAGTCCATGACTCCTGAACCATAAAAAAATAACTTTTCTGATCAAATCCCACACTTCTGGTTCCTACAAAACAGCATCTTTTTTCTTGGCTAAAAAGGAGGAAACCTGGGATGCTCTTTTAATGTATAGAAATGTACTAATTACTTATAAATCAGTAAAATTATTAAAAAAAACCCTAATTTCCTAGCTATCACTGTTAAACACTGTTTGCAAAAATGTAAGGCAATTTCAGCTGCTTATTCTTTCCCTCCTTGTTAAATACTTTAGTTAGGTATTTCTCATTGTAGGTGCCACCCATAATGCTTCAAATTTCTACTCTTGACTAAAGTTAGTTTCTGGGGAAAATAAAAGTCAATTTTACTTAAAAAACGAAAAGAATGAAAAACCACACATGTTGGGACTACATTGGAATGTGTTAGATTAACAAATTTAACATGTCTGCTTCTGGAGGAGGCCACTTAAATATAGTCAAGTGTATTATCACAAATTAATTTTGTTTATATGGTATCTTGATAAATTCAGTTCTGTAGTCAGGAGTTATTAGATACAGTTCTCATTGATAATGCTGCTCCTTTGAGGTACTGAGGGAAAAAAAAATCACTGCTCTTTAGATTGGGATTTATAATTTGATTACTCCTAGTATCTATCCAAAGATCTATATGCAATGAGGAGGTATAACATAACACCTGCTTCACAGAATTATTATCTTGTAGCAGCAGCATCTGATGTCTGAGGCAAAGTTTTTGTCTGTTTAATACTAAGATATAAAGTGCTTTCAAACTACCCACACCTAGTGAGCGAGAGATTCAAAATGGGTCAACTAATTTATTTTGTAAGTAGCTGCAGGACAGGGATGTCTGTAAGCTGAAAATTCCTGTATTAAGGTATCATAGTTTAACTAAGTGGTGTAAACCAGGACATAAGGATTGTCCCAGAGGAATTGTCTTTCATAATAGAAACAATGAATTATTAATCTAATTCACCTAACTATAAAGGGACTTACAGATGCCGGGACATACAGAAATAATGTGCGAAAATAATAAACCACATGTAGTACTGTACTCTTTGTACAACATAAACGCAAAACTTTATTCTTAAGTTACTCCATATTTTTGTCCTTTTCTGTATATTCTTAATTTGTGTAGAGAGACAGAGATATCAAAGTTGACATGCATACAAATCAAGGATTTGCTAACTAATGGTTGGAAGGTTTCTGGAGGTCATAAGAGTTAATCTTCTACATGAAGGAGGATTGTTACCCCACTCCCAGGTCAGGTCTGAAGTGCTCCAAGGACAGTCCTGACAACTCCTAGTCTCGAACAACCCTCCTGACTGAACCTCCCAAGACTGCCACTTGCATTCTTGCTACATCTTCTGACACTACTGTCACCTTCATAGTGGCCCTTCAAGTAGTTAGAAGCAATCACCAAGCCCTTCAGGACCGCCAAAGCTCCCGCACCCCACCTTTCTTGTAGGGTATGTTTTAGGCACCGACTATCTCGGACACCCATTATCAGACCAGTTTCTCCTCCAGGCGGGGGCCCCAGCACTGCCTGCCATCTGCCAGCTCCCAGGGCCCAGAAGAGGGGCACTGTGATTTTCCTCAGTCTCTTGGCCACCCTTTTTGTACGCGATCGGCCAGTGACAGGGCGCTGTCCCGGGCCCGGGCGCACTCTGATGCCACAGCGATGCAGACCTTGGTCCTTCCTCGCAGCAAGTCACGGTCAGCCCCACCACTCCCGGGAGCTTTCTGGCCGTGCCGCAAGCGGAACAAGGTGTTTCTGCAGCCGCAGTAGCGGCCGGGACACCTCTGAGTGCCGGTAAGGGGCTCTTTGTTCCCGGCACAGCAGAGCGGTGTCGGGCCGGGAGGGCAGCGGGCACAGCGCCGGCACGGGCACGGGCACAGGCACGGGCACAGGCACAGATACAGGCACAGGCAGGCGCTGAGCGCGCCCTCGGCCTCCTCCTCCTCCACTCGCCGAGGAACGGGGGCCGGCAGTCGCCGCCCGGTTCCCGCTAAGCACAGCTCCCCTGGCTGCCTCCTCCCGGGACACCTCCGGCCCCGGCCCTGACGGGAGCCGCGGCACCGACCGAGCCCCTCCCGCTGCCGCCGCCGCCGGGCGCCCCCCAGCGGCCGCGGGACGGCCCCGCGCGGCCCCGGCAGCGGGGAGAGAGCCGAGACGGCGAGGGACAGCCGGCGGGACAGACCTTCCCTTCCCTTCCCTTCCCTTCCCTTCCCTTCCCTTCCCTTCCC
>QUSF01000007.1:39383397-39421793 GCA_003676055.1 Chloebia gouldiae
TCCCTTCCCTTCCCTTCCCTTCCCTTCCCTTCCCTTCCCTTCCCTTCTTCCCTTCCCTTCCCCGTCCCGCTGAGGGACAGGCTGCGAGGGCGGCGGGCTTTCCGCAGAAGAGCGGGCTCCAAGGAAGTCGGGGGAATCAGATGAAATCAAAGGAATTAAGCCAGGAGGGAATTTTGCCTGAAAATTGTGAGTGTCAATAATCCCAGGCTCCCGCTGCTGACAGCAGATTGGTAGCCCATAGCGGGTTTATGTCTGAATTGGTTGGCGCTCCTGATACTCCCAGCTCTGCTCATTCAGTTTGTTTTAGGAAAAGGGTTCCCCGGTTCTTAAGGAGGGGAATGATCCAATGATCCATTGTGTGTTGCCTCTTTAAGATGCTATATGTAAAGTTTGGTTGCTAGGTCCCAACCCCTTTTTTTTTTTTTTTTTTTTTTAATGGATACCAGATGTCGGGAGAAAAAAAAAAAAGCAATTTATGTTCTGACAAGCCTACAGAGTGGATGTACATTTCTAGCTGTTAGCAAAACACTTGCTAATTACAATGCTTCCTTCTCTTTATAGCGTGGATAACTTGCAAAGAGTCCTTTTTGCTAAACCGTGACTGAACGTTATGGTACCAGTGTTCTTTTTTTTTTCTTTTTTTTTTTTTTAATAAAGAAATGGTGAAGTATATGTTGAAAATTCTACTAAATTCACTAAATACCTTAACTGAGAATGGGAAGAGCTAGTTTTGCTTTTTGTTTTCCCTTTTTGAAAGCTAGAGAAAGTAACATCCAAGTTGTGAACAGATGGCATCAATCAGTCAGCACAAATCCTGCCTAACGTCTTTGTCACAGTATAGTACTCTACTCAAATGAACATTAATTTTGGAAACCAAAATGATTTTTAAGGAAGTGTGTTGGAGTAATTTTGTCCTTGTGGTATATTGCTTCAGTTATTACAAATTTTTCTTTTTGGAGTGGCTGGATAAGCAAGTAATTGGTAATTCATTTATAATTCTTAGATAAGTTGAAGTTTTTAAAATTTAAATAAGAAACTCAAGTTTTAAGTAAAGCTTCTGATAACTGTCTGATAAGGAATATCCAATGGACCACTTCTGTTCTTGCTATTTTTCACTAGGCAGACTGGTCTGTCTTTACCTCTGGGCTAAAAGTGTTTTTTTTTCAGTCCTGTTTAGTCTATTTTGCTTTTTCAGTAGTGTATCAATCAGCCTTTCTCCTATTTTTTCCCCTTGCCAGCCCACCCTCTGCCCACATGCATGGGAAAGGGGAAAATTGCCTCACGTAGTCTTCTTCTTCCAGCCGGCGAGTAGGAGGTGTTTTATGATATCTTATTCCTCTGTAATAGGGAAGTCACAGATTTGCCCTACTACATACAGTTATTTAAATCTCTTTTTAATCCAGAAATCTATGTATGCAATTTAGAGGGAAAGGTAGTTTTCAAGAAAGTAAACAAGATTTATAATTTTGGTCGGAATCTAGTTTATGTGTACTTACTGATTAGGGTAATGGTTCCCCCTTTTTTTGAGGACAATTGGAATAAAGGCTCTTCATGATTTGTTTCATTCCTATGCAAGCTGCTAATGTGGTGGGAAAGAGCTTAGAGATGTTTCTCAAGCTTCAGGATGGGGAAGGAAAAGCTTTCACTGCCTGTGGGGGCACAGCTTCTCTTATCACCCTTTTGCTGTGGGAAGTGATACTCCATGACCACCTGGGAACTTGGGGAAGCCAAAACTCACCCTCTCACTCCAACCCCTGGAGCTTTGTAGTAGCTACCACAATCTGCTCTGTGCTCCCTGATCCCCCTGGCTCACATTTCTCATGCCACCTACCACTGCTGCCACTTACCCTGTTATTGCTACCAGTCACAACCTACTTGCTCCTTTCAGTTATAGTGAACAGACCCCAGGGCTTCTGCTTTCCCACAGAGACCAGAGAACAAAGCTGCCTCTTCTCTGGCTTTCTCTTTTGAGTTTGTGGTACTGTTTCTTGTGGGATGACCAAGTAGCCTTGCCATACTTGCTCTTAAGGCGCCTTCCAGGAAAACAAAATTGCTGCTTGAAATCTCCTCTAGGATATTGGCCAGCATCTCAGACCCCTCATTTCCCAGGTAAGTCCTCTAACCATGAGCATCTTCTCCACCTATGTTCCTGCTTTTCGCACACTGCACCCTGGGAAGAGGATTTTGCCTCCTGGGCAAAGAGAAGTGCTGTGAAGCCTGGGGGTCAGGACCTATTTCAGTCACCCTTCTCTCCCAACATAACCTGCTGACCTTCTTTGGGAAACTCGCTGTGCGGTGACTCCATCCTCCTGCAGAGACATCGAGGCTTACAGCAAGCAGAGAGAATGAAGACACCAAATTACTCCTTGTAGGATCACAGAGATGCCTTAGGAGAAAGCTGTAGAGTTTTCTTCATTGATAGACTGGTAAAGAGCTAGGATTAATGTTTTTAACTATGATGAGTGTTTCATGTAACAGCAGGTAGAAGAAAAACATTTAGGAAAAATGGCTTGTGACGAAAGGAGAAAGATGTCTCAGTCATCCCAGCTTCTGAGGTTAGCAAACCACACATATTTTGTTATAGTGGGTGATAAATTTCAACCAAAGCTTCTTAAAGAACCAGTTGTGTTAGTTTTTAATACCAGTTATATTCAGAATACAGGCTTCTAATTCATGTGCTGAGAATCAGGTTGCTAGGTTTAGCTGACTGTCCTTCTTATCCTGCAAAAGTGAAAATTCAGAGCCTAGTCTGGGCAGTTTGAACATGATCCAGAGGTAGCTGCCTGCCAGAGAACAACCTGTTTATATCCTCTCATGGCTCAATATTCTTAACTCAGTCAGCTTTTCCCATATCAGCTATAGGAACAACCTGTTATGCACCTAACAAAGTATCAGCTGCACAGGTAATATGCAGAACAGCCTCATCTCATGAACTGAACTTGAGGTTCACATTCATGGAATATGAATTTCACAATATTATAGTAAATGTTACAACAAAAAATGATTCCTCCTCACACTGTGCTTGTTAATATGGACCCAGGCTAATGTAAAATGAGAGGAGGGATTGTGATTACAATGTGTTTGTCTGCTTTAGAGTAAGGTAGCATTTGAAGAAGGAGACCAAGTTTAAAAAGGGTTGTATTTTTCCCCTTGGATGAATAATCTGGAAGGGAAGCAAAATCATAGCTGTTGAAGGAATGATAAAAAAATGATTTTGAGTGCTCAGCTGTAACCAAACAGGAGGTGGTGTGTTTTTTACTTTAGACTCCAAATGTTACTGCATTTCTAAATCCCACGTTCCTGATCACTTAGGAAACACATAGTAATGCTTTTTCCCTAAAAAGTACTACTCATCTCCTTTTGAAATTATTTTCAACCAGTCATGAAGCTTGAGTATTTTCTTCCACAGCATTCCACAGCAAATTACTTCTACTTAATTTAAGATTAGTAAAAAGATTTATGTATGATGACATTCAAAGAAAGTATTAAAGCAAAAAAACCCAAAAAACAAAAAGGCAAGGGAAAGAATAACACAAATCTTTTTCTACAGTTATTAAAATTTAAATGTTAAATATCTTCTCATTTGTATAATATATGTGGGTATTTGTGCATGGATGTCTGCTTGCAGATGAATGCTGTGAGAAATGAGACATATATTTCTAACTATGAAGGGAAAGAAAAAAAATCTAATTTTTCAGTTGACCATTTTAGACATCTGTATTATAAACTGAAGAGTATGGAGTTATCAAGATTATGTTAAAACAGAAAAGTCTAGAAGGAAATGTAACCATCTTGCTTGACAAAAAAATGTGTAGCAAGCAAAAGATTACAAATGCCTATTTTGTTTGCTTTAAAACTAACAATTTTTTTTTGTCTTCCAGAAAAAATGTCAGTAAATACTGTGGAAATGAGAGCAATCTCCTATGGATATTAGCAACCTCCCCACATTTCTATGGTTCTACAGAAAGGTGAAAAAAATCCTTAGGAGAAGGAATCTTTAACCTGTTGTGGTTAAAAACTTTGAAGAAAGGTGCTTTAAATACTTTAAGAAGGATCAAATATTTTATCATCACCTTATTTTTTCATCAATCACTTCAAATTCAACTTGTCAAACCCAAGAGAGATGCCTGGAACTCCAAGAATCTGAACATGATATAGGTAGAAGAGATATATTCTTACCTCCTTTCCCAAGAAGAAACAGTCACTTTGACACCAATCTTCAGGTAGCAAAGTAATTCAAAACCAGCATTCACAATTTTGGCAGAATTTTAAGGCAAGAGTCACAGCTTAGCTCTTTATTGAAGGCACAAAGTGAAATGGAAAAAAAATATACAGCTGCAGCAACAATAACAGGAAACCAGAAGAAAAAAGGGGGTGGGTTCTGTCTCTTGATCTGAACATGCTTAAGATAAAAGTAAGTGGTAATGCTTTGGTAAGAAGTTTCATAACAGGTGTCCTGCCATTTGGAACATCATACACACACCAGGTATAGAACAGTGAGAATCTGGCATCTTTATCTCTTTGGTAATTTTGGAATTTGATTCTTAACCATTCAGGCAGACTTGTAATGATTTGAGAGAGGGAGTAAAAGGACTTTTAAGTTTGACTCAGGAAGGAAGAATGCCCAGGAACCCTTTTCACTAATGTTTCATTTGGGAAACATCTCCCTTTCTGCTTCTTCTCTCCTAGATTTCCATTAAACTTAAAATTTTTAAAAGTTTGTGTTACTGTTCTTAGGAATGAAAAAAAAATGTTAGAAAGGTAGGGTGTTTTATGAAGTAGAAATATTCCATTAAAAATTGGGATTTTTGTAATTTCTCTGAACCTTTCCAATTCCATTCGCAAGTATAACTGCCACAATAGCAATCTTATAGGATGGCAGCTACCTCCAAACTCTAGCACTTCATAAGTTTAAAAGTTAACTTTGGTTTTGCTCATTTCTTTTAGGAAAAGAAAAAAAAGGTTTCTTTTAAAGAATATGCAGGAAATGTATCAAACAAGAAAGATCTATGTCTTCCACTCTGTTACAAGTATATGCAAAGTTCTTTAGAGTGCATGTTCTTTTTAAGCTGTGCATGTTATGCAGGATGTACAAATGTGTAAAATATTAATACTCATAAAACTGCAGAATTCTGACAATCTGGAATCTACCTGAAATAAACTAAACCCCAGGTACTAGAGCACTGCTTTATTTCCTTCCATAAATTTGTATAAATTACAGAGATGCACAGAACTGCAGTAATGAAGGACTGTGTCTCTCCACACCTGCAGTGTGCAAACAAGGAGCTCATTCTGGCATGTCCCGATTTCAGCCTTGACCAGAAAGGACTAAGGACAGAAGCTACTGAAATGTGCTCACCGACACTTGCTCAGCAAAGGGAATCTGGGCACTGGATAACAATCTGTGATTTCTTTTGTTTCCATAAAATTTACAGGATAGTATTTTTCAGCTGTTTTCGCTACCTTAACACTAATATTTAATTTACCATCCTATTTACTGATTTTTCCTTGTAAATATGGCTAGATACTCAGACTCTAGCAATGACCAAAGAAGACATGATTAGATTTAACTGTTAAAACTGGCAATTTAAATTTTCTTTAAGGAGATATAAAGGAGATATTGTCACTCTTGAAGGAATGACAATAAAGAGAGATAATTTAGTCCTATGTTTTCTTTCATTCAAGATGATCTCAGTCACCTGCAATTCTCATCATGCGCAGAAATGCCAATTAACATGGAAGTAACAATAAGAATGAGCTCAGTTCTAGTATCAAACCCGACTTTTTCTTGTTCATTTAAATAATGTGATTAAAATAATAAAAAATGGTAATTTTTAGTATATTTTTCTGTCTAGAAGATACTGCTTTTTCACCTTTCCATGTTGAATATTAAATTCAGAGAATTTTTTTTCTGAAGAGATCAATACTCATGCTTGCAATGTAGCTGCAAAATGTGCTTACTCACTCCAGTGAGTAACACAGCTTCGGGGTTTGGGTTTGTTTTAAACATGATTGTAGTATCAGAGGAAGTGGCAGGATCTCTCCTGTGTGCCTTTACTAAAGCAGATACTTCTGCAGTGTCTTCAATTGAACTAAAACAAGGTCTCAGTTTAAACTGATGCTTTTTTTTTTTCCACATTCAGAGGAGAAGGAAATTGGTTTTCTACTAGGAAAAATTACTACTATGGTCAATTGATTCCAGTGTGTTTGAAGTAGACAGTCCCTAATTGCTGATGCGTGGTGATGGCAGTAGTGTAGGTAGACTTTTGCAGCAAATATAGAACCAGAGGAGGAGTGCCAGTGCAAATGGAAGGTGGCACACGCAGTATAGAAATGATACAGAAAAGAGGCCAAGGAACAAAATATAGATTGCCATGAAGCACTTTAAGGAAGATGGTGCATGGACAGCTGCAAGGGGAAAATTGCTTCTAGTGAAATATAGGCCTATGAGGGAATAATACATAGTGAGTAATTTGGGACTCTTGGAAAGAAAGTTTTTCTTAGAAAAATATTTTATGTTCTTGGCTGTCACTTCTTTTACTGTCACCCTCTGTTATAGCTAGTTATTCATCATCAAATGACTACTTGCTATAATAGTTGGCATTAACTTAAAAACAAAACAAATTGCTTCCATCCTATTTTAGATTTGGTAGGACAAAAGAAGAAATATGTGGAATATAATGAGTTTGCTTTTTAAAAATACATACAAAACATGCTAGCTCTCTTATTTTTTCCAAATCACTAAAATTACTAATGAGGAATTAAGAAGTGCCTTTGGAGACTTTGTAAAGTGATGCAGGTTCAGAGATGAGGTTTGAACTTGCACTTACTCTCTATGTGCTTCTGTCACAGGCTTCATACACCTATATGCATCTTTGCTCTCAGACATGTACACTTTGTCTACATACTAAATTTTCAGGCCTTGTGCTTATCCTCATCTTTTCTATATATGTGACTGCTTGCCTGTAGACAGGACCCTGATTTTCAGAATTCATTCTTTATCTGTTTTAGTCAGATCCTGTTACAGTATCTCAGTATACAGTATCTCATTGCTTATCTTTGTAAGCAATGATTATTTAAACTTGGCAAAGTGATGCTTCTAATGGCTGTGGTTTGTTTTTTTATGAAAAAAAACCACTAGTATTAAAGTAATGGATATTACCAAGACTACCCAATCTTGATATTAGATTCACTCAGTATTGGAGTGTAAAACAGTTATTTTCTCATGTTTCTGTTCAAGTGTACAAATTACAGCAATCAAAACAAATTCTATGTTGTTTTTAACAAGTCTCAGTGTATTGAGGATGCAGTAGGAACTGAGTCTACATGGCCCTAATTTCTAAACAGGGTGACAAAATTCTGTAAAAAAAAAAAAATCCGGCAATTCCCGTATTTTCAGATTTCCTCTTAGGGCATGTTTGAATTGGTTCCCAGCAATGCCAAAGCATATGTAGGTAAGATAACAAACTAATATCAAGCATTTAGGAAACTCCACTTTCTTGTCTTCTAGTTTAGGTAGGTGCTATGGTAATTTGTGTCCACAGAATTGTAACAGAAGCTATATCTAATATATCTAAATATATACAAAATTTGATAATTAGCACAATTTATTTCAGAAAAATTGTATCTTTTGTTAGTCATGTAGACTGCTGCCTTTTATTAAAAGTCTATATTTATTATACATATTAATCACCAGACAGTTAGTCTCTGCATATTGTATAAAAAATTATTTTCCAATTTCTTATTGTTTGCTTTATGACATTTTCTTGCAGTATATTATTTGCTAGCTATACTATTAGCTAGTTTTTTTTCAGTGAAACTCCCACTAAATGTCATGTTTGATATATTTTTAGATGGCTAAACGTGAAATTTGATTTACTCAACTCTCAATTAAAAGTGAAACCAGAATAAAATTAAAGTATTAATATTACATTTTTTTTTTATTTTGCTAACATTAATGTATAATATAAACAGACACTGACAGAATTAATTAGGTCTCTGTTATAGGTACTATTGTCATATTATTACCGACATTGCTACTGATTATCTTACAAAAATAATAGCTTTAAGAAAAGCAAACAAAAAACAACTGGAATAATCTGATTTCCAGGGGCCATCTGAATTCCAAATGCAGCACTCATGCCAACAAAGGCAAGAGGCAAGTTTTTCTTTTCTTTCATTTTGAAAGTGTCTAAATGTTTTAATTAAAAATTTATTCACTTAGTCTCCTGCTAAAATAGCCACACCCACACTTCTTTGTGGACTGATTTTTAATTTTGAAGTCAGTTTCCAATGCAAGGAAGCAATCTATAGGGAGACATCAATTCTGTTTTTCAGAAGATAACCTTCAGTGAAGCTCCTTGCTATGAATGCATTATTTCCTTTATTTCCTGACAAAATATAGTTATATGCTTGTATTGCTTTGCTTCAGTGAAAAATGAATTTAGTAAATTTAGAGTATATAAGTATAGAGTATGTCTCAGAAAGAAACCAGAAGTGAAAATTAGTGAATTCTGCACTTCCATCTCCTCTGAGGGATACCCAAAGACAATAATAAAATAGAAGTGGAGGATGAGGTACACCCCCCCCCACTGTCTGCACTTGTTGTCAATATATATATTTTTTCCATCTTGAAGTGTCTGAATACCAGCAATATAATGGAATCACATAAGATCATATTCTTATCATAGGATTCATATCATAGAATGTCACAGAATATGATATCAGAATCACAGAATGGCTGAGGTGGACAGAACCTCTAGATGCCAGCTGGTCCAACCTGTTTGTTCAAACAATGCCACCTATGGCAGGTTTATCAGGTGTGTATCCAGATGGGCTTCTTAAAATATTTCTAAGGGTGGAGGCTCCACAGCCTCTCTGAGCAATCTGTACCTGTCCTTGGTCATCCTCACAGTGAAAAAGTGTTTCCTGATGTTCTGTGGGAAACTCCTGTGTTTGAGTTTGCGCACGTTGCCTCTGGTCCTGTCGCTGGGAACGACTGAAAATAGCCTGGCTCTGTTTTCTTTGCACGCCTCCTTCAGGTTTTGTACACACTGATGAGTTACCCCCTGACACTTCTCCACACCAAGCAGTCCCAGCTCTCTCAGCCTTTCCTAATAAGAAAGATTCTCCAGTCCATCATCAGCTTTGTGGCTGTTGGACTCCCTCCAGCCCGTGCATGTGTCTCTTGTAGCGAGGAGCCCAGGACTGGATGCAGCACACCTCACCAGCCCTGAGTGGAGGGGAAAAACCAACCTCCCTTGAGCCACTGGTAACACTACCCTTAATGCACCCCTGCACACTGATAACCCTTCGCCACAGTGGCACATCTCTGCCTCATGTTCAGTTTGGTGTCCAGCAGGACACTTGGGTTGTTTCTATCTGGGTGCCCCCCAGCCTGTCCTTGATGGCTAGGGTTGTTCCCTCTCAGGTGTAAGACTTTGCACTTCCCCTTCTGGAACCTCAAATGCCAGTGTCTGCGTTTTTCTTTTTCTTCTAAAAGAAGGAATTAACATTCTTACTTCTTTGAGGTAGTTAATTTTTTTTTTTAAATATGATGTAGTTAATATTTTTTGCCACATTTTGGAAAAACTAAGGTCACTACTTTGCATGTTACAGATCGGTCTGTATTTAACTGCACTTGAGAAGTCTGGGATAAGGAGTTTGCTATATGTGGGTTTAGTTGCACTAATTGTCCTCATACTGGGTTAGAGGGTTCTAAATTCCATTTTCTATTTTCCTCACTTATGTATTTATTTTTTTTTACTATTTTAATATTTGAAACATAGCTAGAAATCTGTAATAAAAAGGAATTGTATATGTAACGAAATATTTTTTATCATTATTTCATGTTTAAAATATTCACAGAATAGTCATATTGAAGATAAGAATGACAGTTTAGAATAGAGGTCTTGATTCAGCAAAGTATTTAGTGCCTAATTTAGTTTTGAAACCTTGACAGTCCAAATTAATTCAATGTCTAAACTGCTTCAGTAATGTATACAGTATATTTTTATTATATATTACATGATAGAACTCAGACCTAATACCCTCAGTTATTTGTATTAGACTCATATATCCCATTTATTTCCAGGTACAATCAACTCTGTAGCTACAGAGCTATCCCGCAGTGCATCTCAATTATTTCTATTCATCTAATCAGCACATTTAATATTTTTGGTGCCACTAGCTGAAAAGAGTGCTACTTAGCCTTAATTAGAAATTCAGTTACAGGTTTGGGATTCACAAAGTGAATTTTGTAGAAACTGTTTTATTTGTTGTGACAGACTTAAATTTCCAATAATATTTGTTTGGCTTATATGCATGCATGCATGCATACATACATATATATGTACATATATATGTGTGTGTGTGTGTGTGTGTGTGTGATTGGATCACATACAGTATTCAACAACTGCATACTTATGTCTTATTGCATGTTTTGTGCTTATGTGTTTGTATCCAGCTGACTTTGTGAATATGACACTTCAGTTTGCCTAAAAAACACAGTGTGTGTTTTCCACACTAAAATATTGGAATTATAAATAGCACCTAAACCCTCATATGTTTTGTAGCAACGTACATTTTTTTCCTCTAGATGGCAATATATTGCAAGAAATATTGTCAATCTGTTTGCAGTACTTATAAAGATTGAATTTTGCAGTCTCCAGAAGGTATTTAAAGTGAAATTGCTCACTCTTTTCACTTCATTTTTTTCTAGGGTTGCTAAGTGTAAAATAATATATAATTAAGAAAATCCTATAGAATTGTAAGAAGTAAATGAGTTAAAGAAAAAATAGTTATACTACATTCAGTGCATAAATACTTGCCTATAACCAAAGGTCATATGGGCTTTTATGTTAAGATAACCTGTAAAAGAATTTCCCAAATATATTAGTATGTTTCACATAAAATACTATAGGAAATGTGACCTTTATTTTCCCATATCAAGACTTTAAAATTCAATATTGATATTTTCTGATTTGATCACAAATTAAAATACAATATAGCAAAATAATTTTTCAAATCAATGAGTAATACTAACATGTAAAATTATGTATAATATATTAGAGGTAGAGATGCTGCTGTAGAAGTGATGATTAAAGAATATAGGAAGACCTAATCAGTCAGGATAGATAGTATCTTTCATACACCAGCTGATATAAGCAGACTATCAAAATAGACATTCTTCTAGGCATCTCAGTCAAAAACTTGTATTTTCCCCTGTTCATACATTTTAAACCTGGCTTAATCTTTTTCTGTTCTAGTATACCATAATAAAAAGATAGACTGTATTTTCATGAAAACATGAAATAGAAACTCAGGGGTTTCATGCACATCTGGAGCTCGTATATTTTTATATACCCTTTTAGAAAATACTGTATGCACCTACTGAAAAATATATGAATTGAGACACTATTTCAACCATATAACACACTTGAGATATCCTTGTTTCTACACATAAGCTTGACTTTTTTCTCTATAAAAATAAATACTGATACTTTATTGGAAGACTTTAACCTTCTTTCGTTTCAGCAGAATCTGACAGATCAGTAAATCACCCAGAAGGTTTATTCATAGTATCTTCCCCTGAAACTTCCAGTGTGGATTCCTAAAGAATTACTAAAAAGAAATATATTCCCCCTAACTTTAGCTAAATGAAGAGATGATCTGGTGATATGATTCTGAGTATACTGATGATGAGCTCTGCAGTTGGGGAGCTCAACCAGCTGAAAAATGTGGCTGTAAAAAAATGGGAGGGAGCAGTGAAAGGGGGCAGAAATGGCAGTTTTATGGCAACACATCTGCAGATGTTTGTAAGTTAGTCATACAGCTCGCCTCAGGATAATTCTGTGGGTTTAGGGACAGAATTCTTAGCACTGTATATTTACCCTCTTAAAAAGGAAGTGTTGAACTGGTATTTTTGGCCTTCTGGATATAATTAAGAGAAATGTAGGGGTATCTGATGCTAATAAATATGGAAAGGGAAGGCACAGATCAAGACATCTGGGCTTTGGTGAACACTGATAGTGGAACAGCTGTGGGCATCTCTTTTGGGATGGCAAAAGGATGAAGATGAGCTCACTATTGACTACAGATTTTGAGATGACTCAAGCAAGGAAGACAGTACAAAAAATTCTACCTGATTTCATTTCACCAAACAGATAAAAGCTGCAGACATGTGAGAGTTAAGAGTGAAGTAAAGATTTTGCTAGCTGGTTTCTTTGAGATAAAAACCTGAAGGCTGAAAGACTAGTGGAGGGTCTGAGCTGTAAACCATATATACTCTTGGGAAGTCTGTATATCTTTCTGTGGACAAAACACTCATGAAATTAAGAAATTAGAGCAGGAAGAATGGAAAAAGACAGAACTCCAGGATGCCTCCCGGTTTGAACAGTGTCAGTTTTAGAAATTGCCACCAATATTCAGAATATCACACTACTGTGATGTACTCAGACTTCTGGAGCCTGGTTGTAGTGTCCAGCCACAAAGGACTTCAAGTGCAGGCAACACTGGAGCTGAGCTATGTGGTGAAATCCTGGATTTGTTATAGAAAGAGACAGAGTGTGGCATTGTTGCAGTGCTGCATTTCTGCAGAAGGTATTGGTCAGCAGTCTGAATATGCTTCATGCAATACTTCTTTATTAAACTCCTTAAATATTTACTATAGTGCATTAGGAATACCATATTTACCTTTAGGAGTCAGTCAACTAGCTCTTGTGCCTGTTGGTAGGAAGTAAACATTGCTGTACTCCTTAATAAAACCTTTCCCTTGACACAGGAAAGGATTATTATTATTTCATACCCCTAATATTTTTAAATATAGTTCTGTAATCATATGGAAGAAGAAGTATTTGCATAGTGGTAGAAACTGGCAGCCTTGCAACTGGTAGAAACTTTCCTCTTATCACATTAATAAAACTCCCAGTGGAAAGAAATAAAGATGTTAAAACTTCCAGAATAATGTCCTTTTGCACATTTAAAATGAAGATTAATCAAATATTCTGACAGTGTATTTCTATTTTAAAGAAAAAAACCCAAACCCACTGGGTCAGACAGCAGCCTCTTCCTCTGTTTTGCTATTTGGGCTTCCATCTACTGATGTTGATTAATAATCAACTCTTAATTCTCTAGGGTAATTATATATGATGGATCATTAGGATTGCTTAGTGATGGAAAATGTTATAACTTCTGATATTTTTTTAAGACAGATTTTTGCCAAGGAATTCTGTTTCCAGTAGTAAGAGACAAATAATAACTTATAAATTATTGTGACATAAGACAGAGACAGTAAATAAAATGTATCAGAATAATTCACTTCCTTTTCATTGCGTTGCTGTCAGTTGCTGCTTTTCTTGCTTGCTGAAGGAAGTCCCCTATTTTACTAGTCAGAATACTTGAATATATTTCTCTAAGTTTATTGTAATGATCTGGGCCTGGGTTTCTTCAACTGTAAAATGGTTTTAATTTTTCACAGATGTTTAAAGAGACACAGTTAACTAATATTTAGGTAATGCTTTGAAATCCACAGATAGAACTTAAAGTTAGTTATAAATGAAGTGTGTTCCAGAGATCTGTGTATGTTGCTTGGATAATATTCTGCCAAAATATTCTGCCAAATATGTAAGTATCAATCAATCTGTAAGAGCGAAAACAAATTTGGAATTACTACAACTCAGTACATAATGGAAACTAATTAAATTAAGAGAAATTTGAATGTTCTGCTCCTGGTATGGAACAGAAACTACCTGATGTGATTATTCTGAAGAAAACTTCATCTTCTATATGTCAAGAATGAGTTTTTCTTTACAGACAGACCATAATGGGACAAGATCTGGATATGTAATTGTAAAAAAAGATTTTTAATCTGATTAACAAAGGAGTAGGTAAAGACATATTTTTGTCTCTAACAGTGGTAAATACAGACTGACAAAGATAACTCAGTGGGAAGTGCCCAGTTAAGAGTGCAGTTGTTCAAATCTGCTTGAATATCCACCTAAGAGAAGTATAAATCTCTCAGGACAGGAGTAATTGTAGGTTACAGCCTGTTTTACTCTGTGAATAGGGAACTGGCACTCCTGCTATATTTGCCTATAGTCCTAACATGATGCCTCTGTTGCTTAATTTATGTAAAGAAAGATATCACCTATTAGATGAGAAGTGAGCAGTGCTAGTAGCAAGTCCAGCTATTCTTTCTGCTTTAAATAAGTAGAAAAGAAGAAAAACAAAATACAGAATTTTAAACAACAACAAAAAACCCCAAGAAAAAGCTGGCTTTCTGGTTGTTGAGATCTACTTTATTTTTATAGTGTTACCCTGTTCATGACAAGGTAAATCAGTAACAACACTAAAAGAACCAGACACAGTATAAGCAATGGATGAATGTGCCAAAGTTCTCTTTGTGTTTTATACATAATGGCATAACAGCAGACAGCTCAAAAGCATGCAGATGAATCCTCAGTTTGTCAGGAGTTCAGGGAACAAAAAAGCAGCCTGCAGCTAGCTTTCTCCACCTATGCCTGGCACAAATACAGTAACTAAATGCTGTATTTTATTGCTGAATAGAAAGAAACAAACAGTGAAATTTTTACATCAAGCAAGAGCTAAAGCTGGCAGACGAAGAAAAACAATAGCACTCAAAAAAACAACAAAAACAAAACAAAAAAAATCAGCAAGGAGGGAATAATATGGTCCAAAAATGAATAAAAGACAAGAGACCACATCCAAACCCAGAATAGGTTGTAAAACATGGTCAGAGATAAAATATTCCCAGTGGAAGTAGAAGTGGCACTATGTCTCATATTGTGGTCAAGCAGAGAATTCTGCAAATCGTCCTTTATACTGCCACCAAATGCCATTTTGTGTCTGTGCTGCTATCCAGTTTTTGTCACTGCATATTTCTTTCCATGCTTCTTAGGTGTTACTATTTTAATTATTTTAATTCCTTTTTTGTTGGTGGTGGGCTGTTATCAAGAGAAATATGTAGCATATACTTAGTATTAGCTTCGTCAGAACACAATTTTTGACAAAATTTAAAAAAAATTTGAATGTATTAATATGCACTGAATGAGGCATATGAGTGAGGTCTTTACTCTTTATTTAAATGGCTAGTGTTAATTTTATGGGCCTTTTACAATCCCTTATAATTACCTCCCAATAGTAAAACAAAAGAGTCCACAGCTCAAATATACCAGCATGTCAGTACCCCAAATGGACAGAATTGTGAGGTTATGTGACAGAAATGTAAATAAAGCAGGTGTAGAGATTGTGAGTCTTGTTCTAGTGAAATGCTGCATGTAAATGCAGATCAACAAAATGGCTAATGCAAAATCCAACTGCCACCTAAGTGCTGAGGTGGATCTTCTTCTCCTATGCCCATCCCTGTGGCCCCCTGTGCATCCACTCTAGCATTTTTCAGAGTTGCTGAACAGGTTGTTTGACAAATGAAGATAAAATTAACATGATAAAGAAAAGCTTAATTTTCAGGTCTTTCAGAGTCTGAAATCAATCAAAAGGGCATTTCCAACAAGAGCCAGAGACATAGCAGGAGAAGAATGTGATCTGCACAGCTGGGTATGCAGGCAGACAATGAGGAGAAGGGCTTGGTGTCCACAGCCACCTCCTGTAGCAACAGCTGGCTCGTATCTGTCACAGAACTACACCTTCAGAAAGAGAGAAATCCCTAAGAGCAAAAAGAAGGAAGTAGCAAAGCACAGTATAACCTCTGTGATAATGTATCTGTCATTGAGTAAAAGCTGAAGAAAGTGAGCATTTATGTGAAATGCTAATAGTTATGACTGTAGATCTGAGGAGGATTACTCTGTACACTCCTTTAAAGAAAAAAGTAAAATTACACCAAATAAGTGACTAGTCAGTTTCTTTTCTGAATGGAAATAGCTTATCTTTTGTGATTTGTTTATGGCTATTTAGCTCCCAGAAGCAAAATTTTCACTGCTGACAGTGCTTTTAACAAAATGGAAGCAACTGCTGCTGAATCAAAGTGAATTAGTGATTCAGGAAAAACACCTAGGGAAATATAAAATGGGGAAACCCCCCTAGGTATTGAAATGAAGGCCAAATAAATTAAAGACAATCTGATACTGCCTTCCTTTCAAAAAAAAAAAAAATCCAGAACCAGGAGTTGTGTTTCATGCTGTATCCAAGAGATTTCTGTGGGTGTCCAGAAAAGCCAGTGTGCTTGTTTATCTTTCCCAAGTGGAGCAGATTGTCTAAACTCAAGGTGGTGTTCCAGGGAGCACCTCCCAAAATGCCACTTAACAGCTCAGGATAGGCTTAGATAAAAAACTTTCACTGTATAGTCTTATGGCAGAGAGGAGTGAAAGAAAATACATAGGGGCAATCCCTAAGGCAGGAACAGATGAATTGCCATGAATTGCCAAACTCAACACAGTAACCAAGAGATTTTCTTAAAAATGAAGGCCTCTAATGAAGTATGTTTTTTTTTTTTGGCAACAAAAAACCCCAACTGAAATTTGCTAGATGGAGACCAGGATTGAAAAGACATGGTAAGCAAAACAACATTTTTATATGTATTTGATCCATTCTAATGGAGAGATTCTGTATTTTCATTAAATATATTGTTCTACTTGGTTTTACAGTAAGACCAGACATGAATTTTCTTTAAGAATAAATTTCTTGAAAATTCTGGCCCATTGTAAGTATCTTTTCTAGTTGTCTAGGGAAGCACACCAGAAAGATTACAGAATAAAACAGTCAGACAGAATAGGTGGTCAGCTACCTAACCCTTATTCAGAAAAGGTGTCCTCCAAAGAAAACTTTCGTCAAATTGCTGACAAAGATGAACTGTAAGAATGTCTGATAGACTTGAAAAATCACAGTCATAGATCTCCAGAAAGAAAGATCTTGCTTTTATATTTGGACCACACAAATAATTTGCACTGGATTTGGGTATTTTTGCAACTGTTATCTACTTTCTGTAAACTGAGACTTTGCTGGAACAGGTTAAATTTGCAGTGAATCAATTTTAAATATTTAGGTAGAATTGTAATTGCACTTGAAATTGCTTGAAAATAAGATTAGATCCCTCTGAGTTCTGAAATTTGTGAAGCTGCAAATCTTAGAAGTGCAGCCCTGTGCACTTCTAAAATTATTTTGGCTCTTCAGTGAATAGAGAAATCATCCTAAATCCAATCTGTGGAACAAGGGAACATAGCAGAAATGGGAACATAATATTTGAGAGCTGATAAATGATGACATCATCATTTTAAAAATGAAGACAGGTTGGTGTGTAAGAGATATAATGTGGATGGTGCTGTGACTAAAATATTAAGAGTGTGTGTCTATGCTTTGGGTTCCAGGCCCCCAGTAGTTATACTTGTGGTCTCCTTTTGTGATGCAACAAAACCAAATAGAGTGTGTATGTTGTCTTCGGTGAGTATATGATGCATATTCTTTTCTCTAAATATCTTGTTTGGTCTCAACATTTCTTGGTTGCCTATAGAAGGAGCTTTTTATGATTCAGCTTGTAGAAAACAGTAAATGTCACAATGATATTTATCTGTGTATATTTATCAATCACATAATCTTTTTACTTTCCTACATCTAGATTTTTCTTCACATAAAAACTGCCTTCTTTTTGGGAGCAACCTCTTTGACTACAGTGGAACCAGTTATGATCAACATTACTATTCAGAGAAGGGTGTTGCAATCTTGTCCTTAATTTGTATATTTTCCGCAATTTATAAAATGATCTTTTGGATTTTTCCCCCTACCTTGGGAAAATGATCAGAAGAACAATTTTTCAATTGATATATGATATAGCTAAGGAGAGGGGAAATTTTTAAATATCACTGTTTCTTTATAGGTATAGCACACACAGAATTTCATTATGGATTTTGATTTTTATAAAGCAGTTCTTTATTGTAACATAGTTGCTTGACACAGTAGTTATTAAACCCCAAAATTATTGAAAATGTTAATGTTTTCCAAGAAACTACACAGGGAAAATGCAATATCCATTTCTGTTTAAGCTTCTGCATTGGCAGAAGGATTACAGATCAACTGGAATATGTCAGTACTTTAATTCAGTTACATTGAGATGTAAAGACTCCAAAAGAATCTTTGTTAGGTTTTCAAAAAGCTAGCACTTGGATTCCTACCCAGCTGCAATGGCACAGTGTGGTACTGTCTGTTACTGGTGCCAGTTTCACACCATTGCGCAAAAAGGTTACTGAATATCCCTCACAGCATTTGGGCTGCAGAATGAGCTCCTCACTCAAATGAACATGTCTTCTCTTCTTGCTATGAAGACAGCACACTGAGAGCATTTGCTAATTCATTCTTATGCTGTTGTGTTTAATTATAACTTTCATCCCTTTTTCTTTTGTAGGTAAGTCGTTTTTATTTTGCCTCCATTTTTTTTTTTATCTGAAACACAATAATGTTCAATGAAATAAAATTAATATTTATAGACATTATCTTCGAATTGCACATTCCACACACCAAATTCTAACTTGATAGATTTCTGCTTTCATTATTGAAAAGAAGGATAATCTGTATATTATGGTTTTATAAAAGAAATCTCTTGGGTCTATGCAAGAGAATCAACTGGGAGAGATTTAATTTGAGTTCTAGGGAGTTAGGTATAATGGCTTGGATGGTAGCTCAAATATGTGCATGGATTTAGCTGAGTTGGGTCTAAACCAAATTTTTCTTCTCCAAAAGCCTACTTTCTGTGCAAAGCAGAATTGCACTCGTACCTGAGCAGGTGCAGTTTACGGTCAAGTGTGTAAAACATAACACACCCCATTTTCAGATCAAGTTCTGAATTACATATGCTGGGGATAGTCAATTCACCATATTGCTTCCCCTCAGAGGTGAGTATAGCTAAAAACAGGTCATCTACTGTCTATACCTCCCTGTTCCAAATGGCACTCTGCCAGGAATGAGCTATTTTGAGTTGCAATTGGATCTCATTGACTTCAGTGAAAGCTCATTTAACTGGAAATTCATAAAACTGGAAATTCAGTTGGAAATCAAACTCCATATATTCTGTCACTGAAAAATTCAGAAACGTGTCCTGCTGTACAAAGCAGTGAAAGATGTGGAAAAGCAAACTCTAGAGTTCATAGGGTGATATAATAAAGTTCTTCAGATGCTTGAAGAGCAATTGCATAACTTTTAATGTAAAGCAGTCTCAGTATTTCAGTCTACTTTAGCTAGAAGGAAAATACAGCTCTGTAGCAGATTTTAAAGTCAAATCAGGTGCAGTAGTGTAACCTTATCTAAAATATGAACAAAAGAGTGGTTGCCAAGAATTAATGAATGATAGATGGATGACAATAATAGTAAGGTAATTTTCACAGGTTTGGTACCTTGTTTCAGTATTATCATTCTAAATTGGAGTGTGTTAATGATTTAAAAAACAAAACCGAGCTAACTGTTGCTGAAAAAAAAGTAGATTATCTTAAAGGTAAATTCTAATCATGTTCTCTGGAACATTTTTATGGGAAGCCTGGGGGATGCAGGCTACAGTGTGAATGAGTCCTAGATAGTAAGTTTTTGGGAACATGTAGGTTTCAGCTGTTAGGCAAGGAGGGATGTATATACTTCTTTTTGTTAGGATATATTACGATGTTATTGTCAGTGTCCTTGTTTTACATACGTGGTTTCAAAAACAAAAAAAAACCTAAACAAACAGTGTTGATAAAACTGTAAATACTCAAAATTACGAAATTATGAGGAATGCTCTTATTCTGGCTTCTGGGGAATGGGGCTATGCCATATATTTTCTCTTGTATTTATTGAATATTGCAGACACTGGGATCCTGATCTCTGTTGCTACTCACATAACCAATTGTATTTATTTAAATAGGAACAAAAAATATTTATTACCTTTGTATTTTGGGTTTCATGATACAAATTCCTAGTTCATATTTCTATTCTCAGCCTTAATATAAGAACACTGAAGGTCAATGAGTTTTATATTTTTCCATATATTAACTTATATGCCTAGAATAAATTGTGAGTTTGTGTTTTGAACACATTTTCTCTGAACTATGTAATTTTAGTTCTTAATTTTGCTTATAGATGATCTGCTAAGAGTTTAAGTGAAACAGTCGCTCATTAGCATGTGACAAGGGTGAACAGGTTGATTGAAAAAAGTAATCAAAAAGGCAACTAAATCAATATATTTTCAATGCTTGTCTGTAGTTTTGACAAATTACTATCCAAGAAAAGGGCATAAATTAAGTTGGATTAAATTCTGACTTCTTTTGCCTCTTTCTTAAAAAGCCTTGATTAAATGTGTTGAAACAAAATTCTTTTCAGTTTCAGTGTTCTTTAGGGGAGTTCCTATAGTAAGTATGTAAAAATTGGTATGATTTATTTTTCTCATAACACTTGCTCTATCCCAAAAGTGGCACAAGTGGGAAATCCCATCTGTGAATATCATCTGCTGCATGTTAAATTACTTTACTCAAACTGGGTTTGGTTATATCAATCATCCTCAAGCTTAATGTAATTCCTGAGGAGGTGGTTAACCTTAATATCAGTTACTGGCAAGAGTTTAAATTACTATTTTTAACAGGGTACTGGGACATCCTATTTTACAGGAACATATTAGGTTTCCTCTGGTTAAACTAAATATTGAAATATAGGTTCAAACCCACAGATTTGTGAAGAAACAAGTTCAGTTAAGGCATAGTAGAGATAAGACAAAATTATTTTCATTTAGAACAAGAAAGAAATACTTGAAAGTATTAATGTAATAGTAATATTTGGAGCATTTAAAAATTCATTTAATAACTTTTAATTTGCTGAACTAAAGTAAGAGAAAAGATATCTCGCTACCCACAGAAAGGATATAATTGCTTTTAAGCAAGGAGCAGTTTAATGGTGAACCTTTCAAGATTTGAACCAACAATGACCAAAGGCAGCTGCTAATCGGTTGATAGAATCTCCTTCTTGTATCCTCTGAAGCTGAATCAGCTCCTTCTGGATAAACAAAAACTGGACTTCATGACAGACCCTAATTTATAAAATTGGATCAAGCTGAGTAGCTGAAATGTATTAATTTATTAGCTGCTATCAAAACAGAAATTTGAACCTTCTACCACTGAGGCTCTAAAGAGCTGGGAGTGACACAGCACTGTGTCTGTACAATGCTTCTGGTTGCCTTCTATTTTTATTATTTTTTAAGATTATAATCTGATTTTAACCATTAAAGCAAAAGAGAAATTAGCATAAATCAATCCTTTTATTTCCTGATGATCTTTTTCTGACATGTTGAAAGGATCATATGATAGAATAGTTTGTTTACTTTTCCAATATGTGTACTAAAAAAAAAATCCATTTAACTAGTGAAGTATGAATTTATAATGCCTGATTATGAGTAGGCAGTAATGGTGCCAAATAATAAAAGGCAAAACAGTCAAGCACAAAAAGAATGACCAAAGTTATTTACAATACAACAAACACAAAAAAGAAAAATTGTTCTGGGTATTATTCTGACAAAAGGATAACTGGAAGATAGAGAAAATCATAGTGAATATATGTATAAATTTTTGGCAAATATTTTCAGATTGAGAGAAATAAAATAGGAAATAACAATTCATTCCAGTTGTCTAGACTTAATTTCCAAAGCACTCTCAACATATATTAAACATAATACACTGTAGTGAAACTTAAAACACTGCAGTGAAATTTGTGGAAAAAGTCTGCATACAATTTGATAAAAAAAAAAAAAAAGAAAAAGAAAAAGTAAACATTTACATCAAGCTACATACTGTTCTGGAAGGAAGTTAGTGTTGAGGCTCACCCAGAGGCACGTCAGAGATGTAATCTGACACATGCTAAGAGGGGTCTCTCTGTAGAGGCCTTTGAAATAAAATGTGTTTCCTCCCATTCTCTCAAGATTTTTCGAAACAGTCAGTAGTTCCAACTTTAGTACTTCCAGTTGGTCCCTGATGTAGGTTAGTCATGTATAATTTAAATCTTGCAATGCTAGAATAGCATAACTCTGAAGCAAATTTTCAGGATAAAAAAAATAGCTGATTTATGCTTGAGAATGAATGTAGGCAGAATTGTACATAAGGAAGTGAAAATACTTAGAATTAGTCTTTTATATCTTGACAGATAAATTTATTAGGCTGTGGAATGGTCTTTCAGGGAAAGCAGTGAAAATTGAAGTATTTGATATTTTTAAAATAGGTTTGGCAAATGTGTAGTAGATGTACAAGAGCAAACAATCACTTTGGCAAACAGATAGTCTATAGTTGTCACTCAAACTATCTCATAATCTTAATGGGTTCAGTTTCTGTTTAACACTGGCCCCAGCATGTATAATTTGCTTAACTAAGCAATTTCTCCGTAATTCAACTTTGAGACCTTACTGATGAATTTTGCAGTTTTGAAGTATCATGGATAAAGTGGACCAAATCAAATGGAGTGGCACTTTTTGCACATGTGAAAAAAAGCATGAAGAATCTGAAAACTCTGTTTCATTCACTCTCTCTGGGTCACAGAAGACTTTTTGTTTGTTGTCCTAGATTAACAGACTTCTTTCTCTTGAATTTGTGATTTGGGAAATAATTTATAAAATAGATGGATGATTTCTAGAGATCCCTTCCAACCCCAACAATTCAGTGATTCTCAAACACGCTTTTCCAAAGAATGACCTTTAACGTCCTCACAGTCAAGACCTAGGAACTTTTTTGGCTTTATCATGTAGTGGGCAAGCAGTGGGATTCATCACTGGCACAGTCTTCTCTGTGAACTTTCCTGAACAGACTATATGTCGAATTAATGTGGCAACTGAAGTAAGCCGAATAGTTGTTTTAGGGGTGATGGAGGTTGTCACTATTTCTCTTCAGTGAGGCTTCCTGACAAAGAGAACAGAGCCATCAGTTTCTTTTGCCTGACACCAAGTCCGTTTTTGCCACATGCTACCATAGAAAAGTATTAACAGTTTTCCTGTAAGGAGCTGAATTTTCAGGTCTTGTCAGTTAGCCAAGACTTCTGCAATTGTTTGATGCACTCTTTTTAATTGCAGATTCCCAGCTAACTCCCCATTTATAAAGCACCCCATACCTCAGTTGCATCTTAAACCATTTTGCACTTCTTTTTCCTTAGTCATCTCCGGATCTCCTCTCTTACACTTCAGATGGGATTGAAGCTTCCTTAGAGAAGCTTTAGCAACTGGCAGTCAGCATGGAGCTTTTGAACACACTGGTGACACAAGATGCAATTTTTCATAGAAGATCTAAGCAGTTAGATGGTTAGCCTCTGCAAACTGTCACAGTTCCTAATCCTGTGACAGAGGATCTGTCTCTGACAGCTTTGTCTCTGCTAGGGAGAACATATCTGCTACTGTCTGTCTTACTGCCTTCAACTGAAACTGACACCATTAACAAAAAATTAAGAATTTTAATGTCTTATCTGTACGTTGGTATATTACAGGGAGCCTTAGGAATTCATAATCGACAAATCAAGCAGTCAGTTGTACTGAGAAAAGATGTGACATGTGCGTAGAGGCAATAGCTTTTCTTAGAATAGCCTGTGTAGTTGGAAAAAGAACATACAATCCCTTCTTAAGGCTGTTGTAGAAGCAACAGACTTCAAAGTTAAGTATGAATTGACAACGCCTGCTCAGTTTAATTTGTTTTGATTTCTCTTTACATTTGTGCCAAATTACTGGCTAGCAGTAACAGAAAATAAAAAAGAAATGAAAAAATTTGCCTTTTTATAAGCTCAATTGAGTAATCTTTGCTTCTTTCCTGTCCTTGTTCCTGCTATCAGCTGAATTATTTACTCCTGCCTGGTACTGGCTTTAACATTCTGTATCTTTAACCTGGCTAAGCCTCCCTGCAGTGCTTGTTGGTTTTTGGTTGTTTTTTTCTTTTCTTTTCTGCAAAGTTAGGGTTTTTTGCCAATTTAATGAGGTGAATCAATTTATCCTGTGCTTAAATTATCACCAGCACTTGTGTTGAGTAAGCTGTAGGAGTGTGGGCTAGTGCAGATGGAAATGAAAAGCAAAAGTTTCTCCTTTGAGAAAGAAAAAGTTTTCAGTCCCTGCTACACTTCAGAAGCCTACCCTGAAGCCCTATGGGCAACTTGATGTTTGGTCTCAGAGAAAATAGAAATGTTTCTGAAGCTTATGGGTATAACTTTTGCTATATATCCAGGACAGATATGAGAGGTAAATACATTGGTTTGTGGAATAGACAACTGAAAACTGGGAGCCAGCATTCAAAACACAGAACAGCTTCCAAAG
Source organism: Chloebia gouldiae (assembly GCA_003676055.1). Taxonomy (NCBI): domain Eukaryota; kingdom Metazoa; phylum Chordata; class Aves; order Passeriformes; family Passeridae; genus Chloebia; species Chloebia gouldiae. Next base: position 39,407,651 of record QUSF01000007.1, read on the forward strand.
GTGGAAATAAATTTTGTCGTTGGAAGGAATTTCCTTAAGGCAGAAATTCAGATGAAGCACTGTGCCAATATTTGCTGGAGATAAATACATGTCAAACTAAGAAAATGACCTACCTATGGAAGGCATTGAGAAAGACCCAGGGACAGAATAGAGCTTGGTTCTAACAACACCAAGGTTGTGGGATCAATTCCCATACACATTTACATAAGGGATGAACTCAGTGATCTCTGTGGATTCATTCCAACTCAGAATATTCTGTGAATCTGTGAATATAAACCCTTATCTTGCAACACACTGCTTTAGCCACAAGAGACTAGAGTGCTAGTAAAAACGAGATTTGGGATTCTAAGCAACAGTAGTTGTTTTAATTTGTTGACATTTAGAGGAAAGAAAGTCACAAAAATATTTTCTTTATCTAATAGAAAAAAAAACCTCATAAAACTTTGGATTCATCTGATTGTTTGGATAAAATAAAGGGTGATTTTTTTTTATGGATAAAACTATAGACAAAAATATTGGTAACACATGCTTTTTCGTCCTTAAACAACTAAAAAAAAAAAGCTTTGATCTTTCAGAATTTGTTTATTTGATCCCTCTTTTCATATGATTAGGACATTTCATATGAAGAAAAGCAGATAAAGGGACATATAAACCTGTTTTTTGGTGTTTTTGGTTTTTTTCCCCCTAACTCTTCTAACTGATGGGTGGTAAAGCAGTTCTATGTGTTCCTTCAGGTGCATATCTCCTGATCAGCTGCAAAGATAAATGGCATTGGAGGAGTGTAGCTGTATAAACTTATAGTGAGAAAGCTAAATCCCATTAAAACATCCTAGTCAACATTTTAACCTTGAATTCATTTTTGCTTTAAATGGTAAAAGAAAAAAATGTTTTTGAAAGAGAGATATGTACTTGTTTTTAAAAATGTAACTTCTTTTCAGGATTTCAGTGTTCATCTTTTTACTGATTCCCTGTTTCTCATGGTTGTTTGTCTTAGAGAAGCTGTATTTGTGGTTGAATGGCAACTGGAGTCAAACTGAAGATTTTAAATGTTCTTTCCATGCTTTTACCTTCCTTTCTTCTGGAAAATTGATTTTAAAAAATTCATTTTGAATCCCACTTTTACCTTCCACTTTTCATTCTTATCCTGTCTTCCATTTCTCTTTGAGCATTAAAATTTTCCTTTTAATTTTCAGTGAGGAAAAAGGAAGAGAGTAGATAAGTGTTTTGATTCTGTTCTCCAATTTAATTTTTTAAGTGAAAGATAACATGGAAGGGGAAAAAAATCCCCTTTGAAGCATTATTGTCTCCAAATTATAAAAATTCAAAATAAGTAAAATCATAACCTTTTTCAAAATAATTTTGCATAAGCATTTAGCCATTTTATTTTTTGATGTAAAAGCAATAAATTACCATTCTCCTCTTAGCTTTTTTCTATGTTTAGTGGAAGTCTGCTAGTTCAGGATGTCTTATTGCATACACACAGCACCCAGCTAAATGGAATTTGATATTCAAACCTTAGATATGCCAGTAGCAAACTGTTACTAAGTGAAGTGGCAGTAGGAAATAGTGTCTTTAATTATTTTACAGTGGATAAATTTGGTCAAAATTAAAATGTGGAAGTTATTTGATGAAAATGTATATAGCTACCTATGCATAAATTTCTTTAAAATTTGAAAAAAATATAGCTAGATAATAATCTGGTTTTACTTAAATTCTGAGAAATTAGCACTAGATACTCATATCAGAATGTATACCATTAATTTGGATTTATTATGCTAATTAAAATGAACTAAAGAATCACATGGGACTTTTTTTTTTTTAATAAAATGAGCATTCTCAAACTGTTAATATACAATTGATCCTGGGAAATTCACGCACAGAATTTCCTGTTCAACAAAAATACCATGTGACATGAGAAATTGCTTTTAATGCAGTAAAAGACTCAAACATTTGCCTCCATTTTCATTTCAGTATTATTGTAGTTTAGGTTTAATCAAAAATTAATGAGTGCTGGAGGGTGATACTCAAATTCTGGTGCATTCTGTTGCCACTCAAACTTGTGCTGCTCTGCCCCCTGCCCCATCCTGTTCTGTCAACAATGAGCTTGTTTTTTCTCCACAAAGCAGCTTCCTGCTTTTCATGAAAGCATTTCTTTCAGCTACCACCTTAATATTCCTTTTTCTGAAATTTGTATGGAGTGTGGAGTTCCTTTGAACAGCAGAGAGAAGACAGACAGAGAGCAGGACTGGGAGAAGAACAGAGATAGCTGCCATCTGCCACTTTATCTAAACTGAAGCAAATTGAAAAGGCTCTTCAGCACAAATTCTTCTTTCTAGAGAACAAAACCCCTTCAGTTAAAAATGCACTATTTTTCTGACATTGTATCTTTCTTTTACTGATGGAACAGGGATATTTTAGAAAATCAGGGTACTGTGTATGATGCGAAATTTAGTTGGAACTCGGAGAAAAAGATGCAATCCAAAGCCCATTGACAGAATTTAGAGTTTTAGAGTTTTGGAGTGTAAACAAAGCCAAACATTCCATATTTTCAAGTTGAATGCTACAATAATGGACAGGAAAAGTAGTCCTGTAAAAGAGGGGAATATGCTGTTAGGGTTAATGCAATGAGAGAGAGAGAGCTAAGAAATTGCAAATTCTAGCATTAACCTACATGAGCAGTCCCTGTTGTCCTTATCCTTCGAGCACAGAACATGTTTATGTCTGTTAGAGAACACAATGTGTTTGGGACTTCGATCAGTCACTTGCTGTAGTCATTGTGCAACTCTTTTGTCTCTGATCACAAAAGACTGAAATCACTGAAGGCAAGGCTCAACCTCATTCCATACAGAAGATCTGTAGTTTTTCTATTATCCTTTTCAAATCTGTACTTCAGATCTGAAACTAAGGGTAAATTTTGGCCAAATTTATAGTTTCAGCATAAAAAAGTCATGAGATGCAAAGAAGTAATAATGATTTCCAGGAAAATGCCCAAGAAGCTTGCTGTTTATGCTGTATGCAGAATCAATTTAGAGTCCATATAAGCACCTGGATAAACTTGTGCATGCAACAAATAACCAGCAGTAGCTGTGACAGTTATGAAAATGAATGGGAGAATTTTAAAATTGGAAGTCCATTACTTATCTTCTGAAATTTACCTATTTAGATGATGAAAAGTTTAATGGAATAGAATCTTTTAGGTAATACTTAAACACATTTCATGTCTGAACATTTTTCTTATTTTGTGATATAACTAACAATGATATTTACAATGATACCTGTAAATGTATAATAAGTCTTAAAACTATATTTTCAACCTGAAGGGCAAGCATTAAATATGAAATGAAAAAAACATAATAAGAAACTGGACCATAAAAACTCTGCAGTTCCATATTATAGTGTGACATTAGAATTATGGCTGCCTCTAGAAATCCCAGGAGGGATATGACAATCTTAATCTGGAAAAAAAAATTAACTCACTATATATTGATTACAAGATGTTCCAGATTATAAATCTTTAGGTGTCTTGAGAAATCTAAGAAGAAGGAAGATTGTAAGTATCAGAGGGTTGGTGGTTTACAGAATACTTAATCTGTCAACGTTTTTGCTTATATGTGGTTTTTGTATTTTTGAGACAGTCACCAAGAAGAAATATAGTATATACTGTATCATCAGTGTTCTGGAATTAGTAAAGCTGGTTTTTTACTATATTTTGTTTGCTTTGGTTTTTTCCCCCCCTTCTTTTTCTTCTGTTTTTTTCCTAGTGTGTTTGCTTTGTTATGGAGTCAAGGTTAGTTTCTTTTAAAAACAGTTACTTTGCTTCTAATTTCAATATATTTGTCATGCTATTTTTGAGGCAGAGCAATATATGAATCTGGTATTTTGAAACCCCTACAACTTAAAGGAGAATAAAGGAGAATCCTATAAATTTAGAAAAGCTTATTTAGCATGAAAATATATATTGATTAAGCAGGGGAAACAGATTTGTGTTTGTTAAGAGATTTTATAGTTATGCTACAACAAGGGAAAAAATGTAAATAAACCCAAGTAGTTAATATCCAACATTTACATTAGATTATACTTTTGCAAAATGTGAATTAGTACAATGCACAAAGATACCTTTTATTCTTTATCAATATCTGTGATATCTGTGGATAAATTCCTTTGATGAATTGTGTCACGGATCTTATCAAGACAACATATGCAGATAAAGTGTCTGAATTTGATTGATACCATGTTCACCAAAAGAGAATTCCAGCTGATTCTACAGGCCTTTGAAGTCAAGCTATTCAACACTAGTTGTGGAGAATGGAAAGTAAAACTTTTTGGTACATTGAAGTTATGAGTTGGACAGGTTTTTTAGTAAAAGGTATCAGTAATCTGACAGGAGAGAAATGTGAAAAGCTTGTCATTGCAAGCTCAGTATGACTTGAAACTGAAACACATGGAGGAACATTAGTCCCTGGCATTGGCAAAGAGCAGAGAGAGATGAGATTTTTTCCTTTTTTTCCCATGAAATCACTGAAGTGAAAATTAGTTAAAACTTTTCAACAAAAATTATAAGTGTCATTCCTGTGAAGTAATTGCTATCTATCTAATTCAAGTGGAAGAAGATACTTGCACACACAGAGCTGAATATGAGATGGTCTCCTAGTTTTGATCTAACTTGTTTTCTCATGGTCAATGTAGATCCACATTATTTTGAAAATAATTTTCAAAAATAACACATATAAGCCATAGCTTAAGGCTTTAAGAAAAATGTAAATGTATATACACTTGGAAATTTTGACACACTGATTAGAATTTTCAAAGTACTCTGTGAGCATGAGCTCCAGAAGGAAGTGATGGGTGATAGAGGTGAGAAATTCCCTCCTGTCAGATATGGAGGCACCCAGCCAGATGTGATTTCATGAGAGGTTTGTTGCTCTGCAACACCTGAGATATTTTATATTAATATATCATTGAATAATGATAATTGGAAAATTGTGGAGATTGGGAAAATTGTCCAAAGAAGGCAGAAGGTAATTACTGCACCTATCTTCTGAAAGAGGAAAAAGGACAGTGTCTGGCAAGCTAGAAGATGGTCCTGTGACAAAAGGACTTTCCTTCCTTTGGTCTTTCAGAAAATCAGAGAAGTCTGGCATTGACAGATGTCTAAGCAGGGTGACCTGAAATGATTGTAACCAGGAGGCTGAATATCCCCCTTAGCCTTCCATTTTTCAGGCCACATACAGGCTGCTGCGTACAGTTCCTCTCTCAAAGCAAGTAAGACATCATCAGCCTGGGGCAAACCTACAGGATGGTCACCAGGCTTGGTTGGAAGAGGATTACTTGCCCTGTGAGGAGAGGCTGTATCTCAAAATATAACTGAAGTACAAATGTGGGTAATAATGAACAACCATTTAAATAGTACAACATAAGTTTTCTAGGTAATCCAAAGTGATGAAACACCTTGATCCATTAAGAATAGTTACAGAAAATATTTGGTCAATATTTACCTGATGATAAAATCTAGTGAAGAGGTTACAGGGCTGTTGTTCACTTGAGTCAATCAGATGCAAGATGTGCCTCACACCAAAGGTAATCACCTGGACTGGATACACACATGGGATCATACAGACCAAATACTGTATAGAGTGCACAAGTACATGTATCTGAAAAGCCCTTTCATTTAGGTGTATAGCAGCTGTTTTGCATTACATTAATAGTAAAATTGATGTATTTAGAGTCTAGGAACCTACTGAGTGTTTGCTATTGCTCAAAGAAAGCAATTAGTTTATAATGACTACATGTCTTACAATATAAGATCTAGGAATGTCTTTCCTTGGTACTAAAAACCATTGTGATTCTAAAAGAAATGGAATTGCAGTCTTGGAAGAACTCATAATACACAAAATTTTTATATGAAATACCAGAACTATTCTTATCCATTTACATTTTATTAGTTTTCATGCAGAAATTAAGAGATAGGTTGTACATTTCACACATAGGTCAAGAACTCATTGTAGCAGTTAAAATGAATTACCTAAGTCAAGAATTCCAGCCTGAAAGGTTAAAGTAGCAAAAAAAAACCCCAAAACCAAAAAACCAAAAAAAAAACCCCAAAAAACCACCAAGCAAACAGAAAAGCATTTTTTTTTCCTGTTCCTTCAGTAATTTCTAGTTAAATCCTGAACACTATAGATTATTGCAAGATTGTCACTTTGCATGTAATTAAGAAGATATTTATGAATTGTGATAAAAACATTCCATGTAGGGCTACCACACATCCTGAAAGTGTCATAGGTAGTTCCTCTTAATAATTTATTATGGCTACTAACAGTGTGGCACATTGACCTGTGGTTTGCATTGAACACCAACTGCCATCTGCACTGATGTATTATCTGCCAACATCATTGCTTCCAGATACCGAAACACATTTAGTAGAGAGCGGCAAGGCATTTCCTGTTTGTGATATTCCAGGTTAAGGAAATTAGTGAAATGATTAGGCGAAATAGCAGGCAGTTAGGTGGAACTGAATTCTTTCAGGGCTGTGAATTTCAATGAGAAAAAAGAAGGTAGAAGAACTGAAAAATGCTTTTATTTCTCTTTCCAAATTGTAGATTTCTTGCTCTTGGAAAACTAAATGTCAGAGTAAGATGAGATGGTACTCATCTTACTCATACACAGTTATGGTATGTCAGATTTAACAGAAAAAATAAGCCTTTTCTTATTAAAGTGCAATAAGATTTCAAGAAGGCTTTTAGATTTTATTTCATTATTTTATTTCATTATTTTATTTAAGCACTCTCTAATAGTTTTATGTTTACTTATTCTTCACTAATTAACGATTAGTTACCATGAAAGCAATGCACCGTGAAGCAAAAGATACCACTGACCAAGCTGGAGACACCAAATAAACCTTTGTTTATCCTGAGGCCAAAACCAGAAGTGTTGGGAACATAAACCAGAGACAACTGATTTTATTTCCTTATTTTTATGAATGACATGATACATATAGCAATTTATGTGATTAAGTTTTACCATCTTAAGTTATGCTCAGATTTTAGCAGGCATAAGGGATGCGTCCTAATTAATGAAATTGGAATCAAGAATTGGTGCTGAGGTTTGTCTCTGCATTGACATAACTTGATAAATTTTGATTTGCATGTGTGCAGCAGTGCTTGGCATAGGCTAAGCTAGAATGTGTCCTGTGAGATCTCCCAGGTGCAAACAATGTTGAAAGCTTTATAAAATCATGTCCAAGAAATCGTGATGTTACAGATGACATTAGTTCATTGTATGGTACCACGCATGCAGTACACAGAGGCTTCTCTTCATGACTGGTTAAATCCATATTGGAAAAGCTGAACTTCCAGTCCATGGCAATGCAACCTGTGCACTACACAAAACAAGCAAACAAACAAAATTTCCTGAGAGCATCAGGGTCTATCTCTGCAACCTAATCACAGTGGAAGCATGTATCTAGTTTAAACATTTGGGTTTGCCATGTATTGGTGGAGCTACTGCACATTATCTGCAATTTATCAGAATATTTATTCTAAATATTTTTGAAGTTGGAGAAATACATGCATTTTAAGAGGCAGACTTGAAGTAATAAAGAAGAAAAACTGAAATATTTTGTGAGCTGACACCAAAGAAAAGTACTTTCATACTTTGCTGTGGTAAACCACCTTTAAGTACAGTTTTTGTTTTCCTTTTAAATTAAATGAGGGGGTGGTGGAGAGAAAGTGCAATAGAAAATGATATAGTAGGCTATTTGCATTGTAAACCTAAAATAAAAATAAATGGAGAATACAAATTAAGGTTTCCATAGCAATAGTAGTTTGCCAGTATTATGTATCTGAAGCCTTTGCAACTGTTGACTCCTGTCTACTTCATGAACAGTTTGTGCATTTAGGAGTTAATGACTCTGTGGAAACCTTTAGCTCTAATGTTTATGGACTATAATGGAATAAATCAGCTTGTTTCAAATTTGGTGTTGTTTTTTTCATCAGTTTTCAATAGCTGAAAACTTTTAATTCATTTACTATAGTTGACTCTTAGTTTCTGATGTTTACTTGCTGGTAAGATCTGGCTGTACTCCCCTTCCTGTCCTTGGAGACTTTTATCTCTTTCCTCCCTGCCCCCATGCCTAATTGTTGGAACTAGAACTAATGGAAAGAAACAATAATTGGTTCTCTATTGTCCTTAATAAATTAAAGCTAAGTACTAATTGGTCTTGTGGAGCATGTTCTCTCCACTGGCACCACAATGATAATTTGATTGCTTTTGAACTATATATACGTATATGTTTATATATTTAGGTATGTTTACATATTGATAAGCCTTTTGACCCTTTTAATCTTGAAGAGTTTAACAAGACTCAGCCTTAGTTAGCTGGGTATCTAACTAGCTTAGCTAGTCCCTCCGACTAAAGCAAGTAAACACAAATGAAGACTGTTGCTTTAATTTCATAACTGAACCCTCAAAAACAAATAATTTTATAACCTGGAAACATTGAAGGATGTGGTGAGAGGCATGTCAATCACAGCCAGGAGATCACTGTTACCACCGGATCTGATTACTGCTGGCCGTTGTCTCCAGGAGAACAGGAGGGTTTCAGTTCTACTACATTACAGACAGCTAACATCTCATTGGATCAGAAGCAAAACTATTACTAATTCTGAATAGATATTCAGGCATTGAACAAATACTTAATACAGCAGTTGAGATTAAAATGAGAATCTGGGCTTTTTAACTTGCAGCAAACATTCTTTGATTTTTAATACTGAAGGAACTGAGGCATGGACAATTACCTGGACTCACAGAAGGGACTTTCCAGAGACATTTTCAAAGAGGTTGCATGAATATTAAAGAATCATTATTATATTTTCCTTTTTTTTATGAAGAGTTTAGTTTACTACTGTAGTGTTCCAAACCATTGCTGGTGTACACATGCAGACTTTTGAATACTCTGGAGTAAATGAATACATTATATCAGCTACAGGCTAATAATCTACATACATATGTCCTATAGACAAACAAAAGGAAATTATATTTCAAAGTCCTGAAAGGTGGGAGAATAGCATAAATCTAATTTATTGAAAAAAGTGGTGAAAGGCATTTAAGAGGGGTGTTTGTTTGTTTGTTTTTCATAAACAATCCAGTTAATAATGATGATGTGGGGACAGTGAGTAGTATTTGATATTGCATTCCAGTTGCATCCCATGTTGTATGTTCAGAATTAAACAATGGTGAATAAACAAGGATTCTCTACAGATATGTTAGACAAAAAGAAATCATGACTTCCTCCTATTAAAAAAAAAAAAGGAGTTGTGTTGACGTTCTTTGAAGAAGCAGTTTTATTTTTTGTTCAGTTGAAATATTTTTCTGTAAATCTCAGAATTTACATTAAAAAATCCATTTCAAAATACCTTAAAAAATGAAAGATTTCACTAATAGTTTGCCAAACCTAACAAGTAAAATTTAGAAATTATTTTAATTTTTTTCCCTTCTGTTGACAAGTCTTCAATGGGATGTAGAACAATGCATTCAAAACAAATGAAAAAAACAGTTTCTTGTAACTAATCTCAAGAGTGGACTCTTCACAATTAACTAACTAGCAGCTTTTAAGAACAGTGTGGTTTATTAAGTGTTCATAAAATGAATCAAGGCTTCACAAACTTGTCCTGAACTGCTGATTTATTTAAATAGGCAGTAACTCATACATCCTGTATATTTAGCTAATAGGAAAAGAAGAAACAGCATATTTATTTTATCTATATAAAATTAACTAATACAGTTTGGATAATGGACATTCTAGATAAATATAGATCCAACAGTTACAGTAGCTAAATTAATGGCTGTTTTTTAACAGCACATGAAAGTACTCTCAATTCTAGGTCTCAAGTAATGAAAGTAGCTGAATTTATTAAAAACAAGCTCACTGAGTATATTGTAAAAACACTGAGAAATCAGCATATGACGCTGGATTTTTTTTGACTACTTTGTGTCATCTGTGTACATACTCTTATTTAAAGAGAGACACAAACTTATATATATATACATGTATATACACATATATATACATACATACATACATACATATATATATATAAACCTACACATATCATCAAGCAGCCTAATGACAGCAACTTAAAATCCTCATTTACATAGGCTACTTTTACAGTATGTAAAAGTATTTTCCCTTACTTTACTAGCATCCATGGTTTTCAAGTTAAAGTAGAGAAGTAGCCCTAATTAATACCTTCCAATCCCAGACCATATGGGATTAGAAGGTATTAATTCTCTCATTTTACAGAAAGAAAAAGGAACTTTTCTTTATCTATACATACAATGGTGTATGCAAGGATAGACAAAATTATTGACATGTAGAGAGACGTACTGGGATAGTTTTAATCACAATTATATCCATAGGACAATTCCAGTTCCCAGATAAGGGAAGGATTTAATTTTTCATCATTGACAGCTGGATTAAATGATGGTATGTTTGCACACCAAAATTTTCTATACTGATGCAACAATCTTTAGTGACTTGAATGCTATATTTATTATAGATTCAGTATTGACTGCTAGACATTCTGCTAAATAACTATTTATATCTTTTAATCTGACTGGCTTAGTCCCATTTTTTGTGAACTTTCTTGTCCTCCAACAACAGTACCAGGTTGTGAAAGAGAGGAAAAATGTATTGTAAGTAACAATATGGAGTAAAAATAAATTAAAATTAAATGAGAACTTTCAGATCACAACAGTCAAAAAGATGTGAATTTTAGAGGAACTCCATCAGGAAAATGGTATTTTAAAAAACAGGATTAATGTGAAGGGTTTCCTTCACAGTAATATATTAGCTATTTTAGGTTCTCAGAATTTAATGACAAAGCTTCTTCTAAGGATAAAAGTTGTACTCATCTTCTGTCAGATTTTCCTAAAAGAGTAGTGTGAGAGGTAAGATACAAACATAAGGTGTGGTCATAGAACCTTGGTTGAGGCTGGTAGGACAAATCTTTTCTGCTTAAACAAACAGGGTCAGGCCCCCCTTTTACTGATAATGCAAAAAATTTCTGCTTCCAGTGAAGTTTAACAATTTTAAAATAGGCAACAAGAAAAATCCATGGCCATCAATCTTAGTACTTTTCCAAACTGAGAAAAAAGCTATTTCTTGTGTAATTTTGCTTTTTTTGCAGCATTTTTACATTCAGTGTAAATTAAAATGTTTAACATCACAGAAAAAAATTGAGAAAAGATAGTAGAAACACAGAATCATGTAGAGCAGACAAACTGAGATCTATTTTACACATCACTAGTGCTTCTCTGTTTAAATTGTGCTTGTTATTAGCTTCCACAGTGCTAAGTGCTTTAGATAATGTACTTTTCAGGGAAATTGAAAAAAAAATCAAAAAATATCCAGAGAGTGTGTAGGTAGCTTCCATTAGCAGTAATGGGAGTTTGGGCACAGTCGCAACTTACAAAATCCTCAGTTTAAAACCTGTTTATCAGTTACTTGTTGCAGGCTGGGAGTGGGAGCACAGGAGCACTGAATTAACACAGAACCTTTCCATACACACAGTCTTTGCAAGAAGCAAATCTATTAATCCTTTTTTTTTTTCTTTTCAAATTCAGAGTGTGGTTTTTTTTTTTGAAAAATTTTTATCCTGAATAAGCTTTTTAAAATTGATATAAGAATAGGAGAAAAGAACTTTTGCTAATTGTTTTTTTCCAGCTAAGAAAGTAGCCACAGTTTTTATTAGTTCAGTGTCATTTAAGGCCAGTCTTCTACACACGAGATTGCAAGCCCTTAATGAAGTGCTGAAAGTATATTTAGTTATTTAAGGGTAAGACTGACTATGTTGTGTGAGATGTAGTACAGACTGTGTCTTTAGCACAGGATTTGTGAAGTGGACACATGCCAGAAATCTACCAGATGTAATAAATTGTCTTGGGAAGTTCCTCTGTTAAATAATTGACAGTAACCTGAGGCTGAGTATTCATGAATTTGTTCAGCTTAAGTGGATGTCTTAAAAAAATCGTTTAGATCTGGCTAGTTGAACAATATTTTCTGTAACAATGACACTTCCTTCTGAGCCTGGAAGGATGATCATGACAAAGCAGAGCCTCTGGAGGCTGCCACCTGCCGGGACAGAGGGAACGCACACAGAGTCCAGCAGGGCAATCCCGGGCATCAGCGGTGCACCTTCCGGATTTATGCCATTTAGAGAGATTTTAGGTGGATTTCCAACCCCCCCCCCCCCCCCCCCCCCCTCCTCCACCATGTCGTTTAGGAAAATTTTCTGGATCAGCACTGGCACAAAATCTTTTCTTCGGACCAAGATTCTAGGTTATTTGAGAAGTATTTGCAAATACAATTTTTTTAAAGTATTTGAGAATACCAGTGCAAGATCACATTTTCTGGAATTGTTGAGTTGTATGTGCATGAAGGCACATGTATTCAGCACATGCAAAATCATCCTTGGCAGCTCTACAACTACAATTCAGGCACTACCTGCACAGAGCCTCAGCTGTGGGACGTCAGGGTTAGACTGAGATAGAAGTAGAGATATTAGATTTGATACATAACTGAGCAATACTCAAAACTGAGAGGTTTAGAGAGATTTTAACTTTCCATTTATCGTGTGGATAATAAATATGACTAGTGATTTTGGACAGATTTGATTATTTGCATATGATAAAAAAATCCAAGAATTGGAGTTGAGAAAGCATCAAAAATTTGGTTAAAGGAAAAAACATGAGATAAAGTGATTCCAGGATTCAATTCAAATAGGATTTGGGAAAAAAAAAAGTTGCAGTTAAACTTTTTAGCAAGTAAGAATCTCCTAATTATCAGGGTAAGTGAAAATCATTTCTTGGGTAGATGTTGAAACCGCTGCTTGAAATTTGCATCTCTTTCATACTGTTTTTTATGTTCTTTTGACTTGTCAGAGTTTTTCTAATTCACAATTTTTAATAAAGAATAATTTGCATATTATTTTAATAAGAAATATTATTCCCTTAATATTTATTTTGAGTACAATTTAAAAAATCCAGATATGGAATTTTGGCGCGCAGATATTTATCAATGTACAAAGACTTTTTCATGAAAATATCATTTTCATAATGCATCACACAGAAGATAATGGACCAAATAATTACCCTTAAGTCAGAACTGATGCTGGCAGAGTGACACAAAGTCTTTATTATCCTGCAGGTATCTAAACTGTGAATTTCTCATGAAACTCAACATCACAGTTATAGAATTTGGTCTACATTCTTAACATCTCTGCATCAGGACTTTACAGAGATCAAAAGGGATACACAGTTTGACTTCTGTCACTTTGCTTCCACTGGACTTCTTAATTGCAGTAGCTGTTACTTGTCTCTACTGTTATGAAGGTCATAGAACAATTTCCATGATATCCTGGTGTTCTCACAACTTTCTGACACAACTCCCTTTGGAGCTGAAGTGTTCTGTGCTTGGTCTCTGTACCAAGAGCAAAGTCCCCGTGGTTTGTTTAAAGTCCTGAGAGAATTAAAAGAAACACATGTTCTTTTTAAGTTGTCCTTTTTTAAACTGTAGACCAGGGAAGCTACACTATTAAGAGCTGCTGAAACAATGGTTCAGGCTTCTGTGGAGTAAATGACATGAGACTGTGAAGTTTTTGTGGATTTGGCCATGTCTGCTCCAAGCTGGCACTTTGAGTTAACAGTGATAAGATAACTGAATTGTATTCTGTTCCTAAGTCTTCGTAAAACTCCTAGTTAAAACAAAAAAGATATTTTTTCACTGGGGACTAAAATATAATTTTATACATCTACTGATTCATTTTCATGTTTTATTTCAGAGGAATTTAAAATCATATTTTCACATGTGGAAGGCCTGTATAATAATATAATTGTTAAATTGAGGAGTTGTAATTGATTGTGTTAAACATACTTTCCAGTTGTTTAAAATTGTAAATAACTGAAAAAAAAGCTGAGAAAAACAAGTATTTTCTCTTTTCTCAACCAAGTGCCAAATAAGTCTACCAAAGTTGCTTCTAATAATGTAAACTCATGGCCCATATTTTCTGATGAGCCATAACTTGTATTTGTTCCTAGCTATGAAGATTTTAGGCAGGGTAACATGGATAAGAGAGGAGATTAAAGA